>OY740765.1:38517325-38929325 GCA_963513935.1 Aphrophora alni | reverse complement strand
TAAACAATTTATCAATTTAATCATACAAATCTGGACACAGATTTTCATTGATAAAAACAAGCAGGTCTATTTACAAATCCATACCTGTTGAGAAATTTCTTTTTATATGTATTTTCCAAAAACATTTCCTCCTTCCATTTTCTTTACAAATTTTACAATAATCTCAGTTGTCCTGGTCTTTTCTATAACTAATGGCAATTATTAGTGAAATTGGAATATCCAGATATATAGGCCTACCAATTTTCTGTACAATGGAAATAACGTATTTGTTTTCGATTTTGTGTAATTCTAGACAGTTTGGTCTCTCTTATCATTCCAAATTGTCTATCTTTATTTGAAGAATATCAAATCTACTAATTTTTTATATTGCAACATTTCAGAAGAAATATTTTTTCAAGATATTCTTATTCTTTTTTTTTGGCTTATATTTCCATAGATACTCTTAGCTCACCTATTTCCTCAAAACACAATATATCAAAGAACTCGAAACCTTCACGACTCTTTAAATCTTGTATTTCTTTAAGAAGATATAGGCTATGTCATCCTATGTAACCTAAGGCAAAATCTTAGAATATGCTCCGTCTCTGTTTTGCATGTTTCACATCTTCATGTCTGTTCATTTCCACAGAAAATATATTCCCCAATCCCAGGATTTAATTTTTAATTCTTTCTAACTTCTCCGTTTTAAACAAATATTGCACCACACAGTTATAAATATGTGTACAGTATATAAAAAATACAAGTACTTTACATTCAAATGTGTAAATAAAATTTTTAAAACTACAAAATATGAACAGTTTTGAAATTATACAGATTAAGTTGGTATCATTAACTTTGTATGTAGAAGTACTTGCTACGCTGTCCAAGAGTATGTACAGTATTAGATAAGCCAGTCATTCTTGCTCAATATCTAACTGTATCTTCGTGCACAAACTATAAAATAAAACTCTTGTGCGCAAACGCGAGTTTTGATTCCCTGAATTTAAAAGTCTGATGGTGGGAGAAAAAGTTGTCAATTTGTTATGTTAGCCGCTATGAGCGCTTCTTAAAAATGTCAGATGAGTTAGAGTATCCGTTTCCTTTTTAATGAGTAAAATGTTGGTAGTTGGTAGATAGATATTGTTTCACGTAAAGAATTTGTGTGTTGTTGTTATTATGTGTTAATATTTCTTAAAAAACAAACAAATATTTGGACAATTACAGAGTTCAGCCATGGCTAGAGAATATGACCATCTCTTTAAATTGCTGATAATCGGAGATAGTGGTATGTTGGTGATATTATTTGGTTGTTTTAAGCTTTTTTTTTTTATTCTCATTTGACACCTGGAGTTATTTCCGCTAATAAATTTGTTTTTCATTTAATCTGTCTTCAAATTAATTCCAGAGATTTACTATATTTGACTATCTCCGTCAGTACTTCAGGGATGCAATTGGGGAAAACCATTTCATTAATAAATTTCATTTCAAGGAACAGATGAGGTTTTGGTTTTGTGATCATTTGTCTTATAATGTTTAAAATAATTGACCCAAATTATCAATTTTGTATATGGGTTAGGCCTACTAGGTCATTGTGACAGGCTATTATATTTAGCTTACCTCTGTAACTTGTCAGGCCTAGGCTAGCTAGGAACTTAAATTTTCTTATAGCCTAGGCTACAAAATTTCATTTTGCAAATTGCCTAGGCATTTGTTAATTTGTATTAATATCATTTATTTACCATAATACTAAGACTTACATAATTTATGTTGTTGTTTAGTGAACTCATTTTTGTTAATTATGTTAAATAGGACTATTACTCAACATATTTTATAACTTTTCTTATTGCACTTTTATCCATATTACTTATATCGCTATACTTTTACTTAAGTACTATTTGGTATTCTGAATTGGATTGGTTGAGTTGTATTAGATTAGCTACTATGTAGTTAATTTATAATAGCTTATTTACTAAAATATTAATACACATCAAAGTTCATTTTTATTTATCAGTAGTCTGTCAGTTTAGGTTATATATGTTTTCGTTGATTACGGAATAGTAGAAAATAACTATTTATATGTTAATGAAGCAACAGCTGAAATCTGAGTTGCTGACAAAGTTTTTAAATTGTTGAAAAGGTATTGGCTGTTACTCTTAATATATATTGCCACTCCTTTAAGTTTCGGTAGGTTAGGTCTATAGAGTAATTTTATATAGAGCCTATTGTAACTCTTATAATTTGATCGATTTAAGTGCGAAATATTTTAACATAGCTAGTGGTTTTTTATCTATTACAATTCATTATTTAATTTACAATCTTAGATATTGTCAAATTTGTTATATATTCTATCATGTAGCAATATTGTAATCACTCGTAGGGCGCATGCGCACTTCATTCACTAATACAGGTTGATATTACAATTAGTATGATATAACATTCATGATGACTAGGTCTCTGAAACCCAGACCTAGTACAAGAACTATAGGTAAATATATATAATGACCTTCCTTTACCTACGGTACTTTAACTAGGTGTGGTTAGGTAACCATATATATGACATGATTGATACTAAATAATACAAAGTTTGACAGTTCTTAAAAAAGAACTATTTTCGCGGAATAAAAAAAATCGATAGATTTGACTTAAAATTGATGAAATATGTATCGAAATAACCTCAAAATACCATAAAACATTCATTTTAAATCGCTGTTTTCGTACAGAAATAATGAATCGGGAAATATAAAAAGTTGCTAGCTTTGTTAAGAATGATTGAAATTATTGAAAAAATGCTATTTTGAAGACGAAATGCTGAGATTTTGCACTTAAGTTGATCGGACAACTCTTCTGCATATTTACCATTTTTATAATCTATGATGGCTAAATCCGACTTACTAGTCTCTTAGATTCTTCAATAGGCTATTTGTTTTGTCAATTTGAAATGTTACAAATGAGAAAGTAAAACATGGTGCAAAACTATTTTGTATAATACAACACGATCTAATTTAATTCATCTAAGTTAACATTTAGAATGATTTCAACATATATATCTAGGCTATCTGAACAAATGGTGGATGATCGGATGACATAAATACACAGTGTATTTATCCATCATATCATTTATTATTTTCTTTTTATTCTTTATTAGTCTTCTTGACATATGTATAAGACAAGTCATTAACAATAAAACAAAAACACTGCTTAGATAGAATACAATAACTAGGCTATATTGTAAAATAGATAAAAGTGTAGTAAGTCGATATACAGATTAGTGTAAAAAATTTGTCTGATTCGTATATTACGTATCTTATTTTGAAAAAATGTAAAATAGGCCTAATATTGTAACGTGGATTTGACTTTTTCATTGAAAAAATTGAAAATTAGGCCCTACCAAGTTCACATAAAACCAGGCTATGTAAAGTCTAGTAAATTGTTGTGACTGACGTAATTGCAAATGGCAGGCGACTAGATATTACACAATAAAGTGAGTATCAGACCAATTTTGGGCATATATGGTTTTATATATATATATATATATATATATATATCAGTCTCGGATTTTGCTGTGAAAAATTATGAAATCGTTAATTATTTATCATATATTCAAACAATCAGATCATATTTGGGTAAATGTCTAGTGTACCTCCAATAGCGATTTAGTAGTTAAATTATATGAAATCGTGGTGTACATACCTCATTTTGAAATAATTGGATCATCCTTTGCCTGGGAGGACCCTTTTGCAGTATTAAAATCTATTATTTTTGTCTAAAATTAGCAATTTAAAAGTACAAAGTCCTAAGCTTTTGAAGTTAGGACATCTCTCTATGTAAATTGTATGACAAAGATGGTGAATATATTGAGTGTCTCATCACTCCAATGATTATGTTCATCCGCACAAATAGGCTAGGTCTGGTTAGGTAATTATATATATGGTAAACCAAAAATAAGCGGTCACACATTCACTAACTTAGTATAAATAAACGTAGTTATAAATATTAACGGAAGGATTCGTAACCTGAGCTAGATTTCATACTTTTATGTTTCTTATTTTTTACTAATCTAATGTATTTTGTGAGTTGAAAAGTGCCTTCCAAAATCAAATATGATCTGATGGTTTAAATATAAGATAAATAATTGAAAACACTGAAACCCCTACCACAAGTTTGGTACAATAACACACACACACAAATAAACTAAAATAAAATATTTATTTTGGCCTATGTTATTATCGTTCCCTGATGTACATTTTGGTAACCTAGTTACCATCATCGGAGGGATCTGAAATAGTACTAACAGATAATTCTAAAGATAAAATTCCGATGTATGTCTGGTATTTATGAAGTCAGTTGTAATGATTGTGAAAAGGTGTATCTAGGCCAAACAAAGAGAAAAATCGTAACCAGATTTAAAGAACATGTAGCTCATATTAAGTACAATTGACCAGAGAAATATAGTGTGGCCGAGCACATACTTCAAACAAAACATGAATTGGGATTACAAAATGTGAAAATGGACTGCACTCCTTTACATCTTTCATTGATTTGCTAATGAATCTTACACTTAATCTCCTTAACTGCCAAGGTTTCGTCAGGATTTTATGAAGGTCCAGCATGTACAGTTCATCCATTCAAGTATGCCCTCTAGGACGTACCGTCTAAGAGTAGTGGATTTGAGCAGTATCATGTGTTGTTAAAGGCGCTACATTTCCGTTTTGATTAAAATTACCGTGACAGAAATAGCCTACTGTAACTGTAAGCATAACATATACATAACAATATTTTACTTAATATCCATATTAAAAGAATGACTTATATCAAGATATAGTTGTTTGAGTTTTACCTTATCTTTCTACTAATTGTAAAAGGTTGCATATATAATCAAGGGTCAAATAATTACTATAGACTTACAATTAAATACTCAATAATACATTTTATAAAGGTGTGATGTATCTGAGACCAAGGTTGCTATCCGAACTCTTGTTATTGTTACTTTTTTTGTCACTTGTCTCATGGTCAGAATCTTCACCTAAGTTTACTATGATTTGATCACTTACTATGTCAATTTGGGGCTCTGTTCCTAAATACTTTTCCTCTACCTTCTTACAATGATCCACATGAGACTTCCATGCCTGCTGTGTATTATCTTTGCATGTGTGTTCTCAACCAGTTTTGTTTGACTTCGTTAATTGAAAATGAAACGTTTCTTTTGGCAACATGTTATTTTAGTATAGGCCTACTCTATAACATTTCGATAAGGTTAAGTCACGAAATGGAGGTAGACGAAGAACTAAGTGACCGGCTTCAGCAAAAATCACATCAATTGTAAACATTTTATGTTTGATTCTGCTGTTATAATAACGTACAACTCAGGTTTGTAGATGTTATGATAATATACAATGTTTCTAGTCTGCTTTTAGAGTATTCTGTGTGGATGCTGGATTTAACTCAATATTGTGATAAGGGGTATTATCAACAACAATAACAGAATTTGCTGAAATATTTGGCAACAGTTTATTTCTTACACATTTTTCGTAATTATTAAAATTCATGTCACTTTAATAGTTACTGGATTTTTTACCGGACTCGAACATCATTTTGTACAAAACCATTCTCGTTTCTCACACAATTATGAGATTTTTCAATCCGGAACAGGTAACGTCACTCCAGTCTTGACATTGGTTTTGATTTTTCTCCTTTTTGTGCGAAATATTTGAGGGCGTAAACTATGTACGAATTTACTAGACCAATATTCATCATATTAAAAAAACACATTGACTACCTTTGAATTTTGCTGCCACAATTAGTTCTTTCACACATCTGGTCAAAAATTTTTACAGCTCTTTCTGTGGTATTGTACGTCATTATAACTTCAGGTTTTCCTATATTTTCATTTATAGCTTCAGTATTAGGGTATGCATAGTAAATATCAAACACAAACTTTTTATTTTTGGGTTAGTAGAAAACAGTAGGCTAGTGTTATTTTGCTGAAACAAAAATATTGATGTAGCTGGTTGTCGTGTTTAATTTTTTTAATTAATAAACAAAACTGGTAATTCCAGTTTATTTTTACACACTTTTCTTTAGTTTGTTTTCACGTCTGTCTGTCTGTCATCAAATCTGGGAAGCTCTATTTTGAGACAATTCTTGTTGATCAAAAATTTTGAAACTTTGTATAGATGTTGATCTTGGATGACAATACAATAATTCATTGTTATATACACATATTTATGGTGGGGAAAACGCATGAGCAGTAGGCAAAGTTGTACAGTAGGTAGCTATGTGTAGTATACATATGCAGCAGGCAGTGAAAAGTACACATGCACAGTATATGAGGTGGGTGGTACATGCAGTAGGTTATCATCTTTCAAATGAGAACCAAGAAGAACCTGAAGCGCATTTACAATCTGATTGTAATGCCGTGTTGTGGAAACACTTGAAGAACTTCAAGTTCGCTTAGAACGTGACAACAGCGGCAAGCGTTCGAAAAGGTGAACTACAAAATCTGTGAAATTTGTATGAAGCAATGCTATTACAACCGCCAAGTTGCAAGTTGACATTTGTTGGAACAAAGCCATCCTATTTGCTCAACGAATTGAAAGATAAAAAAATTATTTATAACTATAAAGTAGAAAATAAAATAAAATTTTTAAAAATATGTTTTAAACTCACTTTAAAAAAAAATTGTTTATAACTAAAAAGTAGAAAATAAAAATTAATTTAAACAATTTTGTAAAAAACCCACTTTTCAAACAAAAAAAAGAAATAAAGATTTTAAAAAACAAATAAACACTTAGTACAAAGTACTAGCCTAATTCAAACATAAAATACCAAGTAAAGTGTGAACGCTTAGAACTTAAAATTTTTTTAAATCCTATAATTGTAGTGTGTGATATATATAAAAATATTATTATAATTTTTAATTCTGAGCGTCCACACTTTACTTTGTAATTTACGTTTAAATGGGTACTTTGTACTAAGAGTGTTTTTTGGTTTTATTTTAATTTTTTTAGGAAAGTGGGTTTTAAACCAATTTTTTTTCACCATGCCAACTACTGTCAATTTTTTTCCAACAATTTTTGTGCTAGTAGGATACTGGTGAACCAATTGTCCATGGTTATAATCCTGTTTAACATTTGAATTGTAGTCACAAGTTGATTAACAAAATTTCAGCTGCACTCATTTTAGTTAGAACGGTACCCTTTCCCAGGTAAACTCTAGTATCGGACATGTAGCCTATTTTGAGGAGTTGTCATACAGCATGATTATGTTCAGTCTGTATTTGTTAGCTGTGGTATGTACATACTGAAAGGACATTGTCCTCGAAATCAAACTTCAAAACATCAAAGTAGCATTTAAATTATTGTTTTTTAAGTCAGCAGCTAAAATTATGAATCCAAGAATGACTTCACACAAATCGCTCACAGTTCTGTCAGCCACTTTATATTTTTATTTTTGCGGAGCAATTTCCTCATTTTTGCGTAACATAGGATATTTGTAATGATATTATCGGTGAAAAACAACTTAAATACTTTAAAGCCGATTAGTCTGGTCTAATGTGCACAATGTTATTAGCTAGTGTTTTCCACTATTGTCATTGTATTTCATTTGCCAAACGATATCATTTGTCTCAATCATAGGGATTGATCCAGTTTCTAAAATCTTGTCACGCAGGTTCTCAAAATCAGGAATATTTTTTTACTTGTTTTAATGTTGATTTTCTTTTGCAGGACAAAATAGTTGTTTTTCTTTTTCCATGTTTGTTCAGTTTAACCACCTCTTTCGTCTATTTCTCTAATGACTTCTATTTCTCTTTCATCTTTTTCTTCAGAATATTTTATTTCATTCAGTTCATCTTCATTTGGTTCATAATTTGGGTTCATCTGCTTCAGATCGCTCATTCATTACATGTATAATTACTTTGTATTTTTAAAATACTGACATTTTACAATAAAATAAAACTTTTAATGATGGGGGGGGACAAATATTTACAATATATAGAAAATTTTAAATATATCCAAATATGGTAAAATACAAAAAAGACTATTTGTTGATCTTGGTACGTAACTTTTACAGAACTATTGTGTATCTAAATTGATACGTAAATATTACGCACAGTAACAAACTATAATTGTTATCGGTAGGTAAATTTGACGTGCACATTCTAGGAAATCCAAACTATGAAAAAGAGAGTAACCTAACTGATGTATTCTCACTACCTAGAATGCCGATGGCAACTAAACGCTGGAAGAACTGCTGACGAGAGAGTGACATTGGCGGAAGGGAGGTAGCCATTTTGTTTCTTGCACACATAAAAATTACATCCAATACTAATCTAGGGTTAAACAAGTATATATTTATTATTTATATAACTACTCACATAGTATATATTTATATAATATAATATCATGGTGGTCCACCAGAACCCAAATATTCATATTTTAAAATCATATGGACTCGTAAATTTTATGTTCAAGAGGACAATTATATTTCTTACTTTCATACCCAACATCTGAAAAAATTTAATGTTATAATTCTAATTTTTGGAGAATGCTTCGTTGGTTATTATTTCAAAGACCAGTTGGTATTCCTCTGCACTATACTCTGCCTGTTTGATGATATTTTAAGTAAAGATTTCCAGGTCATTGGATTAGAAAGAGAGATTCTCTGAAGAATGCCCTACACAGTCACCAGATTTGTTGCTACTAGATATCTGGATGGGAGAGGGGGGGGGGCTTAAAAAATTAAATTTACTTACCCCAACCTTCTTCCTTAGAATATTTAAACTAATTCAAACCAATTGTGGTCACATCATTCCAAAATTTGTGTCAATGTTTTCAGCAATGTTTGTATATTTGCATTGTTTCTAAATATATTGATCAAGAAAGTGGGAACCATTGAAAACAAATTTCTACACGCTTTAAAAAGATGTGCTGCTTAATCCCCCCCATCTATACCCATCATTCAAATTTTAAGGGAAAAGTGGCAGCGTTCGAAATAAGAAATAAAATAACCCCCCTTTGAAAATTAAATGTACAAATTCATGAGGTTTTTGAAAACATTAAGTTAAGTATTAGAAAGTGCTGGCATTCCATTTTTGGTGGGCCACTTGGTTTAAGAAAACTAATAAAAAATGTGATGCAAAATGTTTATTGAAACTAATATTTTAACAAGTTTTTGTTGCCAATAACTTGTGCTGAATGGGGTTGTTTTTTAAAGGGCTAAACAGGCATAAAAGTTACTGTTTTGTAAGTGAACATTCATTGGTTGACATTTATACTTTGTCTCACCTATTCCTCTGTCAGGATCTCTTGCTGTTTTTTCATAGGCCTAATTTTGATTTTCAGTTTTTACAATTCAAAACTTGTATGCACAGAAAAGCTTTCTTTTTAAAATAAACTTTAAAGTTTCTGATTTTTTGATAAATTTTTAAAAGTCAATACTTCTTTCAACTTTATTGTTGGTTACTTTATGACAGTTTAATATAAATTTGATATTTTTGAATTGGAGGCTAATAAATTTGGTTTTAAATGTTTAAGTCTTCATTTTAACATTGAAGTTTTGGTTTTGAATCAAAAGCAGTTATATTTCAAATGGCAATTACTCAGGAAAGGTAGTTTCTGGTTGCATGTATAATCGTATTTTTGCTGTAATATTTATTTAGAGAGATAAGTGATATAGGTATAAACTATCTTAAAAAACACCCAAAGTGAGTACAAGTTTGGCAATTCCAAGTGGATCTATCTGGATCTTATACCTTTTTTCATGTAGTCTTGGGTTAGATACTTTTCTTTCATCTTTCCTATCGGATCTCTCTTGGCCATTTGTTGTTTTTTCCGACCCTGACACTATTGGAGTATTTGAGGGCTAGCAGTCTTTATTTTATGGTCTTTTCTTTCTTTTTTTTATAAGGTGGTGATGACCAAGAGGTTTTTTGCCTGTAAACAAGAAATAAAAACAAAACCTTCTTAAAAACATCGGTTTTTCATCTAATATAAATAATATAAAATTAGAATTGAGAATTTATAAATACCCCAAAAGTTTCCTTAAAGCAAGATAAATAAATATATCATCTTAGGACTTGGTATTTTTTTCTGTAGCTTCCATAATACAGACTCTTGTTCTGCAATAATAGCAGCATCTGGCACCATCAGTCAGACATTTTTCATAATAGTTATCTCAACTAGGATCTAGATATAGGTTATTTTTAATATTTACTTTGAGTGAAGTTTTCCCTGTTTATAAATATTTTATTTTTATCTATTTGCAATTCCATTGTTGTTGAATACTGTAGAGCACTTCATTCATCTATTCGATGAAGACAGAAGAGTATACATATGAGAAACTAACAACAATTTTGTGTCATTTAAATAAAGAGTTATAAGGGCTGTTTGATAAGACAATGACTTTGATAAGACACGATGCTCAAATCACAAATTTAATTTTATCTTTGACATTTACCATCTTAGTTAGGCATACATACAAAGTGGGAAATATGATCTGACTAATAGAACCTTTTTGACAGCGTTTGAAAGTGGATAAGTTTGTGTTTTGTGGGCTGCAAAGGAAAGAAGTAAATTGCGTGTGCTGATAAAGCACTATTTTTTGTGTTGAAAAATTATTAAGGCAACAGAATAGTTGATGTTCATTGTATTTGTATAGAGAGAATATATATTTAATGTTGCACCCCTGAATAACTTCAGTATCACGAGGTATAAACACCTATTATTCAATGTAGTCAGTCTGCACTTCCGTGCAGGATATTCCTTCTTTGTGAAAGTCATAGAGAGCCTGTTTGATTAATATACTGGAAATCGAATGTGGGGGTCAAGGAATACAGTCTGACATTTTAATTTACCAAACATGCAAATAAATTTACCTGAATTCAGGGTCAGCAATGCATAGAATTAGACAAACTAAACCTTCTGGGAAAAAGCATTCAAATTGCAACAATCACTTTTCAAGAAAGTTTTCAGAAGACGCTAAAAGTTCTGTCAAATTTAATTATATAAAAATTTCATAAAATTGCAAAAAAACCTAAACCATCTCTCTGTCTGTCTGTAAGCTTATAACTCAAGAATCTCTGATCCGATTTTTATATGGGTTTTGTTAGGAATAGGTTAATGTTAAGTTAATTATTCAATTTGTAAATTATGTTAGGAAGAACTAATATTAACAAAGCTCAGAATGAACCAACTATTGCGAAAGAATTGAAAAAGTGTTGAAATGCTTGACTTGCAACAAAAGTAGAGCATCAGAAGCCACGATGCATATATAAGCGGTCAGCATGATTTGGAGGGGGTCTTTTGGTCTTTTGGAGCTTTGGAAGATACACGGCTGTGTCACTAGCCGTGGTGCAGGAACTCTACTCCAGGAAATCTACTCCGGGAAATTTATTAGCCCAGGAAATCAACTCTACACCAGTAAGCAAGCATTTCTATATTTATAAAATCACCAATAAATTAATAATTTCATTTATTAGAGAGTAACAATAGTTGGAATACTTTTGGGCTTAGTGAAATGAATATTTAGTTTCAATATTGTTCATTTAATTAAATTCTTATCATTGTATTGCTTATTTAAAAGTATCCTATTAAATTCCTATTATTGTATTGTTTATTTAAAGTGTCGTATTATATTCTTATTTTTGTTGTATAGTATTTAAAGTATTGAATATAGTATTGAAGTATTATTCTGTGAACCACTGATTTGATGATAATTAATTGAAAACCAGAACCCAGGCATATCAAGAGGGCCAATCCTAATAGTTTCTTTCTTATGTAGGTACATTATCTCTCAAGTTTTGATTAAAATTGATTCAGTAGTTCCCAAGTTATAACAATATTTGTTTATAAGGGTAATATGAAAACGAAAATGTTTAAGTATTTTTTTAAAGTTTCAGTGACAAAGATTGTTTATGATTTGAATGCTAACTGGAACTGGTGCAGTAGTTCCAGAGTTATAACCATTTTGTGTTACTGTAAAGTAGCAAATCTAGATTTCATGTAAAAATATTGTTTACAAAGTGACTCTCAGATAAAAAGACTATTATGTCTTTTCATTTCTGTCCTACCTATTTATTGTACTTTGTTAAGAGTAAATAAAAAAAATGCTTTATTTTATCACGGTAACTACGAGAATTAAAATTAACCATCGATTCTATAATACGCTATCCTGAGTGTCACACTAAATAATGCAAATTGTGTATTCCACATGGGCGGAGTCAAAAACAAATTGTGATTTACCATTCTATCTGGTTTTTATCATTACCTTTTGTGTTCCGATTCCAAAAGTGCTTTACAGATTATCCAGGATATGTATTTCATGAATCTTTTCTTTGAGGATATTCTGTCTTCAGCTACAGAGTATTGGTGTATCATTTTGCTGGGTATCTGGATATTGTGGAATAATTGGAAACACAAAAGCAGCAAAGGAAGCTATAAGTCAGTTGTCAGTCACTCAGCATGTTATGGTTTCTAACTTTCTATCAGATAATTCAACATTTATTGGATTTTCAGCGAGACGAAGAATGGACAACTAACTGTTGTGTCCAATAAAATCAGAGAAATAAATGATACAGTCCATCCGTGGAATACATCAATTTGTGGTAATTTTTGAGAGAAGGTGGTAATTATCCGTGTTCGTATTGGTCACCCCATGAGTACTCATGGATTTCTGATGAAATAGGGGAATCCACCGCAAAGCCCATTCTGTAGAGATCTTCTAATGGTTAGGCATATCCTACTAGATTATGTTATACTGAGAGGTGTGCATACAATATTTTTTCTACCCAATTATATTTAGGTGATGTTGGAGGATCATTGATTGGCTTTTTTGCGTCGCCTGAACGTTTTTGATAAAACTTAAAAAATTATATTCATTGTTTCAGGGGCCCTGTGTAACATTCTATTTTGTTGTCTATTGTAGCGACACGCTACCCCTTTGTTGCCATTGTTAACACTAAAATAAATTGTTGTTTCCCATTTTTTGGAAAGTCCATTATTTACAAAGAACATTACATAGGCTAGCAAAGCATGATATCGGGGAATACAAAAATGTCCGTTTATTAGAAATGCCCGTAAAGGGAAGTTTCACTGTATATGTAGAGATGATTAGGTTTTTCCAATTTTTTTAACAATTATATAACTAGCTTTAACAAAACTTTCAATATCCTCTAAAAGCTGATTGTTGCAGTCTATTGAGTTTTTGAGAAGATTTAGTTTGTCTATGCATTGCTGACCATAACTTTAGGTGAACTTATTTGCATGTTTGTTATACAACAAACAGACGGGCTTTCTGTGACTTTCACAAAGAGTGATTGACCTGCAATGAAGTGCAGACTAGTTATATTTAATAATAGGGTTCATCCCTCATGGTACCCCAAGTTATTCAGTGGTGGAAATTGTAAAATTCATATATACAGTATAAAAAAGAAAATTAAAAATAAATAAAAACGGCTTCATATATTTGCTTCTACAGAAGTTAGAAAAATGTAAAACACATCGTTTTAAAGCTTTTGATATTAGATATCTACAAAATGATACAAAAGTTTACTACTACATACAGGGTGTTCCAAAATAAAATAAAAAAGATTTTTGATAATAACTGATACATTATAGTGTAGCATTTTCATTTCCATAGTAGAGAGAAATTGTTTTTGAATTATGGATTAATATTCTCTAATGGATTCAAAATGTCATACTATCTTATCGATAGTAATAATAAACGGTTTTCTAAAGGGTAGTCTTTTGCAAAGTTTCTTTAATACACACTGAGTTAATAAATTGTTAAGTTTAGAAAAGTAATGCCTTACAACTTTGTAACATAAAGATAGAGGAATGAAACTCACCAGAATTTTACAAATCTTCTTAAGATTTTAAATCAGTATAAATAAAAGCATGCTTACATTAAAAAAGTTTCAAAAAATCATTTTATGTTATATTGGAAAAACCTGTATGTGTTAGTAAACTTTCGTATCTCACTGTAGTACCCTAAGGTCAAGAGCTTTGAAATGATGTATTGTATGTTTTCCTAATTTGTGTAGAATGAAAGATGAAGCCACATATATATATATATATATATATATATATATATATTCCACACTGTATATACTCTACTCTTTTCATAGTAATTTTAACCAATCAGAAATTAAAAACAAAAAATACGAGTGCTTACCAGACCAGAGCATGACAACTGCTGAATATGAGAAGCTGATGTGCACTTGTTTTTTTGAAGTCATATTTGCAGTTTCTGTTTAGGAGCCAAAACTTCATCAGATCCTTTGTCACAGAGGTGTAGACCTATACTGTTATCCATCTACTCAAGCCAATGGCTATACTCTGAGATCTTGGCTGAACTGGGGTTTGGAAATATCTAATGTGATTTGAGGATATAACCAATCTCATAGCCTTACCCACAATGTGTTACATAGTATTTGTTTGTTACAAAATCTATGAAACACAAATCTGAGGCTCATAAGAGGCGACATTCGGCATCTAAAGAATCCCTAAATAAGGGTACACTACT
Organism: Aphrophora alni; assembly: GCA_963513935.1. Classification (NCBI taxonomy): domain Eukaryota; kingdom Metazoa; phylum Arthropoda; class Insecta; order Hemiptera; family Aphrophoridae; genus Aphrophora; species Aphrophora alni. Next base: position 38,914,826 of record OY740765.1, on the reverse strand, counting down.
GGGAGTTCATCCTGATTGAATGAATCAATATTTTCCTGTGCCAGCTCTTAGATCTTTTATTATAAGAAATTTGAAAGAAGAGGAAAACTTTACAACAGTTTTTCTCTTTCTTGTCAATAAAACTATAACTGGAGTAGTTGGTTGTATGAAATCAAGGCTAAATACGGAAAATGAACTCTACTAGTTGAATACAGATTGGACATATAAAATATTATTTTAAATGACAGATTTTTTTGGCCAGGTTGAGCCATAACTTCCTAAATATCTTAAAGAAGCTAGCAACATATAGATAGAAATCTTTTGTATATTAGTGAGGAAGAAATTACTCCTAGTCCTCGAATTCTCTAATAGTATCAGGGACAGAAGAGAAGACATGTTACCAAGAGAGACATGATGGTAGGTAAGATGAAAGAAATGGATATAACATAAGACTGCTTGAAAAAATATATAGATCCAGCTAATGTCTTCAGGATTACTAAGCCCATTGTCACCATAAATGACCCCCTGAGGGTATACCAAACAAGTTAAACAAATTAAAGTGAGCTAAGAAAAGCTGGGAAATTTTTCCTTTATGTTACTATAGGTACTATATTTACCTATAAATTCTACCTATAATTTTGCCTTATGTTACTATATGTGTTGTCATTAAATTTTTACAAAAAACTATAAACAAATAAAGTTTGTTCTTTTAATGCAGTAATGCGTATGTGGATTTGTACTAAACTAATAAATTTCGGTATTTATGTTTTTAACGGACCCGTCAAATATATTAGGGTAGGCCAGGTTATTGTTGCTAAATAGCTAATTTTGTGCAGTATTCTTGTGTAGAAAGAATGCGGAGGTTTTGAAAAATGGAAAAATAAAAAACATCGTGGCACTGTTTGACATCATCTTGATATATATAGTTGTCTGAATTCATGTGGCAATTAGCGGTGAAAGGAAGGTGGCGATCGAGACGCTACTGGCTGACATCGCAAAATTCATGGCGCTGTCAAAATAATCATCATTTTTGTAATTTTTTATAAATAAATTGTTGAACCTCGAAGTTTGTCTAATCTTTATACTAAAAGTGGTACTTATGTATTAAATTAGTTATTTAAATATAATAACCTGGCCTAACCTAATCTATTTCACTAGTCCGTATAATATGTAAGTACCTAAATTTCTCTTAGAATATAATAATTTTGAAGGGAAGTTTTCTCGTTGTTTGAAATTTGTTTATATTCCTTTTTATGTTTTGTTTTAGATGTGGGTAAAAGTTCTCTGTTGCTACGGTTTGCTGACAACACATTTTCAGGAAATTATATTACAACTATCGGTGTTGATTTTAAAATCCGTACCATTGAAGTCGAAGGTGAAAGAGTAAAATTACAAATATGGGACACAGCTGGTCAGGAAAGATTTCGCACAATTACTTCTACGTAAGTAGAGTAGAGTTTTAAGTTGGTGTGCATTATTGTGATAGACATAACATTTTTATAATGCAGCTAAAGTATAAATATTACCTTTCAATAGTGCTAATTTCCACGTGTCAGTTGTTAATGTTTATACCTCCAGTACAACTGCTAAAGTGAAATATCAGCTATACAACCAACTTCAGATTTTCCATTTTTTGTTTTGTTGGTTTTTTTAATAAATATTTAATTGTTTTTACTAAATATTTATCTCAAAGTACAATAATTGCTAAAGTGTAAACTCAGCTGTACAACCAATGTTCAATTTTTCAGTTTTTTCTAAAAAGCTTCATCTAACCCGTTCCATTGTTTTTATTAAAAATTTATATCATTGTATAACTGCTAAAATGCAAAATCAGTTATACGAGCAATTTATAATTTGCCATTTTAATAAATTACAATCCTTGAGCTCATTTCTTTGGTTTTACCAAATATTTATTTCAAAATAAAACTGAGCCATTTCATTATTTATGTGAAGGTAACATACCAAATACTCATTATTGAAGCATAGATGTTCAATGAGCACTGAGGTGAATGTGAACAATATAAAACACTGAAATGTACATTAAAACAAAACTATGTTGAATCTAAAAGACCTAGGTTTTAACAAAGAGAATACACTTGAATTAGGAATAGGACCCTTATCTGAGTTAAGTAATAAGTCACTATCAGTTTAGCAATGAAAATGCTTTCTTAGCTATTTAGCAACTTATTAGACATCACGCTCTTAACCATTTTCACATTTTGTATTCCCAATTCATGGTTCGTTTGAAGTATGTGCTCGGCTACACTAGATTTCTCTGTAGTAAAATTTATTCTGTTATTCTTTATGACCGACTTTCCAACCAGTTAAAAGTAAAGTCAGATTTGTAGTTTACCCTTTGATTCTGCCCTCTCCAAAAGGTTTGGGCTTGGTTTTTAATAATCTTGACATCAAGATAGCTTATAAAAGTCATAACAATCTTAAAAATTTATTTGGTAATCTTAAAGATAAAATCTCGATGTTGGTGAAGTCTGGTATTTATGAAGTTAGTTGTAACGATTGTGAAAAGCTGTACCTAGGCCAAATAAAGAGAAAAATTGTAACCAGATTTAAAGAACATGTAGCTCATATTAAGTACAATAGGCCAGAGAAATCTAGTGTGGCCGAGCACATCCTTCAAATGAACTATGAATTGAGAATACAAAATGTGAAAATGGTTAAGAGTGTGATGTCTAATAAGTTGCTAAATAGCTATGAAAGCATTTTCTTTGCTAAAACTGATAGTGACTTATTACTTAACTCAGATAAGGGTCCTATTCCTAATTCAAGTGTATTCTCTTTGTTAAAACCTAGGTAAAATCTTGACGTCATGTTAGGCTTTTAGATTCAATATAGTTTTGTTTTAATGTACATGTTATGTTTTGTTTTGATGTAGTTTTTTATTATAATGTATATTCTATGTTTTTTATTGAAGTAGTTTTAAGATATATTGTTATCTGTAAAACTAAAATTTTTGTTTTTGGTTTATGGATTATTAATATCACTTAGTCATATCAAGCTTTTTGATTCGCTAAATTTTTGTTGTTATTATGCACATGTTATGTTTTATATTTAAAGGAGTTTTAAGATATATTATTATCTGTACAAATTTTTGCCGCCATTGCCATATTCAACCTAGGGTTTCCCAAGGACAGGAATGTGTACTGTTAGCCGCTTTCACCTAGGTCATTGACATGGTTCTACTTTGATTGATTGAACCACCGGAAGTAGGGTGGAGGGAAGAATATGGCATTTTAGTTTTTAAGATTTCATATATTGTTAGTATTATTTCAGATTCCTCTGATGATGATGACTTGATTACCGAAATGTAGATCAGGGAACTATTATAACATAAGGCAGATAAACATTTTATTTTATTTGTGTGTGTGTTACTTGTACCAAACTTGTAGGGGTTTCATTGTTTTATAATATTGAAGCAGTTTAAAAACGACTATTTTGTAAAAACAAATTTTCAGTGGAATTTGTTTAGAGTTCATTACATTTTTTTTTTTTTTTTTATTAGAATAATTTTGTTACAAATTGTTTGATAGGTAAGATAATGAATCTTTATATCTTGCGTAACAATGATGACAATAACTATGGCCAATTTTCTAAGATAGACAATTATCTATGCAAGTAAACCTTGATTGTTTAATTTCCCATTTTACTAATAAAATCTATCTCTAAATCCATGATTTGTTTCTTTTGTTATCTTTTTAAAATTAAATTAACAATAGGGATAAAATATGAAACAATTAGTGAAATGAAAAGTGTGGTTTCAAACATTTAAAAAATACAATCCTTTGACATGCTTCATGATATTTGATACTTCCTTTGGACTGACCAACTCATCTACTATAGTGGCACAAGACACTATTTTACACATATACAACTACTGCAAAATATAATATATTTAAAAATCAGTACAATCAGAAATTGTGAATAGTAACTTATGGTTTTCTTGGTAGTTAATCCATTTATTTAATTTTGGTATTTTTCTACGATCCCAAATAAAGAAAGAATGAAAAATTGAAACTCAGAAATAGTTGTATACCTTATTTTTCATTTCAGTAATTACAGTTATAGGCCTAATTTTTTTTCTTTCCTTAATATCAGTTCTCAATAGTACTCCTTGGACATTTGAATAAAATATATATAAATGAAACGAATAAAATTTGTATTACCTAGCAAGAACATAATTACTTTTTTGTACAATTATAAAAAAAGGAATACATACACAATTTCAAATATTAACCTTTCATATACACATTCATACACCATTCACATGAATAAAACATTCATTAAATCACACCTCAAAAACAGAACGCAACATCCGTGTTGCTTAATAATTATGTCTAGCAGTTTTGAAAACTGGATATGGCACTCAACTAACTTAATTTCTTCTGGGAGTGAATTCCATAAGCAGCAAGCGGACACAGTAAATGATTTGTTAACCATTACGGTTTGGTGTAGTGGTATGATGACTAAATGGTGTATTGGATATATATACAAACTTTTTCATCAGATTAGCTGTCACTCCAGTTTGTAGGGCAGATTGTAGCGTAACCAAAATTTGGTAAGAATTTAAATCATTGACGTTTAGAAGATTAGATTGTTTTATATTGAATAATATGGATCGTGTTTTAAATCAAGGATGAAGTGCATACAGTAATTTTGTATCCGTTGCAATTTGTTAGCCAGCACTCCAGACATCTCATTGACTATGGTGTCACAGTAAATAAAGTAAGGCAGTGTTATGGTAAATGAAACACATACACAATATTTAGTAAATTTGTACAATTTATTAAGCCTTTTGACCATGGTTTTGCCAGTTACGGTTTTTACGTGGCAACATAACACAGACTAAAGGAAAATATTAAAAAGCAAACAATTTATTCCTTTTTAGTCAAATACTGTTACTTGTCAAACATAGTAAACTTCAAGTAGATGGTTAGAAAGGGTGTGGGAGGGTCTATGGTCATCAGGACTAGACAAAAGTTGAACGAGGGTGGAATTTGTGACAAATTTTACCTTATTGTTCAAAACTAAAATAGCTTCTTTACCAAGTAACCTTATAATTTCCAAAGCATTTAATTTCCAACTTTATGCATTTGTCCAACATAGAGAATCTTAAAATTAACCAATGAATATACATTTCACACTGATTTTTTTAAATGGTTAGAAAAGCTAGAGCCATTATAACACAACCGCAAACTCCTTTCCTGTTCTTTTAACCTACAATTGAAATTACGGCCTATTTGGCGTCTATGTAAGCTGAATTACTAATATTACATGTCATTTTATAATTATAAACCCCACTTTTTTTTTCTTTCTTCATATTATCAATTTAATCCTTAAAATCTCTTAACATTGTCCCTAAATTGTTCTTATAATAAAAAACTAGTTTTCAGTGATTTTTCTTTTCTAATATATTCCTATCGGCATGGCTAACTTTACCAGAGTAGTTAATTTTACACTATTTTTGTGTTCAGGAGTTTTTCAGGTGTCCTTAACAATATTTATATTATATTAAACATTAATTTGAAAATTAATCCTGATATTTTAGCCATTTTATATTTTATGATATCTCTAAAAGAATTGTGTTATAAATATGTAATTGTAAACCATTAGAGAAAGAAAGCAGGCGTCTTGCTGCTATCAACTTGTCACAGTTTTAGTGTTCTGATCATGTCATCATTAATATTTGTGAGTTCCGACAACTACTGTAATTCACTGTACAGTGTCCGAACAGTAGACCAATAATCAGCCTAAGATCCCTTCTACTGAGCTCCATTAAATTTTTTGCCTTTGTTTTAGAGTAAACTAAACTTTTTTGCTTGTCTTAGGCCAAGGTAGGTTGACCAATACTTGATCTTTTGATCCTGTTCCCAGGTTGCCATGATATTATGAAGATATGTTTTAGGTACCACAAAGAATGGTTCGGACCCAACCAAATCAGCCTCTGTGCCTTTGGGAAGGCGATCCGCTTTTTCATTTCCTGTTATTTCTTCTTGTCTGGCACCCAGAGTAAGGAGACTTTGTATTTTGTTGCCAGTTTATTAATTACTTGTAGACATTCCCAGACCAATCTCGACTCAAAAGTGTATGAACTTAGAGCCTTAAGAGCTGTCTGACTGTCTGACATGATATACCATCCATCACCAGTGTCCACACGAGAGGGGACAGTGCTCCTCCCTGTGGACAGCCAACGATTGCTGACACTGTTCTGGACTCCCCACCCAAGTAGACTGTTATTCTATGACTCATTAACATAGATCTGATCCATTTAATTATCTGGGGTTCAATTTCTTTAGCCCTAACACTTTCAATAGAGTTATAGGAAGTATTATCAAAAGCTCTTCCAGTGTACAAAAAGGCACATAGAGCTAAATCCTTATCCTCTATTGACTTACGAGGGTTGCTATTTATATTTTTGGCCTTAGCAACATTAAGTGTTGCCAGGTGCCAACTGACGTTTCCATGGTAATTTGACATTGTTGTAATAACAATCTAATAACATTTTGTCATTTGAGTGTAATTTGTATTGTTTACAGTAATTTGAAAAATTCATCTCGGGAAAAAATGGAATTAACTCGTGAACATTTCCGTGCAATTATTTTTCATAACTTTCGATGTGGATTGTCAAGACAAGAGTATAATGAACTTAATTCTTTATACGGGGATGAAGCAGCATACAGCACTGAAAAAAACTGGAGCCGATATTTGCTCCAGGACAAATTCTGTGAAGGTCGTCCAAAATCGGTTGTTGTGCCAAAAAACATTAATGCTGTGCTTGAACTGATAAAGCAAGATCGTCATGTGACATACCATGAGATTGAGGCATTAGTATTACAAGCATCCATAAAATATTGCATAATCATTTGGTTGTAAAAAAGATTTGTTCGCGTTGGATTCTGCATAATCTGACAAACGCTCAAAAGAAGGTTTGTGTTGATTGGTGCAAGGAAATGTTGAAAAAATACGATCGAGGTGCATTAAAGGCTGTGTATAACACCTACACAGATGACGAATCATGGCTCATGCATGATTCATACATCATGCATCTGTAGCCTTGTGCAATTAGCCACTTCATTCTCTTCCTGCCAGCACCATTTAGTCTACCAGCTTTTCTTGTAGTAGTGGAGGCTGCTTGTTCCTCCACTGTTGTTTCATCCTCTGGAATTGGTAGACTTTGTGAACCTACATCTGTTTCCATAGGATTATCTTTCTCCAAATCCTTAGACATTTGTTCAGTCTTTAGCGTTTGTGTTTTAACATTACTTTTTACTTCTTTTTGTCCTTCCATCTTGTTCCCACGAGATGTGCAGAATTAAGAGTCCACTGAGGCTGAGCCTCTTACCTCAGTAAGACTAATTGAAACTGGAGGACACCTTGTATCCAGAGTTCACATATTCACGATCAGACTCCCTTCTGACCATAGATCCATAGGCTTATGCTGTTCCACCTAAGATTTGGGGAATAGACAGATTGTGAAGATAGTTGGAATCAGAATAAATGAATGTCCACATGTGTCCAGAACATCTTGGGAGAAAAAGTAGAGTAATAAAAAAGTGAAACACCAGCTATAGATTAGGAATGCTAAATGTTTCTGGTAGTAAGAAAGAATTGGATAGGAACAGGGAAAATTGTCCAATTATACCGATGGAGATTCGGTCGTGTTTACTATCCCCAGCCACCAAGCCAGCCCAGCAAAATCCAGACTCACACAAAACCCCAGCCACAGAACCAAACGGAAACCTGCCAGCCCCTATCACCAACAAAAGTAACATACATATTAATATATACACCCCCTGGATATATAATAATAGTAATAGTTTTTTCCGTACCATAATATGAGTCCATTTTGTTTACACATGCTACATCTGTTTTGTGATTAATGACATTTTCAAAACCCATGAAACACTTTATCATGCAACATGTATAAAGTCATATTGTTTTTATCACTTATGACAGCGTTGTAGGTCATAAAACGCTGTCCTAAATGACAAAGGCAATATGATTTTATACACAATTCGTTTTATGCATTTTGTGTACAGTGGTGTTTAAAATGTGATTAATCGTGAAACTGTTTAAGTTGTCTAAAAAAAAAACTGTAGTTATATATGACTGTAAAGTAAAAAATATTATTATTATTAAATAACAATTTAACACCAACAGTATATAAAGAATATAAATCGTTCCTCGGAGGAAAATTTCTCCATTTAAAAAATATATATGATGAGCCATGATAATAGCCAAGGTATTACTCTTCATAAAAACTTGTTATGGTGAATGTAGAGGTTTTTGTACTCCCATCCTCTCTCGGTTTTTACTAAAAACCAATATCACACTTACAACTTCTGGTATATTACTTTTCCTCAACTTGATTTTTATACAAAATATTTATTGCTACAAATACAGAAAGAAAATTCCACCTTCGTTTCTGTTGGTCGACTGTTCACAGTTTGTCCTACCGAGTCTTTTAGGTGTATTTATCTTGGATTTTACTTTAATGTTATAGTGATGGATATTCTCAGTGTTTGTTAAACACACTGAAATTTCTACAATATATATGTTTTAATATTTATGATGTTGCCATTTATTTCCTTACTTACAGTTCCATCGCTTACATTTGACAGAGCTACATTTTGCAGTACTACACTTCATTTAACAAATTTTGAAACTTCAACTGTGGGTAGACTATAGTATAGTAGTAGTGTTTCTGGTGTAATTATTTCTGTAATACATACCTTAAGTAATTTGAATTATGATATATTGAATGATTTTAGTTTAACTAGATATATTTGACAATATTTTTGCCAAATTTCACTTTTACCCTCTGCATTATTATCTGGGTTAACATTAATAATTTTGAAAATCAATTTTGTTTTCTTGTCAATAAATTAGCCAACAGTATTTTAAACATATCCAGTTTTCTTTAAAATTTCAAAGTAAAATATTTCTTCCTGCTTTTTTTATTATTTAAAATTATTGTATATACTTTTAAAAAAATTTATTTAAGAAAGTCAATAGAGATATAAAAAACGAACTGTGCGAAAACATTGACAAACTTTCTTACTCTCCCATCCTCAAAATAAATAAAAACCTACCAAAACTATTCACTACCTAAAATGTCAGTTCCGTAGTTGTCAGTAAAAAAGTGGAAGTCGACATAGTTTTTGAAAATAATATTTATACACGTATTATAAACACATGTGTCATAAATGCTTGGCTTGTGTCATAAACGTATACTCAGTGTATTCATGTTTAAAATTGAGCTTTAATTGGTAAAAGTTCTTCTTCTTTTTTTCTTCTCCACATTTTACTTTAATTTGAATAAAATTGGTAAAGTTGATTTTGACAACTTACGTCTTTTATTGTTTTGTACCAATAACAAAGTACCAGAATTTTTATACAGATACATTTAGTTTTGGTCCTTGGAGGCTACACTTGAGGAGAATTTGATCAAAATCGATAGGGTTGATTTTGAGTTCCTGATAAAATCAAAAAAAAGTCCCGAAACATGGCGAAAATATACCCACATACCAAATTTGAATAAAATTGTTCCACACATTTGGGCTGTAGATCATTGCACAGATGCCAGATGGACATCATTCCAAAAAATACTTTTAACTCAGGAGACTTCAAAACTATCTCTAAATATATCTCTAAAAACTTGACATCATTATTTTTACCCTTCGTATAACTTTTCTATAGCCTACTGCATATTTGTAAGAAAGTAAAAATTGGGAAAATCTAATTTTCTAAACTTTTTTTTTTTTTAGTATTGTCGATCTATGTCCCAACTATCTACAATTTGAAAAATATAACACTAGTCTGTCTAGTTATTGCTCATCTTTAAATAAATATGACCTCTTACTCATCATCCTGGAGTCATTACTCAGACATAATGAACATAGCTAGTAATTTGTATACACTCACTTTGTTTGTGTCAGTATTTCGTTAATATCAAGCCAAGTAGTATATTATTTTACAATGATAAACACAATATCAGTTTTTAATTACCAAAATCCCTGTGGTTTTTCTTTTCATAGAAAAATCAAATAAGTTCCACTCTATGTCTACTTTAATGTTCAAAATTACAGTTTTCTACTGATAAATTAAAAAATACTTCAGTAATAAAAAATTGTAATTTTGTAAACTTTTTAGAGAATTATAATAATTTTGTTTTTTATAATGAAAAATAACGAAGCCATAGCACTTAAACCTGAACGAAAAATCATGATTTTGTACATATTATGTGAATATCTTGTGAGAAACTAAAACATTATGAATTTTAATTATTATTATCAAGATACTTTTTTTTATAGAGTATATTTCCATTTTACGATTTCTATAAACGTACGATTTCCATTTTTTGCATTTCTGTGTGATGAAAGCTGACCAAGATATCGCATTTCAGTATGAAACTTTTTGATCAGGTTCTCCGATATATTCACCAATCTCAACTTTACCACATCTACAATAAATTGCATGTGACTAGTACGAAAAATACTTCTTTAATGAAAACCTGTTTAGACACCTTTCTTGTAAAGCATAAAATTAGCTTATTTTATTATTATTATTATTATTATTTTAATTGCATTTCCCTAATAATGAAAACTGACCGAAATTTCACTTTTTAATGCGAAATAGTTTCTATTTTTCAATAACATCTGTTCTTGATATGAAAAGGTTCTGCATTAAAAAAGTGATATCTCTGTTATAAGGGTCGCCACGGATCTTGACTGATGGTTTGGCAAGCGCTGGGTTAGGCGAGGGGAGGAGTGTGGGTACTTTCCTAAAAACATTGGTTTTTCAATGTCACAATTTTTGAGCTATTCTCAACTTCAGACGATTATTACTAAATACCTTGAAACGGTTAAATCCGTTTCAAAGGTTGAGTCTAGTTTTGCTGGACAAAGAAATTAAATTTTCTTGTTACCAAACCAACTTGTACTTTAGCCTAGTGAAAGTGGACCGTGACTGTCGTCAGATCTTTTGTAAATTGAATACAAAGACCAAGAACCCGTTAAAAAAGGGATTGGTTTGTTGAAAGAATTTACATCGCCTCAAAATTATTCTTTTAGTTTGAATTTATTCTAAAATTAATTAAAAATTTGAAAATATGAATTTGAGGCTGAAATTGGTACAGAGTGTAGTCCTAAAAGCGTACATTCTTATAAATATCGAATCAGATCATATTTTGGATTTCTCACGTAGTTATTTAAGATTAAAGTTAATAAAAAAATTCCAAAATTGATCAAAACTGGAAATTGTTAACATTTTTAGAAATAAGAATGAAAAATAAATCAAATATCAAGAGGGAAAACTTTCGATAAAATCCATAACTAAAAAGTTAGCAGTAAGTGTTATGTTCGATGCCTGGAAGGTGACAAAAATCTACCGACTTAACAAAATCAAACTGTACACTTCCGACAACTTGTTTAGAATAATCAGGAAAAATAATTACAATTTAAATTAAAATTAAATTCTGAATAAATTAAAACTAAATCCTGAAAACAAAAGAGGTTTTAAAAAGTAAAGTCAAAGAAATGCAGTTAAATAATAAACATAAAGAGGTATGTGGTAAATTGGATTAAAGTTTTAAATTGTTAAAAACTCAATTCAAAGAATTTTAAATTGTAAAACCAAAGGAATGACATTTCGAGACTAGAATATTTCAAGGTGGGAAAAAACGCGGAAGAAATGGCGGAGCGATTTTGTGCTGCGGGTATGAAACTTTAGGATAATGAGCAACATTTTCCAAAGTTTCAATATGGCGGCTTAGAAACTCCGGAAGTTTTTTAGGCGTACCTTCGCAATTTTTCGAATGCCGTTTATATGAGAACCAAAGCTCGTATGGATTTTATTCGAAGTCGTGGAGATAGAAGGCATCACGGGCTTTAAAACAACACCGTGGGAAATTCAATAACAGATCTGGAAGTGGAATTACGGCGGTTTTGAATAAAACAATAGCTAATAAGTATTCAAAAAGAGTGGAAGGAAGGGGCCAGCCGGCTGGAGACTATAAAAGAGAAACTTCGGGGAAGCATAAGGACTGGTGTTTCCCGATTCGTCCAGAGAAGGTCTCTCTACATATCATCATAAATACTTGAGGAAATACAGGGTATCCCGATACGACTACACTACAAGCAAGACACCTTCTTTGGCCGAAAAGGACTCCAAGTCAACATACACATCAGGGAATTCCAGCCATCCAGTTGAAACTGCTTCAAGATCATCTGAAGACTTCCCCATAATATAGGAAGGTCAGATTTTCATCCTTTTGAATTTTGGTTTAGTAAAACAAAGTTTTTTTTAATTTTTGTAAATTTTTTTTTATATTTAAAATATTTGGATTGGGCTGTAGAATTAAATATATTCCAACTTCGTACAACTTGTAAATCATTTCATAAGTGGATATACAATTAATTTAAATAAATATTATCAACTAGATTATTAAATTCTTTAAAATTTGTGCTTTTGTAAAAGAATACTATTTCTGCTTTAGTGTTAAGAATATAAATTATTGGTTAGATTAAGATGTTTTAGGATAGACATATATATGAGTACATGAATTTTCTCTTGAAAAAGAAAAGGAACTAAATGAAATCAACAGAAAATAAACTTGTTATAATTTATCTACCTATAGCCACTGGTAAATAAAAATCACCTTAATATCAGGGTGTGTAAAAATTGTTTTATGGTGAATAGTTGGTGAAAGAACCTGCTACTTGCAGACATAAGAGTTTCGTAAAATTAAAAATAATTCATACAAAGTTAAAATTGGAACTTTGTTTTTGTTTGCTGAAAAAGGGTAACTAGAAAAAAGTAAAAATTAAAAACCTAGTTTAAACTTCATTGCAACCTATATATTGAATATGTGGAATATATTGAATCGTGCACACACTTCTGTGAGCAAAATAGTCAGCGCGAAACAGTCTTGTTTTCAGAACAACGAGGTAAAAATGTTTAAGTAATTTATATAGTTTAAAAGTAAGTAGGGTTTAAATAAAAGGCTAAGATATATTTTTTTACTAAAATATTTTATTTTATAATTGATAAAAACAATTTGTAATGAGAAGCGTTTATTCTGATGTGGTTGAACAGCATGGGACCGTGGTCCGCGACAATGCCGACTGCGGTGCGCGTAGAACTGAACATAGCGGTTATTTACATCGGAGTATTGAATAAACTAGAAGCTCTATCAAAAATATTTTCGAATACATTTTTAAGATCAACTAATTTGCTACAACTTTCTCGCTGGAAGTTTGTTTCTACCACTAAAATTAAAAAGTTCTCGCTTACTGACTTTTTCATGTCATTTTGTTTCAACTTTCTAATATTTTTCATTCTTAAAAATTACACATAATTTTAAAACTAAAATATATTTATACCGTTGTATGTGGAAATTCATGCAGAAAAGGCATATATAAGTTTCATTGTAGTTTTATTATTCTCAAGATGTCTAGGAACGTAAATGACAGTGCGCTCACCGCTCTGGATTACTCCATTTTGCCGTATTATAGCCTGATGCGCGGACCGCTGGCGCTGGTTCGCTGTTTCAGAATGGCTAGTAGCGCCGATTCATCGGTCAAGATCTGTGACGACCCTTATAGTTTTCATTGTATTGAAATATAAAGAAAAGTGAATTCTAGGTAATTGTATGTTTTATAAAAAATAATGTTCTAATCTTGATAAATTTTCCTTAAAATTATTACATATTTAATTGCATAAAACGAACTTGAATTATACAAAAATCATGGTTTTTAACTTTTTAAATGCCATGGCTGTGATATTTTTCAGTATAAAAAAGCACATTGTAGATAATTTAAGTCTCTAAAATAATGATGTCTTAATAATAGGTATGTTTCGATATATCAATTGGAAACCTATATTTTAGACAGTTTTTCTAATCTCTGTAACATGGTTCAACACATTTAGATAAAACTGGTCACTTATAGGTGTAAAATCAACAGGACGACGAAGGTTTGGATATTTTATCAATAGGCTGGACTAAAGCAGTTTGTGTGTAAATCTTCGTAGTTTACCACAATTTTACCAAATTCTGTACAGTTAATTTAAAACCTGATTTTGAAAAAAATCACAAGTTGGTGTTTTTCTCTTATGGTAGATACTCCCAAACTTTGGTTTATTTAAATAAAGGATGAAAAAACATTGTACAGTACTAAATTTCTTATCCATCTTCAAAACCAAATAAAATTGACCAAAACTAATCATTACTAAAAACATCATTTCAGTAGTTGTCTATTAATAGTGAAAATGAACCATGGATGTCGTCTTTAAACAAAATATTTGTGTATTTAAGTAAGGACGTAAACTTGCTTTGCTTGTACCATAAGCACTTCTTCAACCTAAATCATGTTTGATTAAAATTGAGTTTTCAATAACAGCTCAAGGTTAATTTTTGTTTTCTTGAATTATTCCTGAAATGAATTTTTTACTTACAATTTTTACATAGGTTTTGATTAGTAATCTTCTAGTTTTTTTTTTTTTAATTATGACAAAATCGGTGGAGTCGATTTTGATGAATAAATTATGTATTTTATAACAGTCCCATGGCCGATTTTGTTTTTTTACTGATAACTCTCAAGTAGGATTTTTTGAGAGATATTGACCAATATGTTTTGTTTGGGTCCTTGGTTGGAGGCTATGCTTGAGCAAAATTGCTAGAACTTAAAAACAAAGTCATAATTTTGTTTGTTTTTTTCTTATGGCAGCTACCACCCAATTTTGAGTTTTCAAAAAATGAAACACTGTCACAGGATATGGCTAAACTACATACCACATTTGACTAAAATCCGTCCCACATGTTTAGGATGTGAAGCACATACGCCTGGCAGATAGACAACGTTCCAAAACACCATGAGATACAAAACTTCATAAAAACTGATCCATTTGTTTAACTGTCCCCATATGGAGATATCATTCCACACTTTTTTTGGGCACAGGGGATTTAAAAAAAGAAAATTGTAGTTTTATTAAATATTGTAGAGATTTTTTTTTGCCTCTATTAATTTATATCATTTTTGTATTATAGGTATTACAGAGGTACACATGGAGTCATTGTAGTTTATGATGTAACTAGGGGAGATTCGTTTGCCAATGTCAAAAGATGGCTGCATGAAATTGATCAGAATTGTGAAGTAGTCAACAGGATATTAGGTAAGTCTGAGCAGTTCTTTTGGAATTGAAATAATATTTAATTAACAAATAGCAAATGTTTTAACTAAAATAAACCTTTTGGTATTTCTATTATCCAAAATTGTGATGCAGTGGATAAAGTGAAATACAAATTTTATAAATAATTCAATGTTATTTATTAGGATTTTCAAAGTAAGAAACTGAATCAGGGTTTTTAAGTTACATATTTAACCAAATTTGTATTATTAAAAATTTGTTTTGTTAACATCAAAGAATAGTTTTTAGGAAGTGTATGTAATAAAACGGTTTTTAAGTTATACAGGATGATTAAAAATTGCACACCAGTATTTTGAGAGATGATTTTAGAGCTAAAGATAAGAAAAATGTTTATATAAACATAGGTCTGGAAACGTTTTTGTTTTCTGTTTATTAACCATTTTGTGTTTTAAAAAAAAATATATTTTTTAAGTACCTAGATAAGATATTAAGAGAAGTTTTAATATATGCATTATTAAAAATTTAATAAAATGCACCATTTTTAGAACCTTTTAAAAGTATACTAGAAAACTAAGACTTTATTTTTTACATTTTCAAAATGACGGATGTTTAAAATGTTTAATGGATTATCTCGAAATCATTAACATTTCAAAATAATTACAAGAAACAAAAGATTTTATCCTTTTTCAATAAAAATTTTAATACTTTAAAAAAAAAGTCTGTTGTGTATAAAGTATAACCAAGTTTCCGACAAAAAAAACTAGAAACATAATTTTTTGGTAATTGTTTACAATACTCAAGATTAGCATAAACCAAAACATGATAATTGTTAAAAATAGAATTATAATCCATTGCTCAGAAATATACCAGAAATGAAATTGCTCCCCTTAAAAATGGCCACTGGTATTTTTTATACTAATTTCGATATTCTACTGTTTTTTGTTGATAACTGTTATCCTTTGAAAAAGAAAAAAAAAAAGTTAAAAACCATTTTGTTTTTCATTAAAATATCTACTTCCAAAGATATAATTTTTTTAATTAAAACAAAATGGCCAATAGACTGAAAGCGAACATTTCCGGATCTATATTTTTATAAACTTTTTTCTCTTATTTTTTTAGCTCTAGAGTCAGTCCCGAAATATTGTCGTCCAATTTTTAATCACTGTGTATACATCAAATAACGTTTGTTATTATGAAAGAACAAATCTTTATTCATATTGAAAACAATGTTTGTGTAAATGGTTAAATTTTGTATTCATTTGTATCCGTATGTCAAAACTGTCTTTTTTATGTACAGTAATGATGATAAAATGTATTGTGGATGATTAATTAGTGTGTTGTTAATTTACTATAGTTATTATAAAGTAGAAAAATCAATTTAAAAAAATACACTTTCATAATCAAATAGAAATGTCAATATAAACATATAAGCTAAAGTATATTTCCTATTGCACATCTGGAGCACATCTAAGTAGGCTTAGTTGCATTTAATATACAAAACTATAATTTAAAGAAAAATTATATGGAAGTATACAAAACGTCCAAAAGTTAGATTCACTGTATGATTTTTTTAGAATATTACCCACAATAACCCATTGAAGGCTACTGGGCGATTTATCAGTGAAATTACGTATATTTCTGCTTGTTTTTGTTGTCGAAAGCCTATATTCCAATCAATTTCTATGACATTTGTCTTTAGTAAATAAGAATTAATTGTAGTTTAGATTAAAACTACTCTAAAAAAGACTATGCTAGTAGTGTAGAAAAAATTACTACTTGCGCAACTGGTTGACTTTAATTAAAAGTAGGCCAATAATCTTATTTACCATCATATCTTCTTATTTTTAGTAGTTATACAAAATATGTTAAAGTTTTTGTAAATACTATAAACTATGATATTTTTTTAATGCTTTTTGTGATCAACTGTAATGAGTTACACTTGTGGAAACTTTGATAACCAAATGAAAGAAATACAATCCCCCCCCCCCCCAGTGAATACTTTGCGTGGAGTCACAGTCCATTGTCAGAAGTATTTGTGTGAATGTAGCAACTGAGGATGATGACTTAGTCATTGAAACATCATCTTGTATTTGTGTTGCACAAATAGTTTTTTTTTTTGGAAAATTGTGTTTTCATTCATTTGGTTATGCTTTTTGTAACTCAAAATGCAATTTTTGACATTTTTTCTAAAATTTCCCTCACTTTTTCATCCTAAAAATTTGGTTTTTTTATTTATATAACATAAAACACTATTGTAAAATTTAAGATATTCAATATTTTTGCCAAATTTTACATCTTTTTTTTTAATACCACATATGCCCTTTCTCACACACAACTACCATTCTATGGCATTTTTTTAAATTGACATCCCATTTCTCTTCTGTCTTTCTAAAGAGTTATTAACCATTACAACTATCATGTCAGCTGTTAGCCGACATCTTAGTTAACGGCTAACAATGGACAATTCAATATTTTAACACTAAATAATTTCGATAGTTTACGATATTTAGTTATATCAAAGTTGTTCTATGTACATTGTGTAACCATAGTAACTAAATTAATATTAGGAAGAAAATAGATTGTTTTTATTTTATTTTATAAAATTTTAAGTATTACTTCTATTTTAGCTATAATCATACAAAAAAAAAAAGAGATCTGAGGAAGTATTCAGTGGAATAATAATGATAGTGGTAAGGGTTAAATAATAGGAATATGCCTTAACCTGTTGCCACAATCTGCCAGGTTATCACCCTGTTTGTGATGTCGTCAGATTCTTCCTTACTACTGGAACTAATACTTTTACTAATGCTATTATACATAGTTGATTTATTATTGAATTGTATCTAACATTGTTTTTGTAGCAGAAAATCATAGCAAACTTGAAGATTCTAACCAAATGTAATAATTTGTTGTTGCAAGAAGTAAACAGAATATGTCCAGGTGTTTTGTTTCTTTTCAAGGAACCTAGAAGATAGCCAACTGCTGAAAATAACAGTATACAATAAAGTAAACATTTTGAAAAAATAGACTAATAGAAATTGAGCCTTCATATTATGTGATATTTGTATATCTTTTTTAGAGTGTAAAACTATGACATTTTGTATGAAAACGTAATATATCACATTTCTCACAAAGGAACAATGGGTTTGATAGGTGTTTCTATCCCACAAATTTTCTTAATACTAAGTTGGTAATAAAATCTGCTTCTGAGCCACAATTCCAGCTAACGAGATTGGTTCATCACTCTGTTACGGGCTTGGCAATCCAAAGGAATCCTAGCTAGATCTACACTTTTTTTCCACATAGTCTTGGATTAGATCCCTCTCTTTCGTTTCCCTATCAGGTCTCTCTTGACCAACTCTTGATCTCTTCTGACCCTGACACCATTAGAGTATTTGAGGGTTAGGGGTCTTTATTTTATACTCTTTTCTTCTTTTTTTATAAGGCGATGGTGATCGGGAGGATTTTCGCCTTTAATCAAGAAGAAAAAAATTTAAATAATTATTTCAACACTTCCATACATGCTAGGAACTTATATTTTACATGTAGATAAGAAGTAACTTTAAACTCTCCAGGAAATTTCAAAATGGTGGCTTATATTATATGTGATAAGAATATAAATTTTATACTAATTTTGTTTGAATGCTGGTCAGGCCTCAGTCTCCGATAACTAAAAGTAAGGCACAAGGTATTCTCTACAACTACAAATACTTTTGCATTCTAGAGGATGTCATTATGTTCTAATGGGAATTGTTCTTCTCACTTCCTGTTTGAGGAGAGTGGCATGAACAATGAAGAAATGATTGAGTTTAAATGATGAGTCGGGACCGGGATGTAATTGCTCCCATTTGATAGAACTAGTCTCGGACAACAACATTGCACAAGCATTTAAGCAATATTATTTGGGAAAAGTTTGAAAAATGACCCTTTTAGCAGGTAAATTTGCTAACAAAATTGTATCTTGCATGGGTGTTAAATGTTGACACCACCTAGGTAAGACGTGTACAAGCTTATGAAAAATTGTTAACTCCAAAATGATGGGAAATGTTGTAGGTGTGTCCCAGCAATTTAGTTGACTGATTTTCTAAGAGGAATGATGAGTATATACAGAAGTGTATGGACTTTAATAGTAAGTGTGTTGATGTATTGGGATTGAAGAAAGATGAAATATTGTAAATAGACGTAGCTCTGATATGACATATATTCGTATGACAACATTTTTCAATGCAACCCTATATTTTTTATTAATGGAGAATCAGATTTGAAACTGATCATAATCTCTTACAAAAAACAAAACAAAAATTGTAATGGTTTAGGAGATTGGGTCTCTTAAAGTTCTTTTGAAATAATTTTCAATTCAAGTCTCAAAACTGAGATTTTAATCAACAAATTTGAAAGAAAAACGTTTTCCTAAAATTTTGGGATAAGTCAAATCAATGAAAAATGGATGTTTTGTTTTCGAGGGTCCTTGTTCCTGTTTCATAAAAACAATAATTTATAATAAAACCTTGATAATTGAAACTATTTAGGACTGGAATCTGTGTTCACATTATCAAATGGTTGGATTAAGTTATTTCCATACAAGATTGAACAATATTTAGACCATTTGGGAAAAAAAATCATGGTGGCTAACGACTGGGCCTCGAAAGGTCAGGGAATCTCACATTTTTGGATAAGTCAAGTAATTTTGGTTGTAGTATGGAAAAACTTAAAAATTGACAGAAAAATAGTGAACGATTTGAAATACTGAGACTATTACAATTATTTGTTTAGGCACAAATGAGGATTAGAGATAGATAGATGCTCATCCAGTCCCATAAAAAATAAAACTACGTCAGTAATTGAATAACAGTAATTGATTAGTAGGAGGGAGGGGCTTGCAGATGTCATGTTATGATTTTGTGGCCGGTTTCCAGCATCCATTCTCTTTCTAAAAAATTGTTATATTTTTGATATATTTAATTAAGACAACTTTATATTGTAATTCATCTTATACATAAACCAAGAAAATATCTGTAATTTATAATTGTGAATTAATGAAACTAATACCTATAGACATAAGATAGAAAATATTCAAAATTCAATACTTATTTTTAAACAATATTTAGCCTAATAAATATTATATTTGAGACTTAAAATAGTAGTTTGTTCAAAATGTTGAAATTCCCGAACCAGTGTACTAGTTCATTACCAGTCCAAAGAAAAATACAAAGATCATTGATGGCTTATGAGAAAATGATGCTTTTCCAAGAATTGATCATTAGTAGGCATTGAAAATAACTACTCTTTTTTTCTAGGATGCAATTTTTTTAATTAATTTGTGTGTGTGTGTGTGTGTGTGTGTGTGTGTGTGTGTGTGTGTGTGTGTGTGTGTATTTACCACAGAGAGTTGATGAAAAAATCTCTATACAGGATTTTAAATTGACTGATTTAAAGTTGAATTTACAGAACTGGTTTGAAAAATTAGAATGATAGATGTTTCTGAATTATATGCTGAAACTGGTGGTGGGTACAGTAATGCAGTATTAAGCACTTTATTTAATTTACAAAATATTTTCTTGTGCATCAATTCTCATCTAAAAATTTAACACTTTCAGGCCAATATAATTTGATTGATTGACTAAAATACAATGAACATGGTTGTATATGTGTCGTAGGATGTATTAAGGAAAAAGTAAATTAGTCAGGGAAGGTCAGAAAATTTCATAATCACTAAGCCACGCTGTAAATATGTTTTCAGTGTTCTTTGTATTTGTTAATTACAACAAATTGTGTTTATAAATATTAGGCAGAATGCACAGTATGACAAACAAAACAATCTAGAGCAAACCATTGAGCCTTGACTTAAAACATTCAATACACACTGAATCATACTGACTGAAACATACCAGCCTCTAAATAACATTTGTATTATTATAATTCGTAGTCATATCTATTCGGTGTTCTGATTCAGTATTATTCTTATAATGTCTTTTGATGAGGAGGTTGATGAATGTGTAACAATTTTATGGCAGTGGTTTTTATTAAATTTGAGGTTTCAAATTTTGGTTTCATCGCTATAACAGAAGAAGAAATTGTGGTAATACAGTCTGTAGTACTGATTTCGAAATTACACAATAACAAGTCCAGAATGTTTTTACTTTACATTAACTTTAATTAAAAATATCATTAAAAAACAGATTAAAAATTTCGAAAATGTATTCTCCAGAAAAGATATTATTTGTAACATTGGTGTAACCAATAATTTAGTAACAATTATTTTTGAAATAATTTTAATAAAAATTTTAAGTTTTCGAGATATAATGCACATAAATAAGTTTTGACAAGTGCTATTATAGTATAGTAAAAAATAGGTGTAAATTTTGCTCAAAAAAGAAAAATTTAGGTGTACAAAAAACTGTGGAAAGTTATTTTAAAATACTTCCTTTTCTTCAAAGAGTCACTTACACACATATATGTATTTTATATCAAAATTGCATATTTAAACAAAATATTTATCTGCATTGAAAATTAAAAAATCAATTCACATTGTTGCAATGTGATTATTTATCTTCTGTACAGTATGTTCCATTTAAATGACTGTCAATGACACTTTGTATGTTTATAGAAATATAAAAAAATCTAAACTTTTTATACATAATTGTAAAATTCATAAATGTAAATCTGTGTTATTAAAACAAAACAAAGTGTTTCCATCAAACCAGGATCCTTCAAACTATACCAGGCTTGTTTCACTTGACAAACAAAACATTTCACCATGATGGGTGTCCTTCACGATCATGCTAAACCAGTCATTCCAGTTTTAACCAAACATCTCAAAGCAAGACAAAACTCTTCCAGGCTTTGACGATGAAGTTTGATGCAGTGTGCATTAAATCTTCAAAAATCAAATGTGTTTTTTGAAATGTTAAAGAACTCTTTTGCTTACTTTATCTGCTATACTGAAAATTACATTTTTTTGTATCACGCTTATTTAATTGGTTAATTTTCACAAAGTAGTATATCGGTTTCATTTCATGTTCATTCTTTGATGTTTTTTGATTTATGATAGCAGTACACAGTATTTGATTTTGATTTATTTAAAAACACAATTGAACTGAATAGTCATTGCCAAATGTTCGACTGTATAGTAGTCTAAATTTTAGTTCGATTAACATGGTTCTGCTGTAAAGATGTTTCCAAGTATCAATCTGATACTTAGTAACAGGTGAACGTCTATATCAGATAAGCTAAAATGTTACACTCAAGGTATGGGGTACATTTTGAAACATTTTAGCTCCAGGTGCAAGGGATTCCATAAAGCTAAAGTGAAGTTGTACCAAAAGCTGATGTGCATGTTTCTAATTTTCCTCTTGGCCAACCCAGCACTGATAAACTTATCTTGTTTTCTACAAATCACATCAATCAACTGCATATCTAGTAACAACCGTCAATGCATTGCACAGTGACAGAGATTATTTTACAATGAGGTAAAGTAGAGTTGCGACTATCTGGCCTAATATGGTTGGTCAGCTGAGCCGGATAGCAAAAAGCTGGATGTTGAGGGTAAATTACTTCCATTGCAGTAAACACTCAAATTTGTGATAACTTAACATCAGTAGTGTTTTATAGCATATTTTAACTTGTATTTATAGAAATTGATAAAATAGTTCTTGTTAATTTGACCTAATTATTTAAGTTAAACTGTTTGTTAGAAATAGAGAGTTATAGCGCTGGATCCTAAGATCCATGGTAGTGGTAGCATTTATTTATATTTCTTGTTACCCTTAACAAATACAAATTTGTATAGCAAGTGTCAATTCAATAACGAAATATATCCAAACCATTCTATAATAAATAGGACATATTAAAATCAAAACATTATCATATTGTGGCCTCAAGAAATTCCTAGGTTTAGTAGAGAGTGGTAGCTTTCACCAATTACTTTAATTTAGTTTTAAATATTCTGACTTATGTCATTTCTTTAAACTCCCTGGGAAATGACACCAGCTTCAGATAGCAGTTTTTCAAAAGCTGTGAATCTATGCTGTTGTTATATTTACCACAGTTATTATATGTATGCACATTAATATTATTGAGTCATTGAGCTCTTAAACTTATAATATAAGTAATTTCAAAAATCTATATACAGTCGGATTACCCAGAGTTTTCAATGCATCTTTACAATGGTGACTGAAATGAGGTAAATTCTAATTAATTGGTTCTGTAAACAATATTCGTCATCTGCTTTATAGAATTACCCCATAAAGCTATTCCATAATTTAAGTAGGATGAAAATAGATCAAAGCAATGCTAATTTTAAAATAATTACAGAAGAGTACTGAACACATTTCTTTAGTAAAAAATCACTGAGCTGGGTTTTTTACACAGCTCATTAATATATTGCTTCCATGTGAGCCTGCTATCAATTGTGAGTCCTAGAAATTTTATTTCATTTAATTCAGGTTTTAAAGTAAAAAAACGTACATTTAGTCTTAATTGAATTTACTTTATAATTATTTTCATTAAATTGTTGGCAAGCATCAATACTTTGTTATTTGAGATGTTGAGAAATTAAGATATAGTTTTATAAGACGCTTATAAAGTATTTTGAAAATTGAAGGCTGTAAATTTTGACAGAAGTGTATTTTCATAAATAATATAGGATTTTATGCATACATTGATAAACTCAAATTTTTGACAAACAATTAAGTAAATAGTTTATAAATGTTCATAAATAAATATAAATATACAAAACTACAATTATTAATTTATATGTGGGCTTTACATAATACTAAAAGTATAAGATAATTGTATTGTCTATCAGCTATAGAAAAAACATATAACAACCCATCTTTAATTTACAACCACCTACTTTCATTCTATTTATGGATAAATTCGTAATATTAAAATTAATTGTTATTTTATTTTGTTTTTTGGACAAAAATACATTTGTATAGCAGCAGCACATGTGTGTAAGTCAACAACAGTATGCATAATACAATAAATAAAGTGATGAATTTTAATTCTTAATTTGTGTTCCTTTTCTGTTTTTTATTTCAAAGTTATTATATGAATGTTTAAAATTATTAATGTTTATATTATTAATTAATCAAGGTTTAATGTATATTTTTTGTGTTTTGTCTTTGTGATAACTGCACAATAAAACAGATTCAAAGTGACGCAATTTTTCTTGTTTAAAGTTTGTATTTAGTCTTATCTGTGGTGGCGGGTGAAATAGTGGAACTCTTTAAATTGCTTTTTTCTCTTCTTTTCAAGGGATGGTAATCTCTAAACTGTCATTGTTGGCAAAAGAGGTACCTAATTTGTTTTCTTTTCATACATATATAAATGTGTTTTTTGTTGTTGTGAAGTAAGGAAATTAAGTAATTATTATTATTATATTAATTATAACACAATATTGTAAAAGGTTAGTTATTTAACAACTAAACAAATAATACAAACATAAATATTACAATTATACAGTTAAAAATACAATGAAAACAGTGGGTATGGGTAAAAATCATTCACCAAATACACACTCCTCAGCAAAAAAAAAGTTAAAATTTTGATTTAGATTTGTTTTGATTGTTTATTACTTTTAGAGAGACTAGGAGTTCAAGAATAATTCCTGCTTGCGTAGGGAGTCTTTTGTAGATGTTCAATCTACGCTTCTCAACACTCAGGAGTTCACTTCAGTGAATATGGGCTTGGCAATTTCAAGGAAATCTAGCTGGATTTACACCTTTTTTCATGTAGTCTTAGATTAGATCCCTCTCTTTCATCTCTGCTATCAGCTCTATCTCTGATGGCAAACTTATTCTTTTCTGACTCTGAAACTATTAGAGTATACGAGGGCTATGGGTCTTTATTTCATGCTCTTTTCTTCGTTTTTTTAGGTGAGAGATTTTTTGCTTTTAAATAACAAGAAAAGACTTGATAGAATAAAACTTAAACAAAAATTCTTACAAATAGTACGTTTATTTATTCAAACTCGTTTCAACAACAGTCTTCAGCGATGTGCGTGCTACTATAACTAACAAGTTTTATTTGTGTATAAACTATTTATGTTCTAGTTTTATGCTATCAAGTTTTATACCATCTCACAGGTCAAGCTCAATATTTATTTAACAAGAAAAGAAAAATCTATACTGATCACATCTTTTCCTTGTGTCATAAGTATGAAAGTAACTATTTACAAGCTGTATTGCTATTAAATAGACAATATAATATTACTTAAGTTATGAATTTTAATACAGTATATGGTATTATAATATTTAAATGTATTTCTAGTGGGTAACAAAAATGATTGCCCGGAAAGAAAAGTGGTGCTGACAGAAGATGCCCAGCGTTTTGCAGAACAGATGCGTATTCAATTATTTGAGACTAGTGCAAAGGATAATATCAATGTTGAAGAGGTAAGAGTAATTGATTTTTTTTTAATTATTATTTTGTTAAGGAATTGAAGCTGTTGAGGTTGTTGGTATTACAGAAATTCAAGAGGAAAGTTATAGATTTATACAATATTAGTGTATGTTTGTAAAAGAAAAGACAAAAGATGTCAAGCTGCAGAAATTACAGAGACAGGCTTGTCTTGGTTTTACATGTGTGATGAACATTTCCGCTACTGCAGCTATGAAAGTGGCACTGGATATAGTTTATAGTTTCCCTGGCCCTAGAGGTGAGAAGTGTGAAAGTACAAGACTTAGGCTGTGCAAAAGGGGGGGGGGAATGCCAACTGAGAATCCTACAAGAACTGGGTAAACGCAGATGGCCATTTTAGTCTTGGAATGTATGTACAGGATGATGAACTTTGAAAAGAGCTTTGAAGTTGCCTTTCCAGTTCGAAAAGTCTGCAAAGAAGGTAAACCCATACTGTGAAAAGGTGGATCCAGAATTAACTTGGACAGAAGTGGTGATCAAAGACTTTAATTTTAGCTTAAGCAAATCCTAAGATAAAACTCCAAGCCTGAATCCATCTACATGTTATTGCATCAGGGAGAACCTTAACAAAAATCTCAAGGATACAAAGATCTATGTTGTTTCAAACAGTCAGGTAGCTCTTAAGGATCTGAGTTCGTAGACTTTTGAGTCGAGGCTGGTCAGGTGGGATTGTCTGCAAACCCTAAATCAGCTCAATAAACAACAAGGTTACCTGACTGTGGGTGCCGGGACATGAGAGAATACCAGAAAACGAAGAAGTAGATCACCTTGTAAGAAATTGTGCTGAGGCCAACTTTGTAGAGCCTGCACTATTCTTCAGAGTACTATTATACAAATATTTTAAAGGCTTGGGAACAGGAATAAAAATCCAGTTATTAGAGACAACTTCCTGGACTCAGACAATCCAAAAGATATTTTTTCCCTCAACCAAAAGAGGTAAACAACTCACAATGTTTAGGATTGTTAAGGTTTATAATGGGCACTGCACAATGTAATATTATCTTGAATATATGGACTAGGCTGAGACTGTTTTGTGCTACTTCTGCAAAGACACAAACAACTAGGAAGGTAACTGAACAAAAATCTTAACTGCACATTTGCCTGGGTCATGGTGACAGGAGGTAGAAATTCCTTAGCCCCAGTGTAATATATAATATAAAACTTTTGAACATATAATTCCTAAACAAATTAGTCGAGTTTTATCAAATTGGTACATGATAGGATTGAGATGATTCAGGACTTTTTCATGTCTCTGCAAAGATTTTAAAAATTACTCAAACATAAGATTGAGACAATATTTAAGCATTTCAACTTTATTCATTTCTCACAATTATGTAAAAAAAAAAAATAATATTTAAGCAATTCAACTTTATTCATTTCTCACAATGATTTAAAAATTACTCAAAATATATAATTAAAATAATATTTTAAATATTTCAACTTTTCATTTCTCTGGAATGATTTAAAAATTACTCAAAATATATGATTAAAACAATATTTAAGCATTTCAACTTTATTCATTTCATTACACTACATTGAAAAAAGTACACAACCAAGAAAAATATCATACATATCCCAAAACCCTTTTGTCATTCAATAGATGGCCCTTCCCATGAATTATAGAAAAAAAAGTTTTTTCTTAAATATTGTAGTATTTCTTTTCTTGAATGACTTTCTTTTGTTTATCCCAAAAATTGCTGGGTTTTGCAGTTGAGCAAGCCTATATTTTGGTATAATTAGATTGTATGTTTTTCTTGTATCATGCCTGTGTTTGACTAGGTCCGTTTCTCTATTAAACTTAGAATACATAATGACAATCAAAATGTAAATTGAAGGGAAAGTTAAAATATCCGCTGAGAGGACGGTAAGAGTTGCTTGACTTCTTACCATAGAAAGCTCAAACTGCAAACTTTTGAATTTTGAAAATTTTTAAGACTGATCCCTTTGAAACATTTCCCCATATCAGCAACAACATATTATGGCAGTAAAATACACCATAATATGCTATTCTTAAAACTGGTAACTAAAAAAAAAAAAAAAAAATTAACTTAAATTAGAAAATTTAATTTTGTGAAGAATGCATTTACAGTAGAACCCCTCTAATCCGTCACCTTCGGGACTGGGGGCATGGTCGGAACGCAAAAAAGGTCGGATTATCCGAAAAAAGTCAATATTTATTACATATTATATAAACAGATTTTTTTAAAGTGAAATAAGTGATATATAAACTTTTAAAAGTCTATAATAAAGTCTATATATAAACTTTGCAACTACAGTAGAACTTCTGTTAACCGGCCTATATCGTAGTGTACTGGTTGGATGAGAGTTTCCGAAAATAAATTGTACAGTAATTGAAACACCAAAGCAGCTGCGAGTCAAACGACTTTGTCGATAGCGGTATCCCATTGTCGGCGGCATAAAAACACCGCGGCATTGGCACCCGTCGGTATAGCAGACATACAAAGGCAACATCGTTTGATGGGCCGCTTTTTTCCACGAATCAATTTAGTATACATTATGGAAAATATAACATTTCTTTTCAGTTTTCTTCTTGTCTTTGACTGGTTATGATCTACGTACAGTATATACAGTAAATAAAAATGAGCGAGTTACGAAAACGGGAATACGGAAGCGTGTGTTGGTTTCGTTTCAGACGCGGTTAAATGTGTCAAAAGACTTGACAGAGGGGAATCTGTAAAAAAGCGTTGTAGTGTTTAATTTTTCACGAGAGATGACACAGCACTGATGCGGAAAAGCGATAGCAATTACAAACAGATAGCGATAACAAACCGGAAAGATTGGCGCCCGCCAGGCGTGAGACATTCCACAAGTCTGCAAGTCGGCAGAATAATATCAATAGCCAAGAGCTCGAGCACGGTCGGACTAACCGAGGTGACGGACCATCCGAGGGCGGATTAGAGGGGTTCTACTGTATATGGTTATTCCATTTTAATTGCATGTTCATTGTCAAGCCAAAAATTGTGTACTTCCTACTTCTATTAGTTGATAACTATCTACAAAGACATTTATTCCACTGCTATTTGCTCTCTTCTTTGCAGAAAATGATATATGATTTGGTTTTTTTCTAAGTTTCTATTAAATTGAGTTTATCAAAATACTCTATAGCTTGATTTAAAGCAATGAAAGATTTTATTTCTTAAGTATTTTGATCATGATCATGTAGAATAAGGGTTGTATCATCTACGAGGGCTGTGTCCCAACATAAATGTAATGCCAGGTTAAATAAAACCGGAAATAAATTGTACTTTGCAGTACACTGGTTAATTGTACGTATGACAGACTTATGCACTGTTCTCTCAGCACCTGTAAGTTCTATGTAGTGAGACTCTACCAGGTATGTTTTAATCTATATCATTGTTTTTCCATGAATACCATATGTTATCAATTTCTTGATTTGCCAATCATGATCCTTACAATCAAATTAGCTGTTAAAATTTTTAAATATTTTAAATTAATACATCTATGGTCTTATTTTTCAAAAACCCATTCCAAGATAATGTTATTGTTATTTAAATGTGTTTAGAGTTGACTCAAAAACACTTGTTCACAAATTTTGGAAAAGAATGGAAATCTGTCTATAATTCTGTACCTCCTGAGGGTCAACCCTTTTTGAAAGTGGTTTAATTTTGGAAATTTTTAATTTGTAAGGAAAAATTGCCCCTGAAAGTGATGATTAGTATGTGTTAAAGGACTGGGAATTTCTTCACAGCACTGCTTACCTAGCTGTGCTGATATCTCATCATATTCTAAGGAGAGATTTATTTTTGAGACCTCTGATATTTTTGTGAATTTAACTTTCTGTAACTGGGTTCAAAGACACAGTAAACTGAATGAGAAAAGTAGCACCGTCAGCTATACAATCAAAATACCTCAATTTGGTGCTCTTATCATCTATTTTGTTAACAAAATTAATTGAAAATGTTGCATACACTTTGTGTTTCATTCACGACATTCCCGTTCAACTTCAAAGCAATGTCATGCAGTTTAGTAATTTATTTGAGTGTTCTCTCTTGGTCAATTATCTCCCACACTATCTTCCCAATATTAGCAGAGCCTTCGAGACGTCTCTTGACATCTAAAGACTTTGCATTTTGTTTAATTTTCTTATATTTTTGCCTGTATACTTTATATAAATTATGAAAACTCTGTGAGTTTGTACTTTTATAAATACTATGATAAAATTTTAGATTTTTACTAGAAGTTGAAATACCTTTTGTAATCCAAGATTTAGGTTTTATGCTCATTTTTTATGGCCTCTAATTATAGGATATGCCACTGAACCAATGGTCAAATGTTGTTAAGAAGGCACTATACTTTTCTTGAGCTGAAGAAGCAACCATACACTCCTTTCTAGTTTTCTGTCAAGTCTGTGCTTTAATTCTAATATATTGTTTAATTTTTCTTGTCTAAACATGTTTTGTATTTTTTGGTTAACTTTTGTTTTATTGCCATTAATATATATTTTTTGTGCATATTGATCAGAAAAAGTTGTTTTTATTATTTTAATATTATGAAACTGAGGATTGAGATCAGTAGCAATGTACTATTATAAAAACATATAAAAACTTTAAAATGAACTGAAATAATAACAATCTTTTTTGGTGAAAGAACATCCTCTGTCTAGTCTGGGTTAACAGTAAAACCATCTTTTTATTCCACCTTTGAATTTTATAACATGATATCTGAAGGACATCACAGAAAGCTTTCACCAGAAAGACTGTGGTCTCCTTTACAACTTACCAACTTCAGCTTCTATTGTGTGATAGTCTTAATTATCTTTATTACCAAAATGGGAGGTAATCTCATCTTTTTTACATTCTCTCAATATACATAGTATAGAGAAAGTTATGAGTCAAAAAATTAATAGACAATTATTTCACTTACCGTCTCCTGTATTCTGTTTACCGTTGTACTAATTTACGATGGCCGTTTTGGCTATTCAGCCATTTTCAAGTATATTGAATAGTCGAAATGGCCATCGTAAATTAATACAACAGTAAACAGAATACTGACGGTAAGTGAAATAATTGTTTATTATAATCAGTATTCAGAATGGTAACAACCAAACGTTATAAAAAAAATGGATGTAGAGTTTTTTGCAGATATATCTGTTTTTAGATACCTTCAGTACAAAAGAGGGGTATTTGTGCTGATGTCTATCTGTCATATGTGCAGTGTTATACAGCTTAGATGTGCAAATTTGAATGAAGTTTGGTATTTAGGTATATTTTGGCAATATCTCTTTTTCTCAATTTTTCTATAACTAAAATTTGAGGAAAATAAAGGAAAAACCACGATTTCCCAAAATTGGATTTAACAATTTTGATCAAATTTTGTTAAGTGTTATCTTTTAAGGACCCAAAAGAACATATTGGCCATCATCTGTTCAAAAATACCTGTTCGTGAGTTATCTGTTTAAACAAACAAAAATCTCCTGTGTGGGCAGTTATAAAGATGTAATTTCTCAAAATTGGTGTTACCGATTTCATTAAATTTTAGTGAAATGTGAAGATTAATGACTCAAATCCT
Source organism: Aphrophora alni (assembly GCA_963513935.1). Lineage (NCBI taxonomy): Eukaryota > Metazoa > Arthropoda > Insecta > Hemiptera > Aphrophoridae > Aphrophora > Aphrophora alni. The sequence continues at coordinate 38,883,713 of OY740765.1, read as the reverse complement.
TGTGCAAAATTACAAGTTAAAAGAATAGTATGGTTCAGGAATAATTGACAAAAACAAAAATTAACCTTGACGGTCATCATTTAAGCTCGATTGTAATAAAATACAATGTACACTGAGGATGTGTTTATGGTTCAAGCAGAGTAAGCTTAAATTGCATTAAAGTATATTTTTCAAAAACAAGATTCCATAGCTCATTTTCATTTTTTTACCGAAAAATACCAAACTATATTTTTGGTGATTAGTTTTGATTGGTTTTTATTTGATATTGGTGATGGGTGAGTGAGAAAGTTAGTGTAATATTTTTATACCATTTATTGGTTCATTGATTACCAAATGTCTGGTTTTATAGATTAAAACTATGTTTGCCACTGAAGTTAAGATTTTTTGTAAACTAATTTGTTTATGAAATACATCACATAATTTATAATTTAATATTATGTATTTACTTTATATATACAAATATTTCATAATTTCTTATTTGAAAAGACATCTTGTTTGTTATAGATGTTCTTGGCAATTACGAGACAAGTATTAAGAACAAAACAAGAACGAAGAGAACGCCAAGCAGTTCAAAATAATGACACCATTAATTTGCGAAAGCCAAAGCAGAACAAGAGAAAATGTTGTTAGCACTAACACCACAGTTGTTTCTGAACGACATCATTGCCATTGTCTGCTCTGCACATTCCATTTCTTCAAAACCAAATTTGTGTAATTCTTGTTTTCCTTTGTCATAATAAGGGGCAACAATTCTTGCAGATTTTAAACTTATCAAGATATAAATTGGGGAAGAGTCAAATTATAGTTCTTTATAATGTTCAGAATTAAATATATATAGTTAAATGTGAGATACATCTGTGATATATAGACTATGAGTTTTTCATCTTTTTTTTTCCTCCCTCACATATTTTTAAATGAAATGTATCCTAAAAAATATGTCGTGTCTTTTATGGTGGATGTACAAAATATGTGAATTACTCCAGCCAATTGGTAATCCTTATGTAATACAATACATGTACTTGATATTATTAGATACTTGTATGTCTGATACTAGCAGTTCAGAGTAAGTGTAATGTGTGGTTTAAGAGTGTTGAAATTCCATAATTTAAGTTATGAAATGAAGCTTGTATAAAAACATTCTGTTCGTCGGTTTTAAAAACTGTAATATAAGTGTGTATCCTGAATGTAAAATGTTTTAAAATAGGCCTAACTACTGTTTTGTGTTATTTAATGAAATTTTAGTTAACAAATCCTTTGTCAAGAAATTCCATAATTTTATTTGTTAGTTCAAACATAATATTACATTATATCTTCCCAGAACCTTATCTATGATTGATAGTATTGTCTGTGATTAAACTTGTTACATATTCATATTATGTTTTTTTAACTGTAAGTTTTTACAAACTTTGAATTAGAATTTATTGTTCTGGTCCCTATTATTCCATTCAGTTTTGTAAGAACATGGATTTATTTTTTAGAGGAAATGGAATATATCTGTTTGATCTTACAGAGGCACAAAAATCTTCTTTTTTTTTTATGAAAAAATTGTCAGTTGGGTTGAAAAGGTCTTGCAGAAAAACAAATGTGGATACTTGATACCGATGATTTCTTTTGCTTTAATGCTATATTCGTTAACATAAATTTTCCAACAGCAAGGAAAATTTATAATAAATAAATGGAAAATATGGAGTCAATTAATTCACATGAAAATATCATAATTGTATAAATACATTCACATATGTTTACTTCCCTACATTCAGTTTACATACAGTAGAACCTCATTCAGACTTCGAATTAATGAAATTCTGGATTTAAAAAATTGATATAAAATTAACCCAGGTATAATTAAAATTCCTGTAGGAAAGAATCTATTGTTTAGATAATCTTTTTGCTGCACCATGGAGTTCCTCACATGACCAATCCGGATGAATAAATTTCCCAAAATCATTTATAAAGAGCTTCATCCTGGAATTTATCCAGAATGAACCTGCATTTTTTCATAGCACTTCCTTTTCCTTTTCTATATTAAATTTTAGGACAAATTTTTGTTAATCGTATACTATTTACAAATGCTTGCTACAAATATTCACCTTTTAAAGTTTTTTTATGATACATAGTTCAAATTGAATTTTAATATTGGACTTCACCCACCTTAATTCTTGAGAAAGATGTTCCTCCAGGCGCTGTAGTAATTTTTTTTTTAAGTTTGAATATATATTCAACTTTCGTTTCACATAAAAAACAAACGTTAACAAAATAACACTCAACCCTGGTAAATAATATTTTCTATTAGCACAACGTTTCGTGAAGAAAAAATAACACTGACAGATGCAATTGTCCTTAGATGGTAGATTGGATGTTCCGAGAGGTTAATATTGTTCACCTAATTATAATATTTTTTCATTGTTAATAATGGAAAATATTGTTCACTAGAATTCTGTAATATTGTGTCGTGTTTGAGTTAACATTTGCTTTTGACAGTGAAGAGATATATATTTTTTAACTTTTTTAAAAAATGAACTATAATCCCTGGAGGGACTTCTTTCTCAACAATAAAGGTGGGTTTAAATATATTTTATGCAAAGACCCCACTTAATATCTTTCATGATAAAGATGCATACTTTTTGTGAAAATAAGGAGACTTGTATTTAACATGAATTAATATACCAGTGAAATAAGATATGATGTGCAAAGTAACAAACAGACCCACTGACTAACTCACTGGTGTATAGTCATACTCTTGCACTGAGAAGGAGTAATGAAAATGGGTGTCACAGTAGTTTAACAATCTGCTACTAGTACTCTTCACTATGTGTAGCGAGAGTCACACAGTCACAACTTATTTTTTTTATCAGCAATGTTTATTCTAATTATTATTTTTTATGGTTGTCCTGATTAAACAAACTCTAATTTAATAAGGTTCTACTGTCATTGAATATTTAGAAATTAATTAAAAGAATGTAACCACATGCTCAAGACCCTTCTCAATTTTTGCTCAATCTAGAATTATATTCAATAGATGGAACAAAATAAGGAACCCTCCATTATTATCATTATTAACTTTGGAAACAAACGAATACTAACCACATCCATCAATCAGAACAATAATTGATTGATATTTTACTTATCAATAGTAATTTAAATTGATTTATGGTGAAATGTTTGTTTAAAAGTATTGGTGAAACGTTTGTTAAAAATATTGGTTATTTTTTATCATATATTACTAGAGAATGTAAAATATTTATAATTGGATCTGAAGATGGTTTTAAAAAACTATAACTTGTTATAAACTAAATATTAAAGAAAGAATTAAGCAGTATAACTTATGATTTAAAACATAATTCAGAATATTGATTATCAATATTAAATTATAATTTTACTTACTATTAAATAAACATTTAGAACAGCACTTGCTATGGCAGCAGTGGTGGGGGGGGGGTGCTTTTAATTTAAAGATACAGAGATTTATTACTTTACTTCCAAAACTCTACAACCCATTGTGGCCTTTAGTTTCCTCCACTATTGACCTCCATTTCCGTCTCTCTGTGACTCCTCGTCATTTCCATATCTTCATGCTCTTCAAGTCACCTTCCACATTGTAAATCCTTCCTAGGTCTCTTTCCTTGGATATTGATCGTTTCTTGGATAAGCATTTAATTCGGCAATCTTACCCAAGACATTCTTTTTACATGCCCCAACCAACTAATTCTTCTTGATTTTACAAAATGTACAATGTCTTCACCACTAAATATCTTTTATTTCTCTGTTTGTTAAAATAAATCCACTCTTCTCACTTAAACACTGGCGCATATATTTTTTTATTTGTTACATACCAATAAACTAGTTTTGATTCATCTACTGTAAAATTTATTGCCACATATTTACTGTTGTACTATGTGTGGTTGATTGTTAAAAAATTATGACATTTATATCAGAAATTTCTGTTGATTATTTATAATTATAAATTTTGGTAGATTTCCTAGAATTCTTCATACTTTGAATTCTGTGAATTTTTAATAAATTATCGAGTTACATAAAAGCAAAATTAAATCAAATTCCATTGATAGATTGCATTCTGTTGATTTTTTGCCTGTTTTTAATATTAAAAATTTCGGTGTACTAACATTTTAAGCTATAGAATTATCTCATCATCATTAAATTATAGTAAAAAAAAATTATCAATCCTAAATTTATTAAAGTTGTTTTACTTTATAATGTAGTGAAATTTGCAGTTTTAAAATGTAAAATGTTAAAAATAAGGTTAACTGATCTTTGTTTACAATGGTTCCCTAACATGATAATGAAGTACTGGCACTTTTATCTGTTATTTTGAAAGTATACTTCACCAAAATTTTGGAGGATTTACAAAATTTATATCCTTTTACTCAATGATTTTCATTTTAATTTGCATATATTATGCTTAGTATTTTTATACAATTTGCAATCTATAATTTTGTTTTCTTTCATTTAAAGATATTTTCGGGTTATATATATGAATCGTATGTAGTCATTTCCAACAATTCACAAGTCCTTTTTTCTCTTAATTTTGTTTTTTTTTTTACTTTTTATGTGGTCTTCATTTTATTTGTTTGTTGTATATACAGTTTTTCCCACAATTCATGTTTTTTATACATTGACATTTTCCTAAACTTTTATCTCTTTCAGCAATCCCGACTATATTTACATTATTTATGTAAATTTATCATGTATAAATTTAGATTATTATTAGGAGAAGGTATTTGTCTTATCTGCTCTTTCTATGGGAAAAGGGATCTCTTTTTTAGTACCACCGCCACTACTTAGCAAGAAATCAAATGTGAAAAAGTTGCATGTAATGAACATTAAATTTTCTAAAATTTATCGCTTTCAGTTGAATTTCATGAGAAAGTGGTGCTCTCGGCATTGAACTGTTGACAATCAAAGAGAAAATAGTTTAAAAAATGTTTTAAAAGATTAACAAATTTTATAAGTAAACTTCTATAAATAACTTTAAAATATTTTAGTTGAAGTTATGATTCGGTACATTTGTTTTTTTTTGTAGAAACTAGTTACCAAATGCCAATCATCTAAATTAAATCCGTAATCATAATATTTTCTTCCGTTTTATGTAATATTAGTAATGAACACTAGTATAAAACTGTATTTATCTTAGGGTAGATTATAAAGATGCTTTTGTATTCAACATTGTATAGTGACTTTCAATATAAATATTCTGTTTAAAAAAAATAGTTGAGTTGTTGTATTTTCCTTTTTCATGTGGGCTGTCCTAGTGATAAAAATTTAATATACCTGTGGAGCAAAAATTTTACATATTCGCTACATAATAATTTATTTACACTATGGTAGGTATAGTGTAACATGAGCTATGTGATGTATGGATCCAGGGTTCATGTTGCATAGGTTTTACTGTAAACATCCTTTCTAGAAATCCTATCTGTCAAAAAATCTGTTTATAACAAAATGTTCAAGTGGTGACTAAGCAAAGTATAATGTTCTGTAGGATAATAACAGTGATAAAAGTGCTGACAACTGTACTGATGGAGACATTGCTGCTGAACTAGAAAATTTGTGGTAAATCTAATACTCAAGGATCTCCAGATAAATGGGAGATCTTCACTAAAGTTCAAAGAAATGGAGGATATAGTAGTGCAAGCAACAACTCGCCCCATTTTTAGAAAGTGGAATAAAGCTGGAAGCTTAGTACAGAGGCTGGTGGGGGGAGGCGCACTGTGGTACTAACTCTGTTGAACTAAGCATCTGTTCCAAGAGGAAGGCCAGACTTCATCTTGTGAACCTTCAAGGTACTTATATGAAGCAGCTGCTAGAAATACAAGGGTTACTTTTGGGTATGCAGATGGCTGCAGTAGATTTTACTCCGGACAAGGTCAGCATGAGCCGTAACCAGTCAACTGGCACTAATTGGCTTAGGGTGGTTGGTCCCAAGTGGTTATTGTTCCTAAAAACCCTGGTTGCCCGCTTGGAGTCGGTAAAAATTACTCAAATTTTAATTGTCCAGTCCTCCAATATAACGAACATATTTTAATATTGAGAAAAACAAATACCACCTTGGTGAAAACTGCTAATAATTTTGATACCACATTTTAATATAATTGGTCCACTTTCAATTTGACTGGTATCAAAACTATTTACAAGTAAATAAAAACTCAATTCATTGTAATAACATCTTACTTCATTCATTCTACATTTACAAATAACCAAACTCTCCATGTAACTTCTTTAAATGAAAATATCAGGTGTGGTTTAACTGCATTATAGGTAGGTTTGAAAATAAAAACCTGAAATAACAAAATTTTATTAGGTAAAAATATAATTGTATAGAATAAAAAAGCATGAATATTTACAATTATTTACAAACCCCATTTAAAATTAAATATAAACATTTACTGTGCCGACAACATTAATAATTTATCAGAGGATAATAACAACAACCTGAAGTACTCTACACACAATAAACTTTTACTGTTTATAATTTTGGGATTTTCTCTGTAAGTTTCTGATTAAGACGAAGCTGTGAGTGTAGCTTTATAATATAGGATATACTTTTTAATTTTTAATAAGAAAATGGGCATAATTCTAGACACATAGAATAAAAAAATTTAATGTATACAACTTGTATAATATTATTTACAAATGAAATTACAATTTCAACAATTTAGAAACAACAGAAAATGACTGTCAACAAAATTAATAAGTTTAGAATGTAGATCTAAACATAGTAGATAAAGTTGGTCTGCATCGAAGGTAATTGTAAATACCATAATACAACTGACACACCTTCATAACAAACTACAAATGAATAGCCGAATCAGATTCATCAAATATATCTGTTTATGTGCCAGTCAATTTGTCATCTTCCGTATTTTCATTGTTCCCTGTATCAACAATGATGATTCTATCTTGTAATTCATCACTGATGGCGTCCATTTTCCACATCATTTCTTCTGTATTCTGAACGTGATTGACAAATTTCTGCCAGTCTTCAGGAGAAATTCTGTTTATGGCGTTGTTTAGAAGGTATTCAACAGATTTCAGAGTGTAATCGGTATTGTTCATTCCCAATTTTTTTTTTTTTCTTTGCCCATGCTAACTCAATAGGGTTAAGTCACAATGATACTAGGGGAGACGCAAAACAGAATGGCCACTCCTTTGCCAACTTGTCTGTATGCAATTTTTTTGCTGCCAGTCAAAGATGTTCAGGTATCCGGAAAATAAATTCTGCCTTGATGTCTTGTTGGTCGTAGTAGACTCCATTTTTCTGCAGCCAATCCTGAATATCTTTTTTCTTCTACTCATGTTTGGAAGTATCTGTTCTGTTCTGCCGTGGTAAGAAAAGTTCTCCATTACGATGATACTGTCTGCTGGCAGTAGATGCATGATGCCTGTAAACCAACTTTCGAAACCTGCAGCATTCATTTCATCATGATGAGTAAGCGTTTTGAATTTTTGTAGTTTTTTCGCTCTGAATACCCAAGCGTCATTGGTTCCTATGGGATCAGATGAGTCTTCCAAAATCCGTTTTCTTTACCAATATGAAACACTTTGCACCATCCACCTTTTCCGGTTATACTTTTGAGCTTTATTGTTTCGCTCCTCCTTAAATGCTTGTCTGGCAGATTTTACGTAAGTTGGTATCCATGCTTTCTTTATAGTATGGCCGGCATTACACCGCGTTTCATCCAAGTAGAAAATGATTTTATTTTGTTCTCTGTAATCTTTTATTTTAATCAAATATTTTTTTCCATTGAATAATATCCTCCCGTTCGATAAGAATTGATTGTCTTTTTTTTTTCTTTTTTTTTTTTTATTAACTCAAAGCCAAGTTCATGAGATTTCTGGTTGTACGAACACACACGTTTGGAAGTTTGTCGTCATGGTTTATCATTCCCGTTACCTTTTCTGTCATTGGAGGAATTTTTTCTCTATACAAGGAGTGTATTCTCCTTATGGCGTTCTTTTGATAATTTTTAAACTTTTTCATTCTTGTTATTTGTCCTACTTGATATGGTCTCTTTTTCCCGGGAGTAACTATGGGGCCATCATCAAACTGTTTTTGCAGCCGTTCTACTGTATCTCATCCACACCCAACCAAAACTCCAGCCCTTTCTGCTACATCTCTCTTTGACATACCTGGATTTTCGGTTCTCAAAATAGTGTACTTATTCAATATTATATGCCGTTCACCACTTATAAGCACATGTTGAGTTTTTGGCATGATATACTTCTCCGGTGATAGCAGTCGTGGATCTTCAGCCATCGCTTTCAATTAACATAGAAAGTGTAAGTTATCCCTAATGCTTACAAATAGCAACTGCTGATGACATCTATCCATTCTGGGGTTTTTGCTAATGAGACAGAGTAGTTAAGAGTCATGTTTGCTATTTGTCACTGATCATTTCCTGTTATTCCATAATTTGAGCAACAACAGGAAACCTTATGGATGAGTTTACTATTATTAATCTTGTTGACACAGTAAATGTTTAAATTTAATTTTATATGTGGTTTATAAATAATTGTAATTTCATTTTTAAATAATATTATTTGAGTTATAAATATTCATGCTTTTTATTCTATACATCTACAAGTGCCCATTTCTGAATTTTCTGATTACAAATAGTAAAAGTTTATGTTGTAAATTTAGAACAAATGAAGTAAGACATTTTTACCATGAATCGGGTTTTTATTTAAGTTGGCCACAAAAGAATCTTGTAAATAGTTTTGATACCCATGAAATTGAAAGTGGACCAATTATATTGAAATGAAGTTTCAAAATTATCAGCAGTTTGCAACACAGAACGTAGTGGTATTTGTATTCTTGATATTTAAAATATTCAAGTTATATTGAAGTACTGGACAATTAAAATTTGTGTCATTTCTACCAACTCCAAGCGGGCGGCCAGGGTTTTTATGAACAATGTACACTTGGGACCGACCACCTTAAGCCGATTAGTGCCAGCAGGCTGGTTCTGCCTCATGCTGACCTTGCCCGGACTATAGATGCTGTTGAATTGGTAACTAACTGTAACTCATACTTCATAGTCTGAATGTTATTCACTGTACAATTTAAGGATTACATATAGTTTCATTGTGCCAAATCTAATGGCTTTGTCCTCTTTGGTCTACGAATTGTATTGTTATCATTTAGTGGTCACGGTATGATATAATTAACATTTATGAAGAGCCTCTGCTTTAGTTTCTTAAACTCAGCTCTTCTTTATTTACAATAGGAATCCCAAGATCTCTGTGAATAAAAACATTGATTATTCCTTGAAGTACTTTCTTTTGAAAAGCTTGAATAATTTTAGTATTAGTACGTTTCATATAACCCCATAGTCGAAGCCCATACAACCATACCGGTTTAGAACTTGCTTGTAGAGAAGTATTTTGTTACGTACATACAGGATAGAATAACGTCAAAGTAACTAGAACATTTTTTTTATATTGAGTTCTTTCTTTTTCTGTATACGTGCTTTCCAGTTTAGTTTTGAGTCCAGTGTCGGGTCCAGATATTTAGCTTGATTCGCATATGGTATGATTTTTGTGTTTAACATACAGTTATGGATATTAAAAAAAATTCTATATGTAAAATTTATATGGGTTTTCATTCAGCTTAATGAGCCAGTGGTCAGTCCCAAGTACTTATTTTGTTCACTGCTAGTTGTAGTTTTTTTTAAAATGCTTTTTCAATTGTATTGTCACAGCCAAAATAACAGTATCATTTGCAAAAGTTGCCATTCTTGTTCATTCAGCTTGTGGTATATATATATATCAGTGGCGGCTTACTCATAAGGACTCTCGGACGCCGCCCCCCCCCCCCCCAACGATAATATTATTTTAATAATGTAAATACCTATATGTATTTAATTCTTTGGAGACAAATGAATTATGAATTACTGCTATGGATTTCACCATCATTTGTAGCGGAAGTTTTACAATATAAAATATTTGACGAATGTATTCTGGAGTTCGGACGGTGGCCAGAGCGTCCCAGTTTCATTGCATTAAGTCATATGGGGCAAGCAGCAGACAGAGCTGAGGGTGCCGTGACATCATTTACACAGCATGTAATGGGCTTCTAGGGCAGAGTCCGAAGCTGCGCGGGCAGACAACAGTCAGTGCAGCCGCCATAAATTAGATGCCGATACCGTTGCCGGTAATATGTCAACAGTAAACGTTGTGACACATGATGTAAGTTTAATCATTAGTCAAGGAATTAAAAACATAGAACATAGATATGCCTTAAAAGATTTAGGACCCCCTAGGCCTGACATGGTAATAAGTAAAACTCAAAATAGTTCATTTATTTTATTTTAATTTGTATTTTATTAGCTATAGACTGTACAAACTTTGCTTTATAATCGCTATGTAGTATGTAGACCCCACATGTTTTTAATATGGAGTGAATAACACTTGTGTTACGCCTGCTTTCTGAACCGTAGTGTATGTTTTGATAACATGCCTTCCCTTACGTGTATAAAATAAAACAGAGCCCTCCCATTGCCCTTAACCACCGGCCGCTACTGATATATATATATATATATATCCTTGTGTACAGCAGGTATAAAATAGTACCAAGAACATTTCCTTATGGCACCCCTGCTGAGATTACTTTATAATGAATGAGTTTGAACAAATTCTGTTTGAAAGCAAAAAAGGGCACCATTTAACATTTTATTTTTAGAAAATAAAGTATAATGGGGATTTGAACCTAACTGGAAACTACATACTATTTTCAGCTTAAACTTGTATTTTATATTGAAGGGTACTCTGTTCTATGTATTACTTAGAGGCTTTTTAGCCATAATGCTTCCTTCATATGCCCTCCATTCCATTATGAATTCAGCATTTTCAGGTGGTTATATAGGAGTATGTACATTCTAAATTTCAGCATGTATCTCATCTGGGAAGTAACCTAACATGTAGATGATTGAGCCAATCAGTCAGTAACAGTTTGTGGCTTTATAATATAAGATAGGAGTGGTTGGTAACAGTTTGGTTCTTAACAAACATTAGTTTGTCCGGTTACATTGAACTATCAATTGCTTACCCTCAGGCCTCACCATAGTGAATACAAGCTTGGCAATCCTGAGGGACACTAGGTAGATCTACACCTTTTTTCATGTAGTCATGTTAGATTCCTTTCTTCCATCTTTCTTATTAGGCCTCTCTTGCCCAACTCTTGTTCTTTTCTGACCCTGACATTATTAAAATATTTGAGGGCTAGAGGTCTCAGTCTCTATTTATCTTCTTATTTTAAAAAAAGTTTAAGGCAATGACCAAAAGGTTTAAACAAGGAAAAAAGAAAGTTTGACCAAAGTAGCTGTGAGCGCTGAAACGTTTTCATTTATTCAATGACCGCTCAGATAACAACAAATTAAAATTTTTTTAATAAAATGAAAAACGTATAAAATAATAATTCAAGTAAGTCAAAGGGGTGAGTCATACATATATGCAAGCTTAGAATTCAGTCCTGTACAAACAGGCGAAGTTTTAAACAACAGAATGATCTAATGCTAACATGTCTAGATAAGACAAACCTGTATGAACTGGTAGTTATTCAGAGGGAATACCATGTTAGTTAAATATATATATGTTAAAATATTTTTTACTCATTATGTCTAGCAGGTCTAATGACCAAAGAATACCGTACTCAAAAAATTTAATAACTGTAATAATTTAAAAGTTATGACTTGAACGTCAAGTTGAGACGGACCAGGAAGGCTTGGCCCGTATCAAGGCAACTTGTAAGGAATGCCAAGGTTACAAGTACCAAAATAGAAAAAGTTATTTAGCAGAAACAAAGCAGTGAAAGTAGTTCACCCTAAAACCATTACAAATCAAAAGGGCAGACTGTTATAATATTGAAATATTTACTTGTGTCCTAAGACAATGAAAACTCATTTTCTTTAAAAAAATGTGTTTTTTATTTTTTATAAACCTATGTCCCGTTCTTACGATGCAATCATGTAAAATAAATTATTCCTTAAAATCAATAATTAATAAGTTATAGTCCAAAATTAAAATTTTATATCAGTTATTAAAGTTAATAAATAATAATTAGATTCAAGATTGAAAATATTTTATATGATTATTATGGGGCTCTTCAGACTCGATAATATAGCAAAGTTTGAACAACATGGGGCATAGGGCTTGTGAGATAAAGGGTTCATAAAGGATCGTGTGTATGTGCCTCTACTAACAACTGACCTTTCCGAATTAAGAAACAGGATTGAAGCAGCTGTTACAACAATTACTCAAAAAACACTAATCAAAGTTTGGGAAGAACTTGCATATCGTCTTGACGTGTGCCGTGTGACAAATGGTGCTCACATTGAACACTTGTAGGCTTTTCTGTAAAACTCTTTGAGTTGTTTTTTCATTTGATGTGTCATTTATAGCGGTAAGTTTAATGTAATAAAAGTTATAAAGCGTTAAAACCCCGCTATTCATTTTGAAACACCTGGTGTATAAAAAAAAAAAACTGGTGTGTAAGCCCCTACATGCTTTTAGTGAAACTTCGTAAAAGAAAAAGAAGCTTTTTCATAGATACACACTTACTACTAGAAATTTTAGATTATGTTGCTTTTCGATCCTGGTGGTGTTAGTGAGATTTTTCCCATGCTTACCACTTCAGTACGTGTATAAAAGTTTACTTTGGTACATGGCAGTAACACATTACATATGATATAGATGATTTTAACTGAGAATGTTATTACTTAGTTTATTTTGGCACACAGTAGCAACACATTACACGTATTTGTAATGATTTCTAACTAAGAAAGTTACTGGTTAGTTTATTTTGGTACATGACAGCAATATATCACTAACATTAATAATGATTCTTAACTAAGAAAGTTATGCTTAGTTTATTTTTAGTAGATGGTAACAACACATCACATATATTAAAAATGATATTAACTAAGAAAGTTGCGCTTAATTTATTTTTAGTACATGGTAGCAACACATCACATATATTAAAATGATTTTAACTGAGAAAGTTATTGCTTGGTTTATTTTGGCACATGACCTGTCATTACAAAACAATTTCTTATTTCCGTTACACTTTTTCGTTCCTCTCAATTCGATTTCACGGCAACCACAAAAATTGCTTATTCACTTCAAAAAGGAAGCAATGCATATTAAAAAAAGACTCCTAGCCCTCGAAAACTTTAGTAAAGACAGGGTTGAATGAGAAAAAGAGTTGGTCAAGAGATACCTGATAGGCAAGATGAAGGAGAAATCTAACCCAAGACTACAAGAAAAGCTGTGTAGATTCAGCTAAGTTATCTAGAAATTGTTACAATTGTAATCACTTTAACTAAGCTCCTGACGGCATTTAGAAATTGATTTCTAAAAAAAAAGGTAAATTTGATGTGGAATTATAAAAATGTTTCAAACCAAGATATTGTGAATTTATCTGTCCACATGGAATTGATAGTGTGAATATATCCTTCTATTTTAATTATGTTTTTACTTTCCCACATATACATTAGTATGAAGGAAGTTATTTGAGGTGTCAAAAATCGAAATAAGTTATATATATATATATTTCTTTGTAGATTTATTCATTTTGGGATCTACTAGACCCAAAAAATAAATTATGTATGTTGTATGTGCAGTGATTTCATCAGCCCAACGGAATGGATCGATTATAACTAAATTTATGTGAACATTTAATATTAATATCATAAAAATTTACATTAAACAATGATTAGAATCCATACTACGATTTTTGTGATACAGTAGAACCCCTCAAACTCGACACAATGTGGACTTTAAGGTTGTCGAGTTTGGGGGTTGTCGAGTTTTAGGGAACTTTGGTATTTAATGGTTAGGTTTGCAACAAATACTCAAAATTATTTTAAATAACTGTACATTTATTGATTATCAATGATTAAACGTTTATTGCAAAAAAGTCCCTGCCTGACAACAAAAAAATAGTGTGTTCAATCACACATTAAAATTAAATTTATCGATCGGTCAAATGAGATTTAAAAAGTGTTGGCCTTGTACAATAGGTTTAGTAAACTAAAAAGACCTATCCTAATATGCTGTAATAAAATTTACAGTAAAGTCTACAGTAAAAAACAGACAGTCCATTAAATATTTTTAAAGAATAAAACAACTTTATATAAAAAAAAAAAAAACATTAGAGCAAAGTTAGCATTGTTTGAAAAAACTTTTGATTGATCTTTGTTTTTCATTTTCGACTGGACGTCTGGCAGCTTCATCTCGAAGTCGCCGAAGAAAAAGAATGTCCATACCAAACACAGTCCAATACAAATGCTATAAATTGAACTGCTGATCGCATATAATTAAGAGTCGGATAATTTTTCTCACATGGTTAAGACCTTTATTACAAAACTTGAATCATAGTTCTACGACGCTCCGTTGAATTGTTATGACAAAAGACTTGCCGCTTACTTTAATGGCATCGGTGCTAATGACCTGTAGCATCCGGGTGGTTAGGCGCTTGGGTTCACAACAATATGAATGTTTTGACAACAAATGTTTAGGGCTGTCCAGGTCTACCTGGACCCTTTATCTTTAACTTTGGCTTCTACTATACAGTAGGATTAGAAAGTGGCTAGACAAAGGAGCATCCCTCACAGCCGTATAAACAAAAGTAACAAGCCTCAACCTCCGGGCATCTGGCAGGCGCATGTGGCGTAAAACAATGCAGTGAATGACCTTGGAAATCCCATGCTCCTTGTCACTGGCCCTGTCGAGTTTGACGGAATGTCGAGTTTGAGGGGTTCTACTGTAGTTAATCTTTTCATATTAATCGTAATATTATGCTTACGCGAAAAAGAGTCTAATGATATGGTCACTTTAGACTAATATGAAAAGATCAATTTATCACAAAAATCATAGTAAGTTTGAATTCTAATCATTGCGTAATGTAAATATTTTAGCTACAGATTAAAAAAGTATTGTAATAAACAATGAAAAAATATTGTATAAACTTTCCCACTAGAACATCCCAAAAATAAAATGACCAGCTAAATGTTACAAAAAATTGTATTTCGGTAGTTGTCATAAAGTCAAAAAAAAGAATTTGATAAAGTTTAATATATGGTATTACTTTGTCACCATCATTTTCATTTTATTAATCTCATTTTTATTAATCGCTAACTAAAGTTGTGAAGTATCTATTTATAATTGCTTAAAATATTTTATTTTTAATATTATTTATCTAATCTAGTCATCTTATTAGCCTAGCCTGCATAAAGTATGGAATTGAAATAAGTAAAACAATATGATTAAAATTGTTCATCAAATATGATTAAAATTAGTGGAGACAATTTTATTTAATTAAATGTCTAAAAAAACAGATTATTATTACGCTTCTGAACAACACATCATAAACGATAATTATGGTAGTACGAATAACTTGAACTTAAACATAACAAAAATAAAATCCTAGATTATCTGTAATAAAAAATAAAGAAAATATCAAAACATAGCTTACATTAAATTTTATATTTTTGAAATTTAAATTTATAATCACTGTATGTTTGAAATTAATCAACACAATCATGAATATACTAAGCATAAAAGATTGGTTCAACATCCTGTGTACAGACTGATATTTTTAGAATGTTATGTAGAGCTATATATCATATGTAGGGCTATTCTGGTAGTTTTTAAATATAAAAAACAAATATTCTTTTGACAGTTACAGGAGTTCCCTCTGATACCACCTCAAAGAAAATTGCTTTTACACTGTAGAAATGTGCTACCAAGAGTATTTAAAACAGTTTGTTAATGTCAGGACAATCTGATTTGTATTTTCTCGGAACCATCTGTTTCTGTCACATGTTAATTTATTAAATTTTGTGAAATCTGTTCAGTTTATGGTTTTTATATGTAAATTACAATGGATTTTAAATTAAATCACGTCACATTTCTTGTAAACAAAAGGTAATGAACAAAAAAAAAAAATCATATTTTAATTGATATTTAAAACTCATTAACGATGAGTATGAGTTATAAAGATATAGGAAGGAAAATTACTAGAGTTATATGATCAGACAAGAAACACAAAGACATTTAAGAAACACATTTATTATAGAACATTTTATTAACAGTATTTATCAAAATTTGGTCTGTTGGTTATGCTATCCAAATAATATTTCTTTTCTTTATCATTATTAGAGAGACTCTTGTTACATAATTTGCAGATCCAAGTATGGTATAGTATGCCTAATCAATATTACAGTGTATTTTAAAATAATATTCAGAAGAGATTGTAATATCGCATGGCAAACATTAGTACAGCTTAGGTAGCGCTGAAATGTATTTCCAAATTATAAAATCCACATTTGTAATAAGCAAGTTTACTTCCTTGATGGTATGTTCAACTGAAGCAAGATGGTCCAAGTCATTATTAAAGCTACTCTTGTTACATAATTTGCAAGTCCAAAAGTCCAAGGTGGTCCAAGGTGGTTTAAAGTTTTTTTTTCTTTCAGCAGATAACGCTTTTTCACATTTGTGATACTCTAGTCCCCAACTTTCTGAGACAGAATAGCAATGTTGGCACACAATTTCCCATAGGGCATCTAAAAGGGAGGAAATTTCAAACAATAATTAAAATAATTGATGATTAAACTATCTACAAGTACTTCTGCAAACTTAATAATGAAAAATATACAATGTTTATATCAAGTTTTAAATGTAGGTGGACATAATTCATTTTTAATTTGCACCTACAAAAAAAAATCCATAAAAAATTACAAATTTTTTGTTTGAAGTGACCTAAACCATAATGTTCTAATTAAATCTAGGTGCATAGCCAGACTGAAGGATCTTTTGTGAAGAATTGACTCTCCCACAGCATTGATAGATAACATAATATTAAATATTTCTTATGATTTTTAAAGTCATAATTATTCATTCTGAAATATCCTATCACTATGCTCTATCAATTAGTCTAAAATCTTTATTATTAAATTTACAAGCTCCTCTATGAAACAATTATAGTTTGGAAAATATTAAAATTCTTCCTAAAAAATTTTAAATGTAAAGTTAGAAATGTTAACCTTGATGGTTTGATGATAATTTTTTCAAACCTTCGTCTTTTTCTAATTGTTGACTATCCCTTAAAAGGGAAGGCATAATAATCAAACAAACTGGTTAACTAGAAGTACTTTCTAGAGGGTAGTAAAATTTAATTATGAAAACTAAAACCCCTATCTCTCAAGAATTCAGAACGTTCTATAAAAATTATAAATGTGTAATAGCAGTTAAATCTTATGAAGTTATTAAGTCAGTAAATCTGACGTTAGTAAAACTTCTTGACAAATCATGGTGTTCGCAATCAAAATAGTGATTCTAGCAGTATAAAGATGAATATGAAGGTAAAGTCAAAATTTAAATTCCAAGTAAGATTATTAATTCAGTCTCAATTTAAAATTGAAATAGTCATCCATGTTTCTTTTTCCTATGCATGAGAAAGATGTTTCCAAGATGATAAGTAAATTAAATAATCAACTGATAATGATGTTTTTTTTGTCCGTTTGGTTCAGTAAGTTTTCTGAAGAACTATACAAACATTGTTAGATTTTGATAAATATTCAGTCTCCAAAAGTAAATTTCCACTATGGTTAAAATCTGTGAAGGTCCATTCCTTGTTTAAAAATGGAATTACAGACCTATATATAAAACAATTAGATCCATTTTGATCCACAAAGGAGGAAATCTCTTGTTTCAAAATGGAGAATTACAGATAGAGAATTATAGATCCATTTTGATCCACAAAGGAGGAAAGCCTACCCATAGTCTAACAACCCCAAAGAAAAAAGTCCAGATAGTTGAAACATAAAATAAGGTTCCTAAAGTTAGGATGAGTACCAATCAAAATTCAATAAACAATTAATACAATCAAAACAACAAATAAAAAAGCCTAAAAAATGTAATCTTTTTGATCTACAAAAGGATGTGTTATTATTTTGAATAACAGTAATTTTTAATTCACTCCATTAAAATTTACAGAAGTGTATATATAGTAATGTTAATATTTACCTGTATAGGAAGAATAGTCTAGTTTATTAATATCGGCAAATCCAAATGTTACATTTCCACCTTCTGCAATCTCAGAACCTACAAATAAAAGAATAGATTTTACTGAGTTGAGTAGTTTAACAAATTGGAATATATAAAACAAATTTGTTTATGAATAATTGAAATTAATAATGAACAACATTTGAGACTATATTTTTTCAAATTTGATTATAATTAACAAGTGGAAGCACTCTTAAAAGTCTGGTAGCACTCCACCTTATTTATAGAGACAATTCAATTTAGACATTAGGTGTGGAAAATCCTCAAAAATCTAAAGTTGTTTTGTAACTTACGAAAGAGAATTATTAAATTGCTTAACCTGTCTGGGCTGTAGAAATAACTGCTCATTAGTCAAAAGCAACTTTTTTTACTTTCTGAGCCAATTTCAAAAATTATATATGTTTAGACATCCATAATTTTTACATTTTTTTTTTAAATGGTCGAATCAAAACAAATATCAATATTTTTTTCAAAATACTAATTAACCACCAAATCCGCCAGTTTGGATAGTGTCAACCCTAAATATCCAAAATTATCACTTCTAGTGAAGTAGTTATCCTGAGGGGATTTGACTTCATAACCTAACCAGTCCTGCTGACCAAATCCTCCTTTCCAAAGGATTCTGTTCTTAACACTGACAGTTCTTCACTATTTCTCTAATGTCTATCCTATCAAGACAATCTAGACCATATCCGTTTGTTTGATTTTATAAATACCACTGTTCCGGCAGTAATGACAGTAGGCATATTTTGTTGGTGAAACAACCGAACTCATGCTCAACACAACATACCTCATAAACACACAGAGCATTTATCACAAACTGAACGTCACACAGTATATTTTTACTGGGACTATCCCATCTGACTCAAACACCCCTTGTCATTACTCACTCTGATGATACAGGTATTAAAAGATTGTACTTACGTATTAACTCCACCGCAGCAGAAGTTGCTAATGCGCATGCGCAATATTTGCTTACTTTGCGATATAATTATATAGGCTATCACGACAGGTTTGGCCAGGTAGCTATATATATATATATATATATATATATATATATATATATATATATATATATATATATATTACTTATAACCACCTGGCCAAACCTTTCGTAAGTTTATTGAAGTTAATAATTTGAAATTAGATCATGGATAAACATGAGCTTTAAAAGTGAAGTGCCGTCAATCTACACCTAAAATTTTTGCAACAAATTATAAAATGAAAGTTTATGAATCTCAAAGAACAAAATGGAATTCTACTTCCCTTCAAACCAGTTTGCTCTTTATTGGCGTATGCGCATTAGCGCAACTTCTGCTGCGGTGGCGTTAATACGTAAGTACCTAAAAGAGTACCATGGTCTTTGATAGTGTACAAAGGCCTGACCAGAAATACAATGTAATAAAAACATGGAGTACAAACAAAACAATAATTGTGTGGTATCAAATGGAAGATAATAGAAATGAATCCAATTTTAATATACTATTGACTTGAAGTTTTCCATTTCAGAAACTGCTACTTTAACTAAGGTCAAATTGCGTCTTTCAAATTTTAGCACTGATTCTCAGATCGATATGGGCACATATCAAACTCCTTATTTAAATCTACTGAGAAAGATATGAGTGGGTTTATAGAAACTCTTCATGTTATTCTTAGGATTGTAGGAAAGTTGCTCCAGATCAAAGTTGAGATTGCATTAGATGAGAGAGGGGAGCAAAATAGTTGGATACCCATGTATTGGCACCTACAAAAATAAAAATATATATAATCACCTGGCTAAACCTTTCCTACATTGAACTTAATAATTTGCTTACTTTGCGATATAATTGTATATCATATAATATAAGGTAAATGTTTACTTAAAGGTGGCGCCTTATTCTTCGGAATTTTTTTAAAAAATCATCTACTACATACCTTACTTAAGAATAAATAATGTTTTCCTTACGCAGATCACTATTTTCACTGAAAAATCACAATCTAAAAACTACCAAATCCAACGTAATTATAGGTTAAAACATAATGGCAATGTTAATAGCGTATGGCTTGACGCATGCGCATTACACAATGAGACTACGCTAGATCGCCATTTCATATCAACAGGTTTGTCCAGGTTGCTTTTCGTATGTTTATTGAAGTTAATAATTGGCTTACTTTGCGATATAATTAAATATCATAACTGGTTTGGCCAGGTGGCTATATATTTTTTTAAACACCTGACCAAACCTTATAAAACCACCTGGACAAACGTTTCGTTAAGTTTATTAAAGTTAATAATTTGAAATTAGATTATTTATATGGAGGATTCACAGCATATCATGTGATCTGTGATCACGGATATTATAGATTGAAATAACTTTAGTAACATATACGATGTAAATGTGAACATCTGCCATTATATCTAACCTATAAATATGTCGGATTTGAGTTTTTTAGATTGTGATTTTTCAGTGAAAAATAGTGTTCTGCGCAAGGAAAACATTATTTATTCTTTAGAAGTAAGGTAAGTAGTAGACGATAAAAAATGTTTAAAACCCGGAAAATAAGGTGCCACCTTTAAGTAAACATTTACCAATTATTTCTCCAAATTAGCAGACAACCAAGTGCAAAAATCCGAATGAACATTTCTACAGTTAATACAATATATAAAAATAGAATAAACCAAATCCTAGATAATATTTCTGCGTTTATATCATAATACACAATCATTAGTTCCCCTACTTGATATAGGAAACATGTAGGTAGCCAAAAAACATGTATTTCTTTCACTAGGCCTACACATCAAAAAGAATTTTTCAGAACAAAAATCAAAACATGTTTTTTTCCAATAATTAAATAACTTATTGTATACTACAAATAATATTATTCGATGTAAATAGGTGAAATGGAAAAAACATTTGACCTTGACCATTTTTGTCATGAAGTTAAAATTTAAGCAACTGAATTTATATAAAAGTATAATTTGAAAATAAAACAGGTCTTGTTGTTAAATTAGTATATTTATACATATAATACAGATATAATTTCCGCTTGTCATATCAAAATTAAATAAATTCATAGACAATTAAGTACAACAGCACATGGTCAAAGGCGGTTTCCATAACGGACCGCTGCTTCTGATTCTGAATATTTACAACAAAAAAAAAAAATATATATATAAGAAATACGCTGTAAACATTACCTTTACAAATATTTATGAGGTAACCCATTTCCTAATTTTTATTTATTGAAATTCTACAGTTGAAATGATGTGCAAAACAAGAAAGAACGATCTAACAAAAATATAGGACTGCTTCCGAGACGAGGACTTTTTTTTTTAATCTTAATGTCGACCGGCAGGCTTGATTACATCCATGAAGCCACGTTATACACTATATATTATTAAAAACTATTATAACACTTTTCTTTATTTCATTGAAGTTGTGGTTGCCATTTGTTAATTTTATTAATCATTATTTTTTTGGAACTAATACTATTGTTATCCATTATGAGTCTATAGTTTGTTTTTTATTAATTCCATGTTTAAAATAAAACATGTGGGTAACGGTTAATACTTTTATTTGTTTACACGTTCTTTATAAATGTATTCTTTAAAAATGTATGCTAGTAAAAGTAGGATTTCATTTGGGAATATTATCACCAAGGATTTTATAGAGGGGATATGTTTTAGGATAATCTTCTCACCAGTCCAACTGGCTACCTCTCCCGAAACGGGATAGGACTACGGAAGAAGAATCCCATGATTAGGAGATACATAAATGTGATGTGAGGCTTGTTTTAATGGTTTTATTATTTATGATTTATTTAATATGTTTTCTTACTTAATTTTAAAAATTGATTTATTTCATTATAAGTTAATAAGTCATTATGGATTAATAAATCCCTTAATTTATTACTGGAATTATTATCAATTATAGACTTAAATTTCTGAAACATGGTTGTCTAATAAAGTCAAATTTAGGACAATCTAGCAATAAATGTTCATGAGTTTTTGGCTTAGCTTGTGAACAATTAAGACACAATGGTGTAAAGTATTATTTTATTATAAAAAGTCGAGAGTTTGTATTAGCATGTCCTTAACGCAAATTAAGTTAGTCTTAATCGCTAGATTAATCAAGTATTCTACTAATATAGTTAATTACCTTAGAGGTTCTCCTCAGTCCGTATTATAGTTATGGCTAAAGCGCTGTTTCGCCGAACACTGTCGGCTTCGTCAGGCCCGCACTAACACATAAACACGTAACACAACACAACACTAACACATATAAAATCAGAATATCACTCGTACATAAATAATAAAATTGTTTGTGGCCACATTATAAGGTCTTACTTATATTTTATTTATAGGTCAATTTTATTATTTATGTACGACGAATCTCACTCTGATTTTATATGTGTTAGTGTTGTGTTGTGTTGTGTTACGTGTTTATGAGTTAGTGCGGGCCTGACGAAGCCGACAGTGTTCGGCGAAACAGCGCTGTAGCCATAACTATAATACGGACTGAGGACAACATCTAAGGTAATTAACTATATTATTTATATTAAACAGTCCAAGGCAATACATTATACTTTATAAAATATTCTACTAAGCCCATCATGCAGACGAGAGGTCAGATTTCAGTTAAAAGTAGAACAAACAAATAATCGACTTATAATGTCATTCGATTCCAAAGAAAACTCCAACAATTTCAGGTCTTGATCTATTTTCTTGTATTAGTAAACAAGTTCACTCCTATTTTTAACTTTGATATATATTGTTTGACAATTCTTTTGAATTCAAAATCGATGTCTGAGAATTTTTCAAATATTTTAAACATTGATGCTAAATGATGTATGTAAAAAAATAATGTTAAAAAATATATATATATTCAAAACAGAATTTATGTGACGTCAGCCGAAATAGTAAGTTAGAAGATTCCCCCAAACTAATACTAATTAAAGAAGATACATTTTTAGATACAGAAATTTACTATACTGTTCACTATTTTTATTTTTATATTATTTTTATTTTTAAATAATCATAAAAAAGAGAAACTGAGGGTTGAGAATCTATGGGTTGATTTTCTTTTTTATTGGTTTTTATGATTTTTTTGTGTATGTAAATAAGCAAAAGATAATTAAAAAATTACTGACAATTTGAATTACAAAATGGAAAGTAAATGAATCAAGCCAAGGATATCAAATATAATTATTAAAATGTAAACATTTTAGTAAAATTTTTATTAATTTTTTTATACATATTGTTATAAGCTATTTGGACTTTCAGTTTCTAACTTAACGTTCGCCACGGAACATTGCAGTTTTATAACAGTAATACTCTACTTATTTATTTATGCTTTTTGATTTTTTTTCTAATAATTTTTTGTTGTAATGAGAATTAATACAATTTTAGTTAGTTTTAGAAACAAACAAAAAATCAAATTCCTTGTATTACTGAAACTATAAATGAAACTGGAATTAAATAGCAATAATCGCTTTTAAATTTGAATCGAAGCAAATGAACAAAGTTTTGTAATTTTTTTAAATAATTAGTTAAATGTAGTAACTTAATTTAAGATCGGTAGAATGATGTCTGTGAAGTTGGCCCAACCATGGTAGCCCAACCGCTTAAAAATAGTGGCAATCTTTAGTTTTTCGTTAATTTCGGTTAGTTCTCCTAAATTAAACGTTAGTTTCGCCTTGGTATTCGCCTAAAACGGATGTTAAATTATGGTTGGGCCAACTTCACACGAGCCCAACCAAAGTTAAAAATTGAATTTTTTATTACGTGAATCAATTCCTTTACGTTAGTTTCGAATAGTTCTGACGAAGAAATCGTTAGTTTCGCATTCCCAAAGAGTTTTATGTGAGACAAAACGGTTGGGCTAACTTCACGCTTTTTGAGAATTGCACGGAAACAAATTAAAACCATGCCAAATCGTTAGTTTTGGGTTAGTTTCGGTTAGTTTTGTTAAAATAAACGTTAGTTTCACATTCCTGATGAGCTTTATATGAGACAAAGGGGTTGGGCTACTTCACGCTTTTTGAGAATTGCACGGAAACAAATTAAAACCATGCCAAATGTTAGTTTTACGTTATAACTCACACAACTATAGATCTTAAAAATATTGTTCAATGTAATAATAATATTGCACTAACTTTCAAAGTGACAAGTAAAACCTATCATTGATGCAAAAGTATTGCACTAACTTTCTTACATACATATACATAGTAAAACTATTAATAGATTCCAAAATATTACTTTAATATTGCACACTTATATATTGTAAAACTAATATTTAGTGGAAAAATATTTTACTAACTTTCTCACACACATAATATACACAGTAAAACTATTATTCCGTCCAAAAATATTGGTGGAACTCCCAGTTAAAATCAAAGTAAATTAAATAACTACAAAAGGAATTGCCTAATAATTGTGACACAGTGTTCGTACCCGATTCTAACGTGTACTGCATTTAGTTTGTATTACGTGTTGTTGTAATCCTTGACAAATCTCATTAAGTTGTCAAGTTTTACCCACTTCTGATGTTTATTATTTATATTTTTCAGTTAGTTTCTCACCTATAGTTTTTTATTTACATTACAAATGTAACAATTCTATCATTTTTTATCCTCAATAATAATACTCTTTCTTTTGTAATAATTTTAGGGCGTTGTGTTTTTAAAATAAGGTTTAAATGTGACAAACAAATCTAGTGTTAAAAAAGTCATTGCGTTGTTGGGTGAATCCCAAATAAAATGTATTTACTTAACAATAATGTATGGAATCATTTTTGTAAACATTAACAGTACCTATTATGAGTTAAAATTTCCAATAAAATGTAAATAGGTACGTAATGTGTTTATTTGTGTGTTTACAAACAGCTTTCATTACTATACCAATGCTTCGTTGAGAGTAAAATATCAACAATGTTTCTTTGTTTGAATTTATTACATTTTTGTTATTTTATAACTGTCTAAATAATTATAAACCGTGTTGTTATTAGTCACTAATTTTCACGTTATTTAAATTTGTTTGCACGTGTTTATTTCAGTTTTCTAATGATAATTACATTATTCAATCTGTTTATTATTATTATTTTACAAACACCTTGAACTACAATAACTGTAAATAAATTATCTATACATCTATCTATTTTGTACCTAAATCAGTATTTGGATGACAATTGTTACATAAGGGGGTCACTGCGCCCTATACTTCGTAATGTTAACATATGTTCCTTTTTCTCAGAAATGGCTGAAGATAACAAGTTGGAATTTTTTTAATTATTCAAAGTAGGTCTTTGGACATATACTGGAAACTATAAATAACATAATGTTTATATTTATGGTAAATTTTTTTAAATATCACAAAAAATATTATTTTTATCAAGAAACTTTTTCTATATATCAAGGTATATATAACTTTTTATATATACCTATTAGGTTGATAAACAAATATTATTATTTCAACCAAAAGAGTTCTCTCCCTGAACTATTAAAAAAAAAAAAAAAAAAAAAAAAATTAAGATATCTTATTCCTTTCCTGAGAAAAAGGTACATAAGCTTTAAAAAAAACTAACTTTCGGAAAATGGCGAAAAACTAAAATAAGAACATAAATTGTAAGTAAACTCTTATAAGAATGAAATTTTTACATTTAAAACATCCTAGGAGCAAATGAGGGGTTTTCTGCTTCTTCCTCTTCATTTTAATCAAGTCTCGTCTTCAATTTATGTTGGGACTGTCTTATCTTCCTTTGAACCTCATCATGACACATGTTCGCTTTCGCGATGCGCCTACGGTGCAGCTTCCACATGGCCTGAACAAGCTGCTTTCCTGGACTAAGATTGCCCATTTCAAACAACTTACACTTTCCAATGTTGCCTTCATTGAACTAGGTAACTGCTTCACAGACTCCAAATTTCAGAGTCTTTAGTCTAACAAATGTTTTTGGGGCCAAAGTCCACATCACATTGTTTAGGGACTCGTTAACATTTTGAGTCTTACCTTTCAAACATTTTTCTAGTAGATGTGGAAGGGCTTTGCATACTGGTTTGATATGTAGCATTATACCTTCAGGAAGATGGAAGTGTTTAGTGTGATCATAGGCTTCATTCTTTTGTCTCGCAAACAAAAGCCTGACCCTCAATGCCCACTGTGCTGTGCAATTTATGCGAAAACTGAAACTAGTCAAATAAAGTATTTTTTTAAAATTACTTCCTGTTACCGTAGAAAAATAAAATATACATCATTTTAAAGAGGACATTCTGTACTATAATTTATGCTAATAAAAGAAAAAGTGATTTTTTTTCTCGATATTTTGCGCAGTGACGCCCAAATGTATCTAGTTATTAAACACTTTACATAAAGTACGTTCTATATATTTTTTCTAGAACCTTTAGGCCTAATTTTATAATTATGTTTCGTGAACGATTAGTAAATCTTTTGTTATTGACTTTTGTGGTGTTTATTTGTTAACAATAAATAAGCTACAAAAATTTTTTAGAAAGGTTTACAATTTTGTTTTTATTTACCTAATCAACACAATTAAAATAACTGAACATATAACACATGTTTGTGTCTCATGTAAAACTCGTTAGGAATGCGAAACTAACGATTTCTTTCTCAAAACTATTCGAAACTAACGTAAAGGAACTGAATCACGTAATATAAAATTCTATTTTAAATTTTGCTTGGGCTCGTGTGAAGTTGACCCAACCATAATTAACATTCGTTTTAGTTGACTTCTAAAGCGAAACTAACGTTTATTTTAACAAAACTAACCGAAACTAACGCAAAACTAACGATTGGCATGGTTTTAATTTGTTTCCGTGCAATTCTCAAAAAGCGTGAAGTTAGCCCAAACCTTTTTTCTCATATAAAACTCGTTAGGAATGCGAAACTAACGATTTCTTTGTCAGAACTATTCGAAACTAACGTAAAGGAACTGATTCACGTAATAAAAAATTCAATTTTTAATTTTGGTTGGGCTCGTGTGAAGTTGGCCCAACCATAATTAACATCCGTTTTAGGCGACTACCAAGGCGAAACTAACGTTTAATTTAGGAGAACTATATTGAAATCAATTTTTACTCATTTTTCAGCCCTTACGCATGTATTTATTGATTTTTTTAAAATTATTTGATTTTTCCGCTTATACGTTTTTACTAGCAAGTAAAGCCAAAGGTCCTGCGTTCGATTCCCGGTCTAGGTCGTATATTTTTCACTTGAAATATTATTGTATATTCAATACTTGCTAGTAAAAACGTATAAGCGGAAAAATCAAATAATTATTTTTTACTACAATACTTTGACGTATACTATAGTATCAACTATATTTATTAATTATGTTTATTTGAATATTGCAAAGAATATTAGTGTTCAGTGTCTGTAATTGTGTTTGTCATCTGATGATGGTATAAGAAATACCGAAACAGCAGTAATGACAGAATAAAAAAAACTTCTTAAACAACGACTGTGTTTATTATTATTGTGAATATTAGAAATAAATAAAACATTAAACCTTTTGAAATCAAACCCAATACCACAATTTAATAAAACAAACTTTTCTTTCTTAATGTACATTTCAGTAATATAGTTACCATCCTCAGAGGTTGAGTATTACAATGAGTGTTTGTTTAATACTCAACCTCTGAGGATGGTAACTATATTACTGAAATGTACATTAGGAAATAAAAGTTTGTTTTATTAAATTGTGGTATTGGGTTTGATTTCAATCTTTATCTTCGCCACAGTCTGCTCATAATTGTATTATTAAACCTTTTTAAAAAAGCGGACATCAGTAACGTTGACGGACACCACTTTGAACAGGGTACATATTAAAATGTATTTTTTTATTTTTGTCTAGTAGCCTACAATTTTTTCCCCTTACTTGAAAATTATTACTAATGCCTTAAATGTTATTAATATTTATTTCTTCACATCAATGATATATGAACAAAAACCTTTTTAAATAGCCGCCATTTTAACAGGGTTCAATATAAACACACGATAGTCTCCTATACCAAATTTAATGTTCCTTTGTTAAGTTTTATGGCCGCTATTGTATTTACGTACACATAACGACAACGAAGGACCGCGTGTAGAAAATCGATTTTTTGTTTTCTGAGGACATGAAACGTGATGATCAGTTAAAAACAGAGATTAAAATTGTTGACAATTACCGAACTTACTCTATACTTCGTACACTGTATAAGTAGAAAGCTGGTAAAGTCTAATTTTACCTTTTAAACTGCGACTACCGTCTCGCATATCATTCAATCAATTTTACATTTTACCTTTTAACATTCAATCAATTTTACATTTTACCTTTTAAACTGCGACTACGGTTTCTTTTACCTTTTAAACTGCCACTACGGTCTCGCTTATTATTAAATCTATTTTACATTTTCCCTGTTAACATTCAATCAATTTTACATTTTACCTTTTAAACTGCGACTACGGTTTCTTTTACCTTTTAAACTGCGACTACGGTCTCGCATATCATTCAATCAATTTTACATTTTACCTTTTAACATTCAATCAATTTTACATTTTACCTTTTAAACTGCGACTACGGTTTCTTTTACCTTTTAAACTGCCACTACGGTCTCGCTTATTATTAAATCTATTTTACATTTTACCTTTTAACATTCAATCAATTTTACATTTTACCTTTTAAACTGCGACTACGGTTTCTTTTACCTTTTAAACTGCCACTACGGTCTTGCATATCATTCAATCAATTTTACATTTTACCTTTTAACATCAATCAATTTTACATTTTACCTTTTAAACTGCCACTACGGTCTCGCATATCATTCAATCAATTTTACATTTTACCTTTTAACATTCAATCAATTTTACATTTTACCTTTTAAACTGCGACTACGGTTTCTTTTACCTTTTAAACTGCCACTACGGTCTCGCTTATTATTAAATCTATTTTACATTTTACCTTTTAAACTGCCACTACGGTCTCGCTTATTATTAAATCTATTTTACAATTTAATTTTTAAACTGCCACTACAGTCTCGCTTATTATTAAATCTATTTTACATTTTACCTTTTAAACTGCCATTACGGTCTCGCTTATTATTAAATCTATTTTACAATTTAAGTTTTAAACTGCGACTACAGTCTCGCTTATTATTAAATCTATTTTACAATTTAAGTTTTAAACTGCGACTACAGTCTCGCTTATTATTAAATCTATTTTACAATTTAAGTTTTAAACTGCGACTACAGTCTCGCTTATTATTAAATCTATTTTACATTTTAAGTTTTAAACTGCGACTACAGTCTCGCTTATTATTAAATCTATTTTACATTTTAATTTTTAAACTGCGACTACAGTCTTGCTTATTATTAAATCTATTTTACATTTTCACACAGTTGTCAAATTTATGTTTTTATTTTAATATGTACATTAGTAAACGTAAACTAATAAAATAAGCGGTGCATAAACATTGCATAATTTCCCACAACCAAAACCGATAACTTACCTGAATCTGCATTTGATGAGAGATGGTCACTATATTTTGGCAATATCTCGGTACTTTTTTCATAACTTAAAATTTGTGGGTAGCTGCCATGAGGAAAAACAAAAATTACGATTGTCTCAAAATCGGTTAAAACGATTACGGTAAAATATTGCTCAAATGTTATCGGTAAACAAAAAAACAACAAAAAATTGGTCTCGGGGCTGTTATAAAATACGGAATTTCTCAAAATCGTCTCTACTGATTTCATTTACATTATAGTGGAACTTGAAGATTTCTCCAATCTCGTGTGAAAAATCGTAAAAACAAAAATATAGTAGTTGTTTAGGGATAATTGGCAAACAATAATAGTGACGAATACTGTAGTTTTGGTTATGAGTGAGTGAGAAAGTTTATTCATGTTGTGTTTGTACTTTTATTTTCATATTTTGAACTGTTCAACGAACACAGACTGTATATTGAAATAATTATTTAAAAAGGATTTACTAAGTAGGCTATATATTTCAGAATTAAAGTAGAAAAGTTCATTAGCTACTCTTATTTATTACAATTACAAATATTACAATATTATCAGGTAAAGATATCTTTCATTACAATGACAAATATTACAATATTATCAGGAAAAAAAATACGAAAATGAATTATTTAAATTAATTGTTTGTAGGTGGTGTCACTATTCCGTCATACCGCGCATTAAAGTCTCTAGCTTTAACATGAAGGTCTCGGCCATTACACAATTAACTACGCATAACAAAAATGTTTTTATCCACTTTACATTCCACCGTGTTTATTTTTAATTACTGCATTACATTCTTAGTAGTGTGTTGTAAACTTTACAATATTTTTGTGAAATTTAACGAAAGTAGCAATTGTCAAACTACCGAGTTAAAATGATTAAAAGACCTCTGAAGATGCTGTTAGTTTTAGGCAGTGAATGTGTTTCCAACAACAATTTGGTGTCCCTATCCTCTTGCTAAATTTTGTCGAAATCGGTTTAGTCTAGGGCTGAATTAACAAGGCAAGCGGCTTAAGGTCAGACATTAATACTTTTATTTAATGACATAAAACAAAAATAACATGACTAAGTGTACAGCTCAGCATTTGTTACGGTCACCCCACATTAAAATGTAATAAAAGCAAAGATATGACCGCAGTCTAAACACAATGCAATGAAACAATGCAAAATGTACGTTGAGTTTTTTTAAAATAGTCTATATACAATGCTAACACGAAATTTGTTTAATATATTGTAATCTAATTTTAAATAAAATAAAATCCTAAAAATTCTCATATTGTGATTTTGTGTATTTACAAAATTACTTAGTTTATACTTAATCTCTTAAAAAAAAAAGTGGTTTACTTTTAGCTCCAAGTTCAAATTTATAAAATGTGATAGGGCATTATCATTGTGAGAATATTAGGTAATTACATGAACTAGAATTAAGTTACAGTAATTACTGTTAATGTTTATAGGTAGTAATTGTTTCCATGTATAATAATTTTTTTGTGAAGTACACCAGAAAGCTATGAATAATGGAACGATTTTATGTGATTAATAATTAGATTCAATGTGAAATGAGTTTTGTTCTTTTCAGTGAACTAACATTAAACCTACTTTTACAGATCGAATAATATAAACAAATCATAAGAACATTTATTCAATCCAAAGTTTGTGTATTAAAAACCTATCAGGCTATAATTAAAATACAGAGTTTGTATCACGTTATGCTTTCAAGCAACATTAAAATATTAAAAACTTTACGTAAAGTTTTCGTAAGATATTAAAGATCTGGAATAAACTTGTTTCGTTTAATACCTATGTCATAGATTTCAGGGTATGTGCACGTTCGTTGGAATGGCATTGCATTGGGAATCGCAGATGTCCAGCTGCATTCCAAAATGGCGGTCACGTTGGAATGCGATGGACGGTGGGTGCTTTGGATAGGCACTAGGCACCAGCATTGACTTATGATCTGTGGGCACTGTTTTCTCTACTTCAAATCTTTACGTGGTTTATCTTTTTTATGGGCCTATTACAGTCAGTCGCGGAACTTAGTTCGTTTTAAGCATTTACGTCTTTAACATGTCGTTGTGGATGTTGTTCTATTTTCTAGTGATGGGAATTTTAATTTTTTAATACAGTGCAAGGTGATAACAAGTGTAATTTGTGGCAGAAGTGATGGTTAAATGAAAATACTATTGTCTTGTCTCAGTGCAATTCATTTCATCACAAGTAATTACATTCCATTTTATTGGAACAATTTTAGATATTTCGACGTGGAATAACTTCATCAATATACTAACTAGATACTTATTTAGTTCATGACATATTTTATAGTTGGAGTGCTTAAAAGGAATGCATATATATAAATATTAGGTTAATCTGGACGTATACTTGTAAAGTCCATAGTTTGAAACTGATTCAAGATTTATGCCTAGTTATGATTTTAAGGTTAGCCGAGGTAAATGAATAAAAAAAGTATACAAGAAAAACCGGACTGTAAAAACTAACATCATATTTCTGTAAAGTAATTTGAAAGAATAAAACAAGCTAAGGAAGTTGTGATTTATTTCTTTTTATTCACAGCGCTTAACATTTAGCCTAATACAAAAACAAGTTTTCAACTACAGAATAGTATCCTTTTTACTTATATGTAACGTCAAATTCTAAAATAAAAATATACAATAATTTAATTTCAGACTCAACTCATACGAGTAAAGTGTCAAATATCATATTTTCAGCTGTGTCTGAAGTGAGTACTAATAGTGACATTACAGTCAAAAAGCAGTACTGATTATAAGTTACAATCAAAATTCATGACTGAAGAAGATAGTTAAATCAATGTATTGAGTAAATAAAAACATCTTTCTTCCTATTTTCTTAGACTTATGGCTATTGCTAATGTATATTGATATGTAGAGATTGTTAAAAATGATTTTTTTTTTAAATTTGAAAACAATTGAATAAACTTTATCTTATTAAATTTATTGTTATTTTTGAACAAAGCAGTCTTTATTTAATTTGATCAAATCAGTGAAAATTCTGCTATGCACAATACAGTTGTGTTTTACTTATTAATAATTTTTCGCTATATCAAAGGATACACAACAAAGTGTGGTTATGAACTGTATATTTTGTATCCCAATACAATACTATTTATTGATATTTTATAACTTGAAACTGACAATAAATGATGGTATATTTTTATTGTTTATTTTCAAATTTACTTATATAACATAGACAAGAAGGATAAATTATTATATAGTTGAAAACTGTAGTGATTAAACAAAATGTATAAATAAAAAATTCTTAGTTTGTTCTTTTAAGTTACTTAAAAGCTATGTTATGTCAGTTTTTATCAAGTTGGGGTTTGTTTTTTAAATATTTTAAAAATTTTCAGCTCTTGGAATATAGTGATTAAGTGGCTAATCTATTAAAAATCCTCACACCTTCAAGGTTATGTAGGCCTGACCTTTTGTGAAAATATGCAAACTCAAATTGAATGATAGTTTTATTTAGCATTTTGTTTTCATCTTATGTTTAGAAGTGTACAAAATTCCATTTTTGACAGTTCTATTCTTATACCACTGTTGCCACATTTGCTTTCTGATTGCAAATGTATAAACATACCCATACTTGTTTTAAAATGAAATTTCTTGCAGGTTCTCTTTCAATGACCAACTGCTTGGTCAACTCAAATTTTAGATTGTCAGCAGAAATTTCAAGATCAATAACGGAAATAATATGAACAGTTTCATTTACGCTGTGTTTGATTAAATTACGAAATATTATCAAAAATGGTTAGGTGTTTATTTTTACATTCATATTTATTCATTTAAAACATTGTTTTATAATTAATTTAGAAAACAAACATTTTTGAAAAATCGAGGTGCAAAGAATCTTCTATAATTACCCATAGATAAGTCTCGGGGACGGATTGACTCATGCAAGTTATATGAAATTTAATTAACATATTGGTGTTATTAAAAAGAGTAATTTTGTAGATTTTATGCAATAAAATAATTAAGGGTTTTTTAAATTCAAAATTCGAGATTTCTCCCCCTAAACTCAAGGTATAACAAATTTTTGTCCACAGAATTCAAGAGGAAAGAATGCGAGAAATCCTTTCGGTGATGGTTAATAGGAGTTTAGACATTTGATATATAGTATTAATTATCCTTAGGAGAGGAGGAGAATGTTGTTTAGCTGTAATATAAAGTCTTCTAAAAATGAAATAAATACATTGGTCAATCTGTAGAAAATTCTTAAATAATAATTGAAAACACTTATTTACACAATATGAAAGTGCCTCAATAAGAAGACGTTTCAATGACCAAGTTGTTATCGTCAGTTGCAACCAACACCCAATACGTAACTATTAAGATAGCTTAGATAAGAACAGTACCTACCTAACTAATGTAAGTAAAAAAAGAGAGAAAAAACCAAGTGTAATAAAGTAAAATTAGTGATAACATTACAGAATTACAATTTAAAAATATATAAATTATTAACTTATAACAACAGATATTAAACATAATGTAAACTATTTGAACATTCTGTGTATTAATTTCTGTTTAAGTCTTTTTATACTTTATGCATTAGGCTATATATTTTACAGTACATTATTATAATATTTCATTAAAATTTATTTTCATACTTTGCGTATCTGTATATATATATATTTTAAATCCACTTTTTATCTATGTTTATTATTTTATATGTATCATGTTATCACTAATTTTGATTTATTGGATTTTTTGTTTACTTCTTCAGTTTGTCTCTTATTGACACTTTATAAGGTTATCATCTGAATTATCTTAGTAGTTATGCGTTCTAGGAATATGTGTGGCAATAGATGAAGACAACTTACTGGTCAGGTGTTTTATTTTTTGACTGGTTATCATTGTAATATTAAATTTCCTAGGGTGAGGACGAAATAATAGATATATTTGTTCTAGGCTCTTAAAGGAAGCCATCTAATATCTACACAGAATCGCTAAAATAATCCATAACTTATGTATGTAATTATTATATACATTTTTAGGTATTATGATATTTGGTTATAGGCCTACGGTTCTAATTAAAGAAATGAGTACTGTAGGTCTATGACAAATCAAAAAAAACATTGGTGCAACAAAACATTATAATTATTAGACCAATGCTTTTTATAACCTTGGCAGGTTATAAAAAAAGTGTCTTGATCAATGAACTTATTTATGGATTAAAATTGTGCTTTAGTGGTGAGATAGTTGTTTTTATTTTCCATCTTACAAGTTGATTTGTATTATAATTGTGCACAACTTTGTAAATAATATGAAGGAAATGTGATCAGAAATGAATTGAAAGTGAAGTGTAAGGAGGTGCTAAGCAGTCATGATTAAAGGATATTTTGAATTTCATATTCCAAAATGTTGCAGAGGGATTTATGTGAGGTATGTACTTTTTATTTCTTATTTTTTTAAGCATGGACTAGTTTTTATTAATTTTTCCTTATATTTTAAACTTACTATTATGGGCTAGGCTATGTTTGAATATCTGTATCATTTCCTATGCAAATAGGACTTTAACTGTTTTGAAATAATTTATATTAAATAAATAAATAGTAACATACTTTACCTCCATTAAGCTACACCCCCAATAGGACTTTGTTTTTCTTCTCCATGGAGTTTCAATCTTTTTTGTCCTCTGCCAGTCTTCATCAAACCCTCCAGATCAGTCACTCATCTTAATCTCTACCTTTATTTAACCCCCCCCCCTCCTGAATTTTCCTCCAGACCCTTTCTTGGCCCTTTTCTTTCTACTTTACTAAATATTTTCACAACTCATTTCAACCTCTCCAATTCTTATTCATTTTACCAAAAGTGTCATTATCTCATTGTTTTTTATTTATCTGTGACCTCCATTTAAATCCTTTACTTTCACTGGACTAAATATTCATCTCAGAATATCCTTAGCCTGTATTATTAATATTTTATCATTTCCCTTCGTTCAATGATGTTTCTCTTCCCAACATTACAAAGGACGAGAACTATTAACTTTGATTCCTTTCTTATCCTTTTTATTTTTAAATTGGATATGGTGCTGAGTAGAACTAATTTGGCTTTTATCAATGTAATAACTTAGCTCATTTTTACAAATTGACCCATATTTTAAAATTATTCTCATCTGGTATTGATCCACTTGTCTATCCTCACCCATTTATTATCTCTTCTGATCAAGATGTTCTTCAACTTACCTTAATTTATTTTTAAATTCATTCTTCTCACTTCAACTCCTAATTCCCTATATCTGTTACTCCATTCTTTTTCTTCTTTTTTGCTGACAACACTACATCATCTGCATAGGCCAACCACTGAGCCTTATATGCAGTATTAATATATTTTCCTTCTAGTCCATTCAGTTTAGTACAAAAAAAAACAAACAAAAACCGAGCTGCCATCTCGATTTTTGTTAAACATATGTTTTTTTTTTCCCCCCCATTACTGTTGAGACCGATGATTCTTGGTGGAATTCCATGTTTAAAGATAATAAAACACAATTATTTATTTTGTAATATCCACTTTTAATTAGTCTAGCCGACCAATGGTTTCGCCTGTTAAGGTCTGTAATACAGCCTTGTCAATGCCTTAGCAGGCGAAACCATTGGTCGGCTAGACTAATTAAAAGTGGATATTACAAAATAAGTAATTGTGTTTTATTATATGTTTTTTGTTTTGGAGTAATAATAGCCTATAATTTAAAAGTTGTAAAGCCTAAAATTTTCTACAAAAATTATTATTCCAAAATTTACATTACTGGCACTGTGGGAAGGAGACTAAAACAGATAAAGAGAAGAAAATTTGCCTAGTGAAATATTTGTGATTACACTACAGTATCAACATTTCAATAATTTTTGTTCCTGGAAAATTTTTTTTCGAGTTTGAAAATTGTTAAGAATATTAGAATTTTAATTTTTAATCTGTTTATCTGAATTATAAAAGTTACAACATCGAAACTTTTGAGACATTATTGTCTAAATGACTAGGCCTAACTTCTGTTATTGAATATCGAAAATAATTTTGGTTTTATTTATAGTGGAGTATTTACTTTTGTAAATTATTTTATCAGGCCTATATAAGACTGCTTAAAAAGTTTTATTAATAGGTTTATAACTATTAAAATTAAATTGTTAGTTTTCTCCTATTTCTTTTCATTACGGTACTGTTAATTTAAAAAAAAAAATTGGAACGGCAATGCTAGTTAAATTGTTAAGTCATTGCCATCACCATCATAAATTATGATAATGGATTATTTGTATTTTACAACTGATAGCAAGAGCACATTCAAGACAAAGTTACATATTTTCTAATACAATAATTGGGTATTCCAAATTGTTAACCTATCTATGGAATTGGAGGAGGATGAGTTAGAAAAGGATAATAAACTGGTCATGGGTTTAAGGAGTGGGAAACTGCTTAAATCTAATTGCTCTTTTAAAACCAAAACATTTGTTCTACTAAATATTCTATTAATTTCTACTAACTACTCTATTAATGTCTAAATTTTCGACTGTTTAATTTTTTAGATTTATTCCATACATGTAAGATATTAAAATTAGTAAATGAATAAAAATCCGAAATATGTATTTTCATGTGGTTAGCAAAACTACAGGCTGGCCAATCGTGGATGGCATGTGCATCGGATTAGTAGCATGTGCAGGGATGGACCGCCAGACAATGGCTGGGAGAGCTACCTGTCGCTCATAGCAAGACGCCTAGTATGCTACTACGATTTTTTTTAAATTTTAGAATTGATTATATTATCGGCATGTAGGGGAGAGTGGGGAGGAATGGGACATTTTTCAAGTTTCATTTTTGCGGCATACGTGGAAAAAGTTAAAAAATCTCAATTGCACGAATCTAAAGTGTAAACCTTAGACTACAGTTGGTAACTTATTCAAGTGAAATAGATTTCATGTTTGATTATTTATATATAACAATTTATTTAGGCTATGTCAAGTGTCCCATTCCTCCTGCTTGCTAGGTCATATTGGCACCTTTCATATTGCAGAAAATAATGCCTCAAATCAGAAAAAAAAAACTGGCGGAAAATTTAAAACTGCTGATGTCCCATTCCTTCTGCTTACCATTCCACCCCACTCTCCCCTACATGAAATTACAAAAAAAAGTCCAAACTCATCCATATTATTGAAAAGTGAGGAATACTTATAAATATAAAAAACTTACTCTCCACGTTTTGAAGCTTATTTAAAGCTTGTTTTGCAGGCGTGAGACTGTTAAAGGCCGCATTAAAAGTTTTGTGTGTGTTTTTTTTTGTTTTTTGTAGGAGTTACTTTGTCAGAATACGAACTATTTTCAATATTTACTAAATCTTTTTTAAAAAGTGTACAAAAAAGTGTATTATCATGTTTTACTTCTTTTTGAAAAAATCAGGCTGTTTATTCCAAGGTGGCACAGCCGATGTTCTCATCTTCAACCATGTTCCATTCGTCACTGCTCCAGTCGTCACCTGGTGCCAAGTTGATGATGAATTGTACACTCGGCTCATCAAGGCCTTCACTTTTCCTTGCTTCTTCCATGATTTTTTCTACATGTTCACATATATGGGCTATTTTTCTCTCGTAAAATTGCCTATCGACTCCATGAATAGATTCTGAACATCTTTGAGCTTGAACATTGTATTTCTTTTTTTGACATAGTCCTTCAGGTTTGACCATACCATTTCAATAGGGTTATAATGGCAGTAATATAGTCTGACCACCAGGAGAACCGAGGTGAGAGGAATGCAGTGAACAGTCTCTAAGGTTGATTTTTGCTTGATGTTGACAACATCCAGTAAAAAATCAACCTCAGCAAAAAATGTTTTCCTCGCTGTACATTCATATTTTGAGCAAATCGTATAAAACAATAGGCTAAATGGAAATAATAAAAAACCTTTTATTTTAAATTTCATTTTTAGTTCTGATTTGAAATATAAATACTTTAAAATACAATAAATACAGTAAACGTATTTGAATGGACTTACAAAAAGTACAAACCACTTATTTTCACTTTAACATATTATTAATTAATATTTAATAATGAACAATTGTATTTAGATATTAATAAAAATGTAATTAATGTTGTATACTGTTGTACTTATGTAATTAAGAATTTGTACAAATAATCTAGTTTTTAATAATTAAAAATTGTCTGTAATAAAGATATTGTGTTGTGAATGTTAAAAGTGAAATATGCTAAAATAGTGTTATTATAAATAATAATAATAGCCAAATATTTGTAAGCTGAGTAGTACAGTGGAAATGAACGAAAGAAGATAGGTAGGGATTGTGAGTCAGATATGGTTTTTTTAGGAATTATCTTCCCGTACTCCTCATACGTTGCCTTGGTTCTCCTTGTGGTCCTACTAGGCCTATATGGTGGTAGACGGATGATCATGAATCTCCTTTTCACAGCCTCTAACATCGATGACATATGTTGGTTGCGGTGGTTTGTGTAGTCGGACAAGTTCATAGGTTTGCGCAGATCCTCCCTGAACAAAATCTTTGTTTCCTGCATCCACTTAACTATTGTTGCTTTGGTGGAAGTTGAATTTGGAGCTTTATCTTTTACTCTCGAATAGTTGAGAGCATTGTCTGTTAACAATCATAGACCGAGGTGGAATTGCTGGTAGCAAGTGATCAAATAACCACTTTTTTAACACATCAGAATTCATCTCCTCGTGATAGTCTCCATTCTTCTTTGATTCAAACAGAAGGGGGGGGGGAGCATTTATCCAGCCAGTAGAGCCACCAGGATGGCAGATAATTAGCCGTTTTCCTTTTCTAACAGGGGCACCAGTAGCACACAACATAGTATCGTCTGTCCATCCTGTGTCATAGGCTACATTCTCGTTTAACCAGGTCTCATCTAGAAATACAGAGTTCTTAATATTTTTGCTATGGATTTTCCTGAGAAAACGACACCGTAGTAAGGCAGATGACGGTTTTTCGATAAGCACTTTTCTGTTGTTTAGTTTTTTATAATAAAATCCCGAATCATGCAATATATTTAACAGAGATGATCTTCTACTGGTATGAAGTCTAGGCTCACCCAGAGAAACCCATAGTTTTCTTGAAGTTGGAACTTCTTTTTGCTTATAATAGTTCAGAACATGTTGACAAATTGCTCCTTTGTCAAATGAATCAACTTCTGTTACTGGCCTCTTCCTCTTGGTTCTACAACTCCTCGGAGTTTGAATGACTAGACTCTCTTCATCAGCAACTGGGGCAAGTGTTGTGTCATCTCTGCCTTCTATGTGTACAAAATCTTCTTCACAGTTATTTCCTTTGGTTTCTATTACTTGTTTCATTTCTGATTTAATCTGTTGCATTGTCCGGAAAGAAATTCCACTTGCATCCGATACCCATTGTAAGATCTTTCTCACACCAAGAAGGGGACATTGTTCTTCATTTGTTTTCCATTGTTCTTCTCTTTTTCGAAGTAACTTAAGAGAGAAGCTATAATCGTCCTGGTTTGCTTGTGCATAATTTGACTTTTTTCGGCATAGGCCTACTCATAGTGAAAACAGTACTACAATGAAGCTCCTTGTTAATATTATTTTACAAAAATGCTATCAAAATGAAATAACCACAACACCACAGTCGGGCCCGTTACAAGATTTAGCTAATAATGGTAGAATTTGGATTTGTGAAATGTTATTAAAGGGGGAGGTTTATTTCTCACTAGTCGTTTTCCAATAACCATTGTAATCATTGACTCATTACAAGCGGATGTAAAAAAGTCGTAGTTGTGACTAACCGAGGAGGATGTGGCTATTTCGGGGGATTATGTAAATTTTGTTGAAGATGCAATAACTCTTTGGATATAACATTGAACAATATATAGGCTTCCATAACGTTCCAGTAACTCACTACTTATTAAAGACTTTTACAAAATATATACTGTATATTCATCATTGTATAATTATATGTTTTAATAATTGTAGTTATTCCTTACTTTGCAGTAATATGGTCGAGTATGGACTTTTTTTCTTGTAATTTCATGTAGCCTACATGCCAATAATATAATCGTAACAAAACAATTATAAAATTTGTAATAAATCACAATAGCATATTAGGCGTCTTGCTATGGAGTGACAGGTAGCTCACCCAGTCATTGTCTGGCGGTCCGTCCCTGCTCGTACAAGAGCAAAAGGTCTACTAATCCAATACACGCCATCCAAGATTGGCCAGACTGTAAGAGTCTTCATAGCCTAACCGCCAACTTCTATTATGTTTCTTTAAACTAATTTACAAATTACAACCAGTTTGACCTACATATGTACAGATTAACTGATTACCCTACTCCACTTTTACTTATTTTTGGTGTTTTATCTGTACAATATTGTAACTAGCGAAACCATGGTCGCCAAGGTTCAAATGAAAAAGTGGTTTGTACTAAAATAATATTGTTTTAAAATTATTTTAGAAAACAAAATTTTCAAGCATAAACATAAAAACATTGTTGACAGATTTTAGCTTCTAGCAGTTTTAGCACAGTTTTGATTTTGAGGAAATGATATGATCTTATTCTAAAACTAATTGGTCCGTTTTTTACAATTTTTTGACCGTAGCTGACCATAAACCTGGATTTAAGGTCAAACCTCTTGTCATTCTTTTTTACACTACATTAAACAATATTAGGAAAATTATGTCACCCTATCTAAGCCCATTGCTTATAGATAGTAAATCAGTAGTATAGTTAATATACTGTAATAGTTTACTCTATAATATTATACACTAACTCTGCATAAAACCAAACTTTGTAGACCTAAAAAAATAATGGAGTTAGGATTTATACGATTTTTAAAATGAGATTTGAGTTTAAAGTTGATTTAATGAATATTTATTACTATTCAGGACATATTTATAGGTTTGTACAGAAATATATACCAAGTGTCCTAAAAGTCCCACCCCCCCTATTATTTTTTTATTAATGGAAATAGACAGATTTGCTTTGGGGAAAGTTTAGATAACCAAAAGAGGAGTTTTTTGAAGTATCAACATTTTCAACCCTTACCCCCAAAATGGGGTAGTTTGGGGGTAAGTCAAAGTTTTTTAAATAGCAACCCCTATTGAGAGATAACTCATTTTAAAGGTCTTTTAAAAATAAGAATAATGACGTAAACTAGAGGTCTCTAAGTTCATCCTACCCAACATAGCGACCAATCGAATTGTGAATTTTACGTTAATAATTACACCGGAAATGTTACGAAATGTATAACATGCTTTTGAGTCCAGAATCTATTTCTGCCAAGAAGTAAATGGTAGCCATTTCGAGAACTTACTCTGAGCTAAAAAAACAAGGTAAGACTCTTACCATCATTTTACCAACATAGAGCAGTTTGTAATGTAATAAAAACAACCGGAGTTTGTAGGTTGACAATTAACAATTCGATTGGTCGCTATGTTGGATAGGATGAACTTGGAGACCTCTAGTTTACGTCATTATTCTTATTTTGAAAATACCTTTAAAATGAGGTATCACTCAATAGGGGTTGTTATTTAAAATTCTTAACTTACCCCCAAACTACCCCATTTTGGGGGAAAGGGTTGAAAATGTTGATACTTCAAAAAACTCCTCCTTAGGTTATCTAAACTTTCCCCAAAGCAAATCTGTCTATTTCCATTAATAAAAAAAGTAATAGGGGGGGGACTTTTAGGACACCCCTTATTTATAGACTTATATATATAATTTTTTTTTTGTAAAATAAAAACAATCAAATACCCTAGCTACTGAATTAACCACTAATGCATCATTTTTTGCAAATACTAATCTAGATATTCTGGTTTTAAGACATCATTTCATTAAAATATAATAAAAAAACTAAAAATTACCAAGAATAAAAAGAAGAGGAATGTCTTTGGTTCTATTTCTTCAAATGGTAGCATATATAATCCCTTACCTCATGCCATTTTCTAAATCCTTGTTGAACTTCAATTAATTCGTTTTAAAGTAGTCTACACCTGTGATCTAATTTCCACTGGCCTTGTACATTTTCCTAATTTTCATTGTGACATTTTATTGTTTAAAATTATTTTCCACAACAAAATTTTGTGTTTTCTGTTTCTTTTTTAAATCTCTAT
Source organism: Aphrophora alni (assembly GCA_963513935.1). Taxonomy (NCBI): domain Eukaryota; kingdom Metazoa; phylum Arthropoda; class Insecta; order Hemiptera; family Aphrophoridae; genus Aphrophora; species Aphrophora alni. Next base: position 38,841,024 of record OY740765.1, on the reverse strand, counting down.
TTTGCAAGGAAATATCAATTGTTGGTTCACTTATACATATCCTAATGCATTTTATAGTAAAATATCAAGAGAGCTATGTTGTTCCTTATATAATTACCGAAAAACTAAGATGTATTATGTTACAATGGTGTCATTTTTTTGGCCAGTTGTGAGGTTTCTTTTTCACATCAAATCCTAACACATTTTATAGTAATATATCGAGAGCTAGGTTGTTCATTATAAATATATCGAAAAACTAAGATGTATTATGTTACGATGGTGTCATTTTTTTGGCCAGTTGTGAGGTTTCTTTTTCGCATCAAATCCTAACACATTTTATAGTAATATATCGATAGCTAGGTTGTTCATTATAAATATATCGAAAAACTGAGATAATTATGTTACAATGGAGTCATTTTTTGCTAGTTGTGAGGTTTTTTTTCCCGCATTAAATCCTAATGCATTTTTTAGTAAAATGTCAAGAGAGCTATGTTGTTCATTATAAAATTACCGAAAAACTAAGTTGTGTTTTGTTACGATGGAGTCATTTTTTTTGCCAGTTGTGAGGTCTCTTTTTATTGTTTTTCCCATTTGACCCTGAAGAGTATGGGCTGGCAAGAATATGACATTGAAGCATGTGTGGCATATGAAATATACCACCACAATTTTTTTTTTTATTCCATTATCATTTAAATATTGTAATTTTGTTCAAAACTACAATTTTAAAATGACACTGCAATAGTTCAATTAGAAAATACGATATTTATCATTTATATACTGTGTATAAAATGATTATTAAAATTTGAAATCATAGTTTCAAAATATAATTATTTAACTTGAGAACTTTATTTTTAAACAGGAAATGGTAAAGGTTAAATAAAAACACAAATATTACTTTTGAAAAAAGAAAATGTAATACGAATTTCAATCTAAATCCCCAATAAACCAAAAAATAACTCTCTACCTTCTAAGCAATATTTTCTAACACGGTTTCAAATCATAAATTTGTTTTCATAAACAATTTAAGAACAATATTATTTATAATCATTAAATGACATGATTAGTACCTTTGATAAAGAAAATTGAAGAAATTTCATTCTGGGACTACAATAAAGAATAAACATAAACTTAATAAACATATTTTTGAAACAAAGTATTAAAATATATTGATTTATAACTGAAAAAATTAAGAATTTTATTTTTAATCATAAAATAAAATGTTCAAGTAAAAGTATAGTGACTTTGATAAAGAAAATTGAACCAATGTCATTCTGAAATCAAAATAAAAACTAAATATAAACTTAATAAACAATATTTTCTAAAGACAGTTTCAAAATAGAATACTTTTTTATACCAGAATAAAATAAGAACTATATTTATAATCGGGAAATATGCTAAAATGTCCAACTAAAAGTATATATTAACTTTGATAAAGAAAAGTTTACTAATGTCTTTTTGACTATTATAAACACTACAAATAAACTCAGTAATGATTCATTTTCAGACAATTTAAAAAATGGATTTTTTTAAACAGCTTAAAAGTATTTGATGTTGTTTTTTTATTGTACCTACAAACACTCAAATTCTTATACAGTCACAGCATTGTCATGCCAAAAATCAAAAGTATATTTCACAGATTTTAAATGATTTTTGCAGGTGAACTGAGAGCATACTGAACGTGTTACAGTTGTATAATTGTTTTTTGCTCGGCCACACAAGCAGGAACATCCTTTCTTCTTTCTTTGAGGCTGATCATCTCTTGCTCAGTTTCTTTTCTTGGCAGTAGTCTCTTTATAATTACTCTTACGTGTATAGGAAGAGATGGAATCAATTGCCGTTTTTGAAGATGAGGCTTCATTAGTGCGGTTGCTAAATTTTTCAAAAACACTCATCTAAATTTGGGTGCCGTATCAGGAACTGATCCTTGCAACAATATTTGTGCATTTATTCCACCAATGTTCAGCAACGCAAACAAATTGTCATTGGTCATCTAGTTGATATCCTGGTCACTGTGTAATTGTTGCAAAATTGATCAACTCCACCTTTATTTCGATTGTAGTCTAAAATAATATAAGTTTTTTTAGAATTGGGCTCAACTTTTCTATCATCATGCATGGCACTAAGTAAAAGAACACACTTATTTTTACGCAGAACATAGGAAACCAAAGTCATGTCTTTTTGGAAACCAAAAAGGGATGATCCTACTTTTTTTTGTTTGGAAGGTAGAAATTATTTGGGAATTTTTTTTTCTTAGATTTGAATGTACCCACAATAGTTACATGGTCGGACAAAAGTGATTTCGCCAAAGGATAACTGGTGTAACAGTTGTCTGTTGTCAGATTTCTGTGTGATCCTTTCCAGTCATTGATGAGGTGATTGATGATCTGAATTGTTGAATTAAAAACTTCAAAAGGACCTGGTGGCTGAAGTCCACAGTAAATTTCAAGCTTGAGTGTATAAAACGTAGGTGAATCAACAATAGCAAATATTTTTATGCCATATTTGGTGGGCTAATTAAGAATATATTGAATGAAGGAAGTCCTCCTCTCATTGGTTCTAATTTTTTATCTATCGTAAGATTATTTAATGGCGAATATGTGATTCTACAATTCTCTACGAAACAGTCATAGAACTCTCTAATCACCACTAGTTTATCCGTTTGTCTTCTGTCATGTCTTGTTGTTTTGTCATCAAATTTGATTGAATTGAGTAAAAACTTAAATCTTATCTCCATCACACTTTGTAAAATCTCTATCCCAGTGCCATCATTACTCCAAGCTTCACTGAGATTCAGTTATACAGCCCAACAAGTATAAAATGCTGATAAATGCCATGATTTCTTCTCTATTTGTATTTGTATGTCTCTTTTAGAATTTTGCTCCTGGTATCTACCTTCTGATCTATGTACAAATTCATGTATCACACTATTTGATCGATCATATCAATATTAACAATCTTTGAAAATGCTGACGTTTCATCACAAACATCTTTATAGTTTTTGGGGAAAGGTAGAATTAAAAATAAAAAAAAATTACTAGGTGTCCATGCAAATTTCCCCTGTATAGGAAATTTCTTCCATTTATGGATTTCTGATATTTCTTTTACCTTTTTATCCTTTTTAGTTTTCATTTTATAAAAAAATCTTTCTCAGTAGAGCCAAGAGCAATGTCATCAACTAGGCCTACTGTATTGTCTTCGATAACATCTATTTCAATCTTTCACATATTTCTTCAATCTCACTATCCTCAACTATATTGTTATCTATACAATCATCCTCGTCAGAAAGTTCTTGTAAAAGAGAATCGAATACGATCGCAATGAGTTATATCTTTCCTTGACATACCGGCATAAGTGGTGTATGGAATACGCCAAATGCAGATGTCAATGAACAAAAATGTTAAAAAAAACTATATAAATAACACTTCTTACTTCACAAATAGGTTTGATCTTTCTGTCTCTTCTTCTTTCCTTAATACCTCCTTGAAATAAGCATCTCTAAGGCCACAAAAGGTTCTGGTTGTGGGAATTGCTCTTCACTATTTATTCTGTCCTATCTGAACTATTGAACTCTACAATCATATTTATCTCTATATGACATCTCACTTTTTATAATGACAATTTTTTGTTTGCTTGTTATAAAAACAAAATGTAATGATATTACACTCTAAACTTAAACTATTAATATTCCATATATTGTAAACTTAAATATAGCCTAATCTTTTATAAATTTAAACTTATTATTATTATTTTTTTAATAAAAACAAAACATAATCACATTCTACTATTAACTTTTTAAAACTATTTTACAATATTCCATAGAGTGTAAACTTAATCATAATCTTTTCTAAATTTAAACTTTTTATTTTATTATTTTTTAAATTTAATTTTTCAGGAATTTTTACACTTCTTCCATATCTTGTTTGGTATGGAGGAGGCTGTTCATTACCATTTTTTAGTTTAAGGTAGGCCTATTTTTTTTTTTTTTTTTTTTTTTTTTTTTTTTTTTTTTTTTTTTTTTTTTTTTTTTTTTTTTTTTTTTTTTTAAATCAGATTGTTTTCTTAAAAGTGATCTCAAAATTGCTGTTTTTTTTCAGATATATTTGGAACAAATTTACTGACAAGTAATTAGACCTAAATATCTTTGAAGAGATTTTCTAACTTTTAGTGTGTTCATACATGTCATTTAATAGCTTTAACTTTATTTTCATCAACAGAAATACCTTTTTCTGAAAACTTATGACCTAAATTACTAATTTATTTAATATCAATATTACATTTGCTTTTGTTTAGTTTAATATTTTAGGATCTCATTTTATCTAAAACATTTTTTAAGCGTTTTTCATGTTCCTGTTTATTACGTCCCCAAATCGAAATATTGTCGATATAAATTTCTACACATTTCATATTCTCAAATATTTGTTTCATACGCTGCTGAAATATTTCTGAAGCAGAACATAACCCAAATGGAAGACGGAAAAACTTATATCGTCCAAATGGTATATTAAATGTAAAGGTTTTTTAGTTAATTTTACGTGCAAGAAACCATTTTTGGTATCTAAGGTACTAAAATATTTTGCACCTGTCATTTCACTTGATATTTCTTCAAATGTTGGGTATTTGATAACGTTGTCTCATTATTGCATCATGTAAATTTTTTCGATCTATATAGGAGTCTTAATTGACCACCTGGTTTATTCACAATTAACAAAGAATTAACCCATTCAGTAGGGTCTGTTACTTTAGAAATTATTTTAAGTTTCTCTAATTCATCTAATTTATTTTTAATTTAGGCTTAAGTGCTAGTGATATTTTTCTTGGTGCATTTATTTTAGGCTCAGCATTTTATTTTTTAGAGGTATGTTATATTCCCCTTTTATACAACCAATTTTGATCAAATCTTTATAGTTATCTAATATTGAATTTCTAAAATGTATCGAATTTTTTACATTATAGACCCTTTAAATTAAATTAAATTTAACAGTATCTTTCAATCCAAATATGCATATAACATTGGAATCTATTATATAATATTCAAATAAATAATTTATATTTTTGTAATTAGTTGTTAAGAAACATTTTCCTAGAACCTGATTTTATTGTGTTCCTTCTTGCTGTTCGTTGTTTGTCATACTGTAATGATTTTATGGTTTTCGACTTTACTTTCTGTGGAACAAATGTTTGCAAGTTGTACTTTGGTTTTCTCGGCTGACCGACATGTCTCTATAGCTTGAGATAAGGTCAGATCCTTTGTTCTCAAAAGACGATCTTTAATAGAAATATCATGAATTCCTAATATAATTCGATTTTGTATAAGACTATCGCTTAATTCACCAAATTTACATGAACTACTTAAATCATGTAATTCTGTAACATGACTGTCTATTGATTCTCCAGGGCTTTTTTCTCTTAGAAAAATACATGTCTTTCGTATGTGACACTTTTTCTGGAATAAAATAAATGTCAATTTTGTCAAAATTATATTTTTATTTTTTTATCTTTTAGTATCTTAAGTGCTTAACATTTTAGCATCCGCTAATTTACTTGAAATATCAAAAATGGGCATTTGATAATAAGCACTTTATGACAAGTTTATAAATAATTTTAATTTGTCCAATTTTCATTTGTTTACAATATAAGACATTTTTAAACCAATCATTATTTAGGTTAGGGCCTAGTTTTTTACCTAACTCTTTGTTTAAAAAAAGTATATGTGATGAAATTAACCTACCTTGTATGAAGAAGATGGAAATAGTCAACTGTGTCCTGGGCAAACAAAAAAGTCCGTGATTGTTCAGTTGCCCAATCAGCTCGTCAACGACTAAGCTCCACATCAAGGGTTACAGTACACTTCCTTGTGGACACCCTCTAGTTGTACATACGTGGATGGTGCTGTGCTGCCCAACTATGTTTAAATCATTCTTATAGACAACAAGTTGCACTACCATTTGGTTTTTATTTTGTCTACCCTACTCCTCACAAGAGTCCTTTTAACAACCTCGTGTGGAGTATTATCGAAAGCAGCTTTTGTATCCAGAAATGCATAAATCACAATTTTACTCTCTTCTATAGACTTTTCTGGACTGCTTCTGTCAGCTTGTACAGTGCGGTTTCCATGGATCTACCTGCTCTGTATGTGTGCTGATATTGGTACAAAGACATTCTTTCCAGAACCCCTATTCATAAATTATTGTACAGTGAATCTTCCCTTAACGGACACTTCTAATTAGCGGACACTTCTAATTAGCGGACACTTCTAATTAGCGGACACTTCTAATTAGCGGACACTTCTTATGAACAGACATTTTGTATTACCCTGCCGGGATCATGCTTTTCTGACCTCTGTAGTATTTCCAAATAACAGACTTTTCCAAAAACGAACACAGACACGAAATTGATGGCTAATTGGTCAGTTGAAACTTCCGAATAACAGTCATAAAATATTACCCTTTTCTAGGAAATTGTAGATGTGTCGAAACACACATTGCAATGTCTGTTCGGTAATTACCCGGAAGTTAACTTAATGGAAACTAGGTTTGCTTTCTTTGTCTCTTTTATACAGCAGTCGTCACTGTGCTTTAAGAATTCAGTTCAATAAAGTTGCCGTGAGAACAGTGTGTAGTATAGTTGGCGTATCACATTAAAAGTTAACTGAGTTAATGGTACTGTTAATGGTATTGAATTATTGGTTGAATTTGACTTCAATGATGAAACTATATAGTGTGGAAGAATAGATAAACAATATTTTCAAATAATAACCACATATGAAACTTTATTTCCAAATGTAGCTGTCAGTGACATGTCAATAAGCCAATTTTTTTGTTCAGGTCATTTCATAGCGAATCTACCTAAACTGATGTTACCCCATTATGATTGTAATCCACTTTCTTGGTCACATTTTATGACACCTATATGACCCTTATTAATAATAATAATAATAATAATAATAATAATAATAATAATAATAATAATAATAATAATAATGTGTTATTGTTATGGTTTATCAAATGTTTGCTACCATTAAACATAAATATAAAAACACAATGTTTTGAGAGTATAAATCAACTCCCGTTATAAGTGATAAACGTGGAACATGAAAAAACTAAAAAAATGCCAATATAAGCATACATAAGTATGCAATGAGCTTCGTCTTTTATAGCAACTAAAAAAGAAAGTAGTGGTAAATTAAAATAACTCAAAAGTAAAGTTAGATTCAATGTATTCTTGTATAGAATAAAATTGATTATATATCAACCAATCATATATATATATATATATTTAAACTTTTAAATCTAGATTAATAGGCAACTTATTAAATAACTTAATACTCAATATGTTGTGACATTTCATTTATTTGGTTTGTTTATAATAAGGAATATCCAACTTAAAACCATTTCTTGTGCTATTCAAATGTACTGATTGGGCTATGTACAATATGTTATCTTGAACATTGTTTTGAATAAAAATTAAAACTTTTAAAATATAGAGATAATTACAATCAGTATACTTATTTTACTATATAGTGACCAGCAGTTTAACAGAATCTAATTTATCCAAGTCTATGTTATTAAGTAGAAAACTAATTGCCTAGGTTTTGTTTTATTTATAAAAAACCCAGTTGAACAACTCATCTATCAACTAATCCAAGATTCCTGCCCTAATCTCGTCAAGTGCTCAACATTACTGCCAACAACCTTAATATTCTTATATCATCTACATAAACTAATCGTAGTGTACTTACTCTTCCTATGACTGTTGATACTGACTAAGACTAAAAATATTGTCCTTAAAAAATTTACAGATCTGCCTTTTTAGTGTAATTTCAGAAACTTTTGATAATTCAGGAACAGAAAAGATAGGATGGTAATTCGTAAGGAAATTTGTATCTTCTTTTTTGTCTATTAGAACATCTATAGCTACTTTCAAGCAATTTGGGAACAAACCCTCCCTGATACAATCATTGATGCACAAAACTAGTAGCTCAAGAATAAAAACAACTTCTTTAATTAAATTATTAAATAAACTGTGTATATCTTTACACTTTGTGTTTTATATATATTTTTACTACTCTTAACATGATGATCATATTTGGACCTTTTATAATGCCTCATACAAATTGACAGGAATTTGACCTGTAAGATCTTCCACCACAGCCATGAAATGCTAGTTATATTCGGATACCATAGGTCCCTTTAGAGTTCTCTTTTCATGTTACCAAATTTATGATGGTCCAAGCTTCCTTACAATTGTTTTCCAAATACATATGTCTTATTTGCTGTTCATCTTGCCTGTTTGAGAGTCAACTCCTAAGCTCTCCTGTGATTTCTCAAAGATTAGGGATTAACATTGTCTTCTGTGAGGCAGAAAATATCTAAAAATAACATGCCTCTTATCTTCGTATCCTCTAAATCACTTAAATTCAGTTAGGGTCACCACTGTTAGACCGATATAAGGCAGCAAACATAACATTAAATTGTTTTGTTGCTATTGGTGTAACTTCTAGTAGCCTAGGCTTTATTTTATATACATAATACTCCTTTCAATATAACAAATCTAAAAATGGCACTCAGGACACTAAAAACTGTAGCAGTGTTAACTGTAAACATGACAGGCAGTATTTTAAGAGAATAAAATAGCTATAAATATAAGAATTAGCGAACACAAAAATATCACATTATTAGACCTAATAGATAAATTGAAAATAGCCAAACTTTATTTGGTCTGAAAATCGTCAATTTCATTCGGAAGAGGCAAAGATAATACTCTGGGAAAATAAACGTGTATAAATGAAACATAATTAAGCTTCATATATAAAACTACTGTAAAATCCTATCAACCAAACAAGAGTAGAAATAAGGCCATTTTAGTTTCCTAATAAAAACTGAATTAAAAATTGATAATCAAAATTCTTCTACTTTAAATAAGGCTGATATTTTTTCGCTAAAGTCACCAGTAGTAGTGATTTCTGAGTAATGCACTAAATTTCCAAAAGAAAGGACAAGAGGTTGTTCACTCCGATAAACCGTTAGATCACCACTACGTTGGCACACAACCCCTATCAGACAGTTGTTTACAGTTTCCTGTGTAGTGTAGTTCTGTGAATTGAGTTTTTTATATCATGTTTGTATTTAGTCTTTATTATTTTGACTGCTCAGTTCTAGCTTTAGCCCTGGGTTCTTTTCTTAGGTTACAAGTGTTAGTTTTAGTTTCCAACATGGCCTTTGGCTACTAGGCTATGTTGGCATTTCACTTTTACATGTTCTTGGTTTACATTTGATAATGAGAGTTGATTGTACTCTCAAAACTTCATATTTTAGTTTTTATATAGCCTACACAAATGACAACAAACGTCCGATCAAACCATATTAATAATATGAACAGTCCATCATTATCAAATAACTTTAAAAACAGAAAATAATGAGTATCTGATAATTTTCAATATTTATTTTCGTCCTGTCATGATGAAGCATTAAAACTGGTTCAAACACTACTAAAGTCTACTTTGTACTACCAAATTATATGATACAAACTAAAAGACCCAAAGTTGCAAATGTTGTTAAATTTATTTGATTATTAGTAAAAATAATGTAAAATAAATTAATTTGTTGGTTCTTTGAAATGCTGATTTTTAAGAGTTTAACTAGCTAAATGAATTCTTCCATCGTTGAGAGTGGGCTAAAATCGCTTTCTTGCACCCAAAAATGTAGATTACCCTATTACCATACAATCTGTATCCCTTTTTCGAAATAAAAAAAATTAACATACAAGAATTGCTTGCTTAATAATATTAGATTTCATTAAAAATGATGTAAATATCACTGGTTAAAAATGTCAAAAGTGAACCTGCAATATACATTTATTTAATTTAACCTTTATTTAGCCTATTGTTTTTAACCCTCACTGTCAGGAGTTTTTACATGTTTTGCAAGCTTATTGTAAATTCAAAATTAGTCAGCAACTGTTAGATTCATCAATTTGTTTAACATATTTGTTTACTCTGCATAATTCATATAATATGAAACATAAAACAAGTTGAAACATAAACTGAAAATATATTCTTCTTCTTTTTTCTTTTTTTTTTTAATTCGCGGAATTTTTGGAAACACAAAAGCTGACGAAACGGCAAAGGAAACTACAAGTCACAAACCAGTCATTCAACGTTTTATTTCATTTCATTTAATTTTCACTGTGGGAGACAATAAAATTGCAAACAAGTCATAATTCATATATACATTACAAGACACTTAACAATTATACATTTAAAAAAATATAAACACATTAAAAATTTTCACAATAATAAGTTATAAATCATTACAATCAAAACAATGAACAATAAAATTTAGTACCAAGATATAACAAACAATTTATTATAATATAAACAAACAAATACTTTAACATTATAACATTCATATTTCCATCTACTGCTGTTGATAAAATATATTGCATTGCAAGTGTCATCAAAAGCTACAACAACATGTCTGTCCCTATCGAGAATTTTGTCATTCTATCTGTCAATTATGGCCGAAGAACTCCGCCACCGAATAAAAGGATTCAGAAAATAGTAACTCCCTCAGACTGTTTTTAAAGGCAATATGTGTTATGGTATCTGACTGTGTCAACAGTTACAAATATTTTGCATAGAAAATGGGAAGAAGAGTGGATAAATACAGAGTCCAATAAGCTGACAGAAGTAAAAGATACTGTCCGTCCGTGGAATTCATCCATACGTGTTAGTCGTCGAGAGGAAATGGTGGTTACCCTTGTTCGTATCGATCATTCTATGGATTTCAGAAGGAACAGTGGAACCCGCCGTAATGTCCATTTTGTCAAGGTGTGTTGTCAATTAAGCAGATCCTCATCGAATATGTTGTGTTAAGAGGTGTGCGACGGACTTTTGCCCTACCTAATTCCATTCAGGCGTTGTTGGGGGATAATGCTCAGATCCTTGATCGGGTTTTGTCCTTTTTGCGTCGTCTGAACATTGTTGATAAAATGTAAAATCAATTTTTTGATTCGATTAATGCAGAGCTTACAGCTGTGTAATATTTTGTGTTGTATAATTAATTTTTTTTTGGTTAAAATTCTGTCTCATAACTTGTTGCTGGGCCCTTTTACAACACTAATATTTGTTTTAATTGTTGTTATTGTAATTTACCATAGTTTGTAATTGTTAACTTGTTGCAAGGCCATTTTACAGCTTTGTAATATATTAATTTGTTGTTTAATATCGTTTGTTATCTAGTTTTTGTTTTGTTATTGTTTTTAATGTGTTATTTTTAATAAGTTTAGTTTTTAAGGTGGAGCAACTTCTTGCCGAATTTTTTGAAGGCGATTATGACCAAAATGGTTTTTTGCCTTAAAACTCGAGAAAAAAAAGAAAAAAACACTGGAGGTGAAAAGAAATCACTAACCATAAAATTTTTTCCTTACATCCAGTGTTTATTGTTAGTGATTTACTTTGGAACTCATATCAAGAAAGAAAATTAAGCCCTTTTCATCAAGTCCAACATTGTAACTATAAACCTCCGCCATTTTGTATAGGGTGAACCTTTTGAGGTCAGATTTGGGGCATTGTATTCTCCTAACAGAGAACTTTAATATGATGTAAAACTCATTCTATGCTCTCATTTAAGATTTTCTTCTCACTCTCTGCGGGTTGTCCCCATAAGGTGATGAAAAATTTATAGTTGCTTCAAAAAGTAGATTTTATGGTATAGTATTGATGTGCTAAGTTATATTGGTTAATCTGTAATGGTTAAAAAAATATAACACTGTTCTGATACTTTTTGGACACTCTGTATATATATACAATTTTTTTTAAAGATGTTATATGAATTCTTATAAACACATAGCCTACCTGGTAAATATGATGGGCTGCACTTGGTATAATTTGTCACAAATTGATGAATGAGCACATAACACCATCACATTACACATAGTTAACCATAATCATAGATCTACGTATTAAATATAGCGTACTGAAAAATTTAACTTTTTTATATTAATTAAATTGTTTTAAGAGCTGATTTAGCACTTTTTCATCTCTCTGTGTCCAATAAAAAAACTAAAATTTCTACTTGATATTATATTCTGTAAAAGTTGAACTCTTGTACTTTAGAAGGCAGCTAAGAATAGAGTGTGACCAACTCGAGCGAGACGATTGGCAGCTAGAGGGTTAAATGTTTGCTCTAAATTAAATATTTTTATTAGTTAAAAAAAAAAAAATCATTGCAATCAAATAAACAGCACTGGCTAAAATAAATAAATAAATTTCTTATTCATCTTGAATTATTTTTAAATAAGACCTTAGTGATAAATCAATTTAAAATCACATAATTCAAATGTAAAAATAATAATAATTTGCTTAAAACTGTTGTTGTTACTGGTAAGCTACTATAGAAATAATTTATTATCTTATATTTTTATATATTATATGGAGTGGAGTATTCAAAAAATATCAGAAAGGCTTAATATTTCTGGTTCTGATGTAGATAAAGATATGAAACAAACTGAATTTTGTAGGAATCGACCTCTTGTATCTACAGAGTGAGCTAAAAAGTAGGTAACATATATTGGATCTCTCAAAAATGCATAAAATGTGATTTTTCTGACTTAATCTTATGGAACCATTCAAATATTTGTGTTTTCTTAAAGTAGAATAAACAAATACATTTAAATATGTTTTAAACTTTGTTTTATTATCCCCCCGCCAGATATTTTATGAAAGATCACTGTGTTATTTTTACAATAAATGCTCAAATTGTTTCCCTTTTGCAGTTTGGCAGTGAGATTATAGTAGCCATTTATTACATTCTGTTGCATCTCGGTAGGAATTTCTACAGTTTCATATATTATTCACTATATTGTCATTGATGTCATTTATCATTGTTTTAAAGTAATTTAAACAATACAAGCCAGGTGACCTTGCAGGCCATTCAATTGGTTCCTCTCTTTTTTTTTCCTTTTCTTTCTTTTTTTTTTACCACAACCACGACTGATAATGGTCTGGGAAACCCAGCCCACTTTACTTTTAAATTAAGGATTTAAGCTTTCACTTCTGGAACACTCTATATCAGCTGAAAATGGTTCTTTTTTTATTTATTTTTTCAAGTATGCCGACTTTAAACAATTTTGATGTTTTCCCTTTAATTGGACACTGAGATAATGGGATTTTCTCATTACAAATTTAAACCGTTATAAATCTGAAAAAAAATCTTTCTTTCTTTTTTTTTGCTTTATTTTAAGAAAGTACAAAAATGTATTTATGGTTCTATACGACAAAGCCAGGATACGAAAATATTTTTTTTTGGATATCCTGTATGAATTTGTGAATCAGCGAATTTTTGGCTCACTCTATACATAGAGGAAGTCGATTTCTACAAAATTCTGTTACTTTAATGAACAGAATAGACTAGATAGCCTGTATTTAACAAAAAATACAGTTGGAACAATTTAACGGAATTTCAAAGGCGATACTCGTTGGTCAAAGACCATTTTAGAGACTTTGCTATATTTCAGAGCGATATAGATACTTTTAAGGAGTAAGATTTTTTAAAATAAACACGCACACACGCGCGAGCGCGCACACACACACACACACACACACACACACCCCCCACACATACATACATCACACCACACCATACACACACCAAACAATTTAATAACAGCTAACAACAAAAAAGGCTTGAGACTTAACACCTAAATAATTTCATTTTCATAAACATATAAAAAAAAAAACAATTAACACAAATAATTGTATATAAAATTATTTTGTTACAGTTTCAACTTTTTCAAAATATTGAGACATTCAAGAGTTCCAGGGTAAACATCTTACAAACAAGAGTAGATAACAGCACCTTCACAGACTTTACTCTGTAATTATTAGGAAATTAAAGATAGTTACTTTTATGTCTCTCTAAATTGGAACCAGAGATATTAAGCTGTTCTGATATTTTTTGAACACTCTCTAGATAGAGGAGGTCAATTCTATAAAATTCTATTAGTTTAATGTTTCCATTTAAATTAGAACCAGATATATTAAGCTGTTCTGAAATATTTTGAACACTATTGTATAATATTTTATAAATCAAAATTTTAAAGTTTTATATTTTTCAAACTTCAGTCTGATCTTACTGTTTTCCTTGTTCTTTAGGTTTTCTTTTGGGAGGTAAATCTTGGATACAGTCAAAGAGTTGGGAATGGCCTCTATGGGCTCTAAAGCACAGCAGCCTACTCTCATTAACACACAATCTGATGTAAATAGTGTAAATATAGTTTACATAGTTTAAATTTATTTCCTTATTTTAAACATATGTACATATACGTTATACACTACATGTTATTAATATCTGTTTTTATTTAGTTAATAAATTGTTGATAGATAGATTACAAATATAATAGTAAAAAAAAAACAAAAAACAAAAAAATAAATAAATAAATAAAAAAAATAATAAACATAGTCATAGAAATTGTCTAGGAAGTTGAAATAGTTTTTTTTGATAGATTGTAAAACATTTAAAGAAACATAGTAAAACAAATTCTCCAAGAAGTTAAAATAGTTTGTTAATAGATTACAAATATAATTAAAGAATCAGTCAAAAAATTGTCCAGGAAGTTAAAATAGTTTGTTGATAGATTACAAATATAATTAAAGAAACATTGTCAAACAAATTGTCTAGGAAGTTAATATAGTTTGTTGAAAGGTTACAAATATAATTAAAGAAACGTAGTCAAAGAAATTGGCCAGGAAGTTAATATAGTTTGTTGATAAATTATTACAAATATAATTAAAGAAACATAGTCAAAGAAATAGTCCACAAAGTTAATATAGTTTGTTGATAGATTACAAATATAATTAAAGAAACATTGTCAAACAAATTGTCCAGGAAGTTAATATAGTTTGTTGATAAATTACAAATATAATTAAAGAAATATAATCAAACAAATTGTCCAGGAAGGGTGGGTGTCCAATTTTTGTAAAATAAGTTGCTATGCTTGATGAGGAAAAAATCAGAATTGAAGAAAAAAATATAAAATTTGGGAAAACTTAATTAGAAGTGATCAAATGATTAAATATGAGGGACGTTCAAATTAGGGTTTGCTAACTTTTTTGTCAAAATAAAGAGACTTTGATCCAATAAAATGATTACTAATATAATTTTTAAAACAAAATCTTAAATCATGTTTATTCCATCAAACAATGAAAAAACTAGGTACTTAATAAACATTACAAACTACAGAGTTTTTTACTTAAAACTATATTTGTTTACATTTTTGCCAGAAGCCTGAAGTTTATGATCATTCTTTACAAATGCTATAAATTCTGGACATATTTAACCAAAATTAACACTTATTTATAATTCAGCTTTCATCAAATCTACAGTACAATGATTCATATCATCAGATCATTTACTGTTCATCAAAGAAAAAAATCGTTCTGTGTTAGAGTATTGCATGCTGATATACTGAAACCAAGAATCTTATTAATCTCCAAGCTTTAACACCTTTGGCTTTTGCTTCAGTCATCATAGATAACCACTTTTCCACAGTGTTACCATCATTGGAAATTGTACCCATTACATTTTTTGAAGAACAAAATTCATCATATAGGTTATCCTCATTTATGTCTAGCTAAATATGAATAAGCATATTCTGAAAATCTTTAAAATTAGATGAATTGATGTTAATGATTACCCAGAAACGAGATTTGAAAAATGTGCGGCATGTTTAACTGTTAATCTTTTGTCATTTTCTGAACTACGGGAGACATGAATTAAATAAAATTCTCCTGGATTAAATAAAAAATGGAGACAGGTTATGGCTTAAAAAAATCAGAAGAATACGGGAGAATTGACAACCCTAGTTCAAATATAAACAGGAATTTACCAACTCTAGTTATTGAATATAATGACATTTTTATTATTACAATTATTTATTGACTTGCACACTATTTTTCTATATAGTCTCCTGCTATTGCAACACACTAGTTTCAAAACTCAGGAAGTTTCTTAATTTAGAAGTCTTGTGACTGTATGTTGACCAATTCTAGCACAATGTCAATAACTTCCTTATTTGAATTGAAATTCTTTCCTACTAAAAACTCTATAAGTGGGCGAAGAGATGAAAGTCTGATGGAGATAAATCTGGGCTATATGGAAGATGAGGTAGGACATCTTACTTGAATTTCCCTTGTCAAAACAGTAGTCGGAGCAAGCCTTTGTCCTGAAGGAAACAAACAAGTTGCAACTTTCCTCTTGGAACCAATCACTGACTTCACTTTCTCTTTTTAAATTGTTCAATAGTACTTGGCAGTGATAGTTATTTGTTCAGTGAAAAAATTGAGGTAAAGCATACCTTGTGAATCTCAAAAGAAAGTGGCTATGATTTTCCCAGGTGACAATGTGGTTTTGGCTTCCAGTGGTGGATGTGTGCTTGAATGTCACCATTGCATATTTATTCATTTTGACTCTGTAGTGAAATAGTGCTTCCACGTTTCATCACAGTTTACTGTAGATTGTTAAACTTGTTTTAATCCTTTTCATAATGCTGAAGAAGTTGTGTAACTGCAACTAATCTTTTTTCTTTGTGGGTCAAGCTTAAAAAGACGGGGAACCCATCTGGCATTCATTTTAATAAATTTAAGATGATTTTTAACTATCGTTTCCACACTAACAACATGTATTACAAGGTTCTCAATGATTTCTCTGAAGGTGATTCTCTGATTCTTGAATTAGTACATCAACATTGAGCAGTTTCTCTTCACTAGTTCAGGTTCTCAACTGATAAGCTTGTGGTTCATTTTAAACTCTTACCTGACCTTCTTTAAATGACTTGCACCAATCATACAGTCTAAATTAAGAAAAACTTTCATCTCCAAACTGATTTTTAAGTCTTGAATAAATTTGAGATGGAATGACACCTTCATTTGTTAAAATATCTTGAACTCTTTAAAAAAACAGAGCAAGAAAATTCCTGTTTATATTTGAATGCCCCTCGCATATAATATTTAAGTGGCTGAAAATGTAAGTAAATCTTGCAAAAATGTCACATCAGCCTAGTGACAATATTGCTTACAACACTATTTTCTATAAATTCATACATGGAATAATTCTCCTTTTGATACTTGTATCATTTTGTTCTTTAAAATGTAGGCTTAAGCTTTTTATAATTGTTTTAATGGTGTAGACTTATATATTTGCACTGTGACCATTGATTTTTTTTCCACATACATGCATCAACTTCTGGCATTGATATGAAGCTACAATGATATTATACAATGTGATTATATTGTTTTATTATTTTCCCCTCACATAGATGTATCAATGTTTTCCAGGATCATCACTATACTTTTAACTTTTCACCATGGTCATTGCTTGGTTTAGTGGTCATTTCAGATTCTCTGGTTTGGAATCTGAGAATCCATATCTCAGGTTTGAATCTGTATACATATAACCATTGTAACTGCTAAACTAATTTAGTTTTGTGAAATATTTAAGTAGGGTTAAGCACTTTTTAAGATTTAACATAAAGTTAAATAGTTGTTTTGTTTGTAGGTGGAGCCAGAGGGAACTGCAGAGCTGCCTGCTGCTAGCAAGGCACTGTTTCTGGAGAAAGTACGTCAATCTAACGCAGCTTGTCAGGGTGGAGATTATTCTAAAGCAGTGGCGTTATATTCTGACGCACTTCAACTTGATCCTACCAATCACATACTTTATTCTAATAGGTCTGCAGCTCTTGTTAAGATGGGACAGTTCACACAGGCCTTACAAGATGCAACGAGAGCACGAGAACTTAATCCAAAATGGCCTAAGGTAAAGTTTATAATGTTCACAAATTTCCTATAGTCTTTTTGTAAGGATGTTGGCATTAGATCATTTTAGAGAAGTCCTGTCAATTAGAAGAAATGGTATTTATAACAAATTGTAAAATAACAGTTTACATTTTTTTCATTTTTTTAGTAACACCACTAACTGGTAATGCTGGAAGTGATCGCAAATCAACATTTTAAAATATAAACTTGCATTTTTTAATATTTTGTTCGTCTCTACTTCATGAATGTTTACATTTAAAATTAAGTGAAGTTATCTTCCGTGGTAATTATTAGAGACAATTTTAAAATTGTCTAAGTTTGGCTGGCTACTTAGTGTTTAATTTGTGTTTAGAACCACTAGTTTATCATTTCATTTCATTTCTTTATTGTTCTTTCGACCAATACAAATAGTATAGAACTAGCCAACAAATATACAATTTAATGGAATAGGTGCATGACATTAAAAAAAAATCAATAAACAGATAAAAACAATTGCTGATTAAAATAAATAACCTAATTATAAATAAAAATATATTACAGTAAATGTTTAAATAAATAACTAATTTTAAAAAAGCACAGAACCATAAATTAACAATAAATATAACAATAACTACTGGTACAACTAAACTAACTATAAGTGTAACAAAAGTAATTTATTAGGTAACATTGAAATTTAATAATAATAAACTATATAAAATAAAACAAACCTACCAAAACTTGCCTCCATTAAACAAAAACATGGTGGATAAACTCATTCACCGAATAAAACGCTTCAGACAACAGTAGTTAACCTAAAGTTGTTTTTAAATATTTTATTAAGTTCATTTTAAATTTCATTGGGAAGTTTATATATATATATATATATATATATATATATATATATATATATATAATCTGCTTTTGTAGGAAGTTTATCATATAAACTTAATTTATATTGTTTAGCATGATAGTTACAAGCATTTCTGGTGTTGTAACTGTGAATGTCCTTGTGTTGGATGTAATCACACTTAAACTTGAATTATAGAATAACTTCAAGTATATACATACTTAGAAAAGTTAAAATTCCATATTCCCTAAATATATTTTTACATGACTGATTATTTGTTAATCCTGTTATAACTCTAGTAGCTTTTTTTGCAGGATAAACACTCGTAAAATATTCTGAAATGATGAATTTGCACAAAGCTGAATTCCATATTTCATATATGAATATAATAGCCTGTAATATGCTGTTAATGAGTTTTGCAGTACTATATTTACTTATGAGTTCTGAGTGCAAATACTCCTGAACTAATTTGAGCACTGATGTAATCAATGTAGTTATTCCATGTCAGGTTATTATCAATGAAGAGACCCAAGAAATTTGTAGGAAATACTTCTTCAAGTTCCTCATCTAATAAGACACATGGTGCTTGATTATTTTAAGTTGAAACAAATATATTTTGTTTTACAGACAAAAATTTATCTGTAGTATTGACTTCTAAGAAAGCCTTGTGTTCTAAAACTTGTGCTCTAAAATGGCAAGTAGAAATACCCAGAATGGCATGCTGTTTGGTCCTTTTTTAAAAATTCACCAAAAAGTTTGGAGGTCTTTATTTTATGCTCACTTCTTTTTTTTGGGCGATGATGATGATGATAATGAAAAGGTTTTAAACAACAAGGAAAAAATGGATCCTATTTGTTAATTATTGAGGATTATGTTTTTTTTTTTTTAAATATGACATTTCCATAGGAAAATTCTATCATATAATGTTCCCGCTGTTCAAGGTTTATAAATGGTGTTTAAAATTTCTTTAAAAAACTGCAAAAATTTTCGTAAAAATTAACTATTGGCACTCAAAACAAATATGTGACACTTATTTATTCAATTTTTTATTATTTCTAAAGTAGCCTTTTTAGTACATTTCTGTCGAATTAAACTCCTGTTGTATTATTCATTGAAGTTTGACATTTGTTTTTTTGATAAGGATGCTGTAATTGCAAGAAAAGTATTACAACTTATTATAAATTAAAATAAAAACATTAAATAAAATAATAATTTATATTCATATTTACAGGCCTACTACAGGCAAGGGGTAGCGTTACAATGTCTAGGAAAGCATGGTGATGCATTAGCTGCTTTTAGTTCTGGCTTGGCTCAAGAACCAAAATCCATGCAACTCCTCGCTGGCTTAGTTGAGGCTTCCATGAAGTCTCCGCTAAGAGGTATGTATTTAAATTAACAAAACGTTTAAATATAGATATTTCAGCTATTCCTCAACATAGGTAAAAAGGTTAATTTATTGTATTTTTTTTTGTTGTTAAATATAATTTTTAAAAGAATAGAAAAAATCTGCATTATTATTTATGGGTTTAGCATAATTTTTTCAGTTATTTTTGTTCATTTCTATTTATAAAATTAATACCACGTAGATTGTTATACAAGGTTTAATCTCCAGTAAAATTTTATGGTCAAAATTTTAAGTAAACAGTAATTGTATAAAATTGGTGATATTTCAAATATTTGATGTTTAAATAAATAAAATGTGTAAAAACATTGCACAAACTTTTTCACTCAACACCAAAACTAAATAACATCCAACCAAAACTATTTGTCAATAAAAAAATGTAAATGAACCATGAAGAAATATTTATACAGGGTCTTATTTAGAAACTTACATCGTTTGTGCCATAAACATATCCTAAGTAAAAATGTATTTGATTAAAAGCTTAATGACCATGGTCAAGGTTCATTTTTATTTATTGCCAATTATTACTGAACTGTAATATTTTTTACTTATGATTTTGCACACATGTTTGGTCCATTAATCTTCTTATTTCACTCAAATTTGAATGAATCAGCTATGCAACTGATTTTATTGGGTTTTTACCAATAACTTATGAAATAGTATTTTTGGAGAAGATGGCAACAAATAAGTTTTGTTCGGGTCCTTAGAGTCTACACTTGAACCAAATTTGATTAAAATAGTTATAGCCCCCAAATTTTGTGTTTAAAAAATGTCTTCAAGATATGGCCAATATAGGGTCACATACCAAATTTGATTAAAATCAATCCACACATTTGCGCTGTAGAGCACTGTATAGCGCAGATGCCAGACATCATTCCCAAAACCACTTTTTGAACTCTGAGAACTTTAAAACTATTATATAAGCAAAAAATTCTACATCGATTTTTTGATCCATCACATAATGTTTTCTATACAGGGTCATCAAAAAAGGTTGCCACATTTATACTAAACTGTTAACTCAAAAAGTAGTTGAGTTGAAATAATTTTTTTTTCAAAATGTTCTGAAAGTATATAAATTACCTTATTATGCGCTCCAATTGATAATTGATTTCTGTACATATCCGCTATATCATGTCAGGATTTAACTGTGGCAACAATTGGCTCCTGTAGATGATTTAAGTTCTGAATTTTTACACTTTTTTTATATCTTTTATATATATATAAAAATTTTTTTTTATATATTCTCTCAAAGAGAAGTCCTGTCGGGTCAAGTCAAGACTGTATCAGATCTTCCGTACCAATCCACTGGTTAGGAAACTTTACATTAATGTCTTAATCTGCTAGATTCTAATATAGGGACTTGTTGAAAAATCACATTTGTAGGAAAACTTAATGTCCAAATAAACAATGTCTGTGGTTGTACATTCTACAAAGAAAAATGGTCCTATCTCGGGATCTTGCATTAAGCCGCACCACACATTCACTTTCGCTGAATCTCTCACATACTCAAACATTTCATTCGGTTGATCAGATCCCAAAATTTTACAGTTATTCTAATTTACACAACCATTTACGTAAAACGTGACTTCATCGGAGAACACTATTCGTCTCAAATATTTTGCACCACCGTCAATGTTACTGAGGATTTCATTTGAAAACGTAACACTTTTAGTGTGATCCGCAAGTTAGTTTATTTTATACTTTAGCTGAATTATATAAGCATGTAAATGTTTGTGAAGGAAGTTTTTAATTATTGTCTCTAGGATTCCAAGCTCAAAACTACACCAGGCTATAGAGTTTTGGTACACAATAGTGATCTATATGTTCAATGATTTTGTCGAATGTTCTGGTTTGTCCAAAGATATTTAATGTCAATACTCCCAGTTTCTTTAAACTGATTATACCATCTTGTGTTACGTTATACCATTTCGTTTTACTTTTCTAATCAGAAGTATCATAAAATGCTGGAAAGTCTTTTACACAATAATTACAGGATGTAAACTAAGCAAACCACAAAACCACAGTACCAGGATTTCTGTTGAATAATTACCATTGCACTGACTGCTTGCGTGGCATGCGTAACTTAATGTGCGTCACTTCTGCACATTGTCTGGAGGTTATGGATGAGGTAGTCACTCTAAAAAATTCGAACATTTCCCGAATACTTCCTTGAAAAATATATTCATGCTGTTCAAATACTTTGCGATTTGTTGAAATCAGGAGGTCTTTTTCAATATCCCTGTAACATGTATATGAAAGAGAGTAGAATTAGAGGATCTTAATAACTTTGTTGGCATTTTGATATTTAATATTTATACAGCAGGCTCCAAGTTGTATAATATTAACTAATTGATGCTGACTTATGGGGAACCATTACATTCAACACTTATAGGACATTTTCGAATTCGGAACCTTTCCATGTGCTGCTATTTGGTTTGGTCTGAATTATTGACTTAGTTACAACATAAGGAGATAGATTGTGGTTAAATACATTTTTAATGGTTTTGTGAAACATTCATCTTCAGCAATCAAAATTAAAATACCCAATTGTTTACGATTTATTGTGAAAATAATAATGCAAGTTTCTTATCATATACAGCCTCCTAGTGCTAATTTAAATGATCTGAAACTTTACATTTTTGAAGTAATTTTCAATTATTTTTGATGTATTTTTTAGACATTGAGTATTTTGTTTTGCAAGATTAGTAGCTCTTCATTTGTTTACCAATAATTAGCAGAGACTCAACATTCAGTGACGTTTTGTTCTATCAGTATGTGTTATGTTGCATAACCTTGTTATAGCGCATTATAATGTTCATAGTCCCTGAAGTGAACAGACTGTTATTAGAGAGTGATAGTGAATATGAATTATAAAATGGTGACACTAGTGATCATGAATTTTTTCCTCGTATTTATGATTCACCTTTGAGAGGTTCGAGTGACAATAATTTTGAAGAAAATTATGACTGCTTTTTTTCCGCCGCATAAGAAGTGGGAGAGGAAAGGCGTTTTTGATGTATTTTTTTTTTTAGTTGTTAAATTACGGTAAATAAAAGAAAACTTCATTTTCATATAAAAAATGTTTTTCATTAACCCTGAAGGCGGTGCATGTTAATTCACTTTGTTTAAAAAATTAATAAAAAATATTATTTTTATACCAAACCTAACTTATAATATATAATTTTTCTCAGAAAGATGCGTAGAATTTATCTATGTAAAAAAATTTATTTTTTTTGAAACAGTTTTGGAGTAAGTATGTTAGATGTCAAAAAAAAAGTTATCATTTTTTAGAAAAACCTGAATCATCCAAAATAAAATTTTTATCACTGTTTTTCAAGATATACAAAAGTTTTGTATAATATTTGTGAATATATTTAGAAAAAAAAATTAATTTGTTACATTTTCAAAAAAAAAAAAAAAAGGTTTACGAAAAAAGGGAAATTGATAGGCTTATTTTCAAAAATTCACCAAAAGTAGTAATATTTATGGAAAACACAACTTATATATATATATATATATATATATATATTCAGAAAGGTGCATAGAATTTATCTGTGTAGTGAAAAAAATGTTACATGTAAAAAATTTGGAGTTATTATGTCAAATAGCAAAAAATCGGAAAGTAACGGAGGCAAGAATTTCACAGAAATGGTAATGTACACCATATAAAATTTTTTTTGAATTTTTTCCATTATTACTAGATATTTGTAATATATTTGTGGATAAAAGTTGTTAAAAAGAATAAATCATATTGATATAATCAAAAGTCCATAAAATATTATAAATAATATTTAATTAATTTTTAATGTTTCTGTATTTCGCCGTTAATGAGTAACGCAACAACTGTGTAATAGTGAAACTCAAATTTACATCATACTTCATCTAATTTTCACAAGACCACATTTCTGTCTAACAAATCTACAGTGACACTGTTTTAAAATTAAATCTTTGTGTTTTAGTTTTAAATCTATAAAAATTTTAAAAATCAAGGGTGAAAATCAATTTTAACATGTTTTTACAACGTGAAAATCACATTTTTCAATTCAACTTTTAGAGTACTTAAATTAATAGTTTCGAAATAATTTATATATAATTTTAAACCTAATGTTGAATCTTCCATAATCATATAACTGAAATTCTATTCAGCAAAAGGTAAAAATTAATGAATTCATTGTATTTGGTGTGTTTTGCCGCTAGGGAGGACCACTTCACAGTTTGTAGCAATATATCAAAATATGATCTCATTGACAATATAATTTTTTTTTTAAATGGTAATACTTGGCGAAATATCACAAGTTGACAATATTTTATAGTATTTTACTTCCTCTTTCAAACTATGTATTTAAAATTATCGTAGTTGACATAGTTTTTGAGACATATACATTCTACGAAGTTATAACCAAGAATAACCAATCCAGTTTTCTTTTCGATATGTTTACAAAATGTCAAATATCGATTAGTAATATTTTGATTTTTTTAAACAAAAAGTAAATTTGTCTAAACAATTGTATATAATAAGTTGTGTTTTGCATAATAACAATATTTTTGGTGAATTAAAAAAAAATAATCTTAACTTTTCAGAAAGTTTTTTTCATCAAAAATTGATTTTCAACATGTAAATTTTATAAATTGATTAATTTTTTATCAACATTTATTCAGAACTACATTACAAAACTTTCGTAAATCTTGAAAAAAATTTGTTAAATGGTAAAAAATAGCCATTTCTGTGGAGTTTTCACTTCATTGTTTGCACAAATTTTTATTCTTAACATACTAATTCCAAAACCTTCACATCTAACACTATTTTCTTTACATAGATAAATTCTACTCACCTTCCTGATAAAATTGATATATAGCAAGTTGTGTTTTGCATAATTTTACTATTTTTATGAATAAAAAAAAGATTTAAAAAGAAGTGAAATTACCCGGCTTTGGTTGCAGGGTTAAAAAAGTGGATTACTGTAGCTTTT
The DNA here is from genome assembly GCA_963513935.1 of Aphrophora alni. Taxonomy (NCBI): domain Eukaryota; kingdom Metazoa; phylum Arthropoda; class Insecta; order Hemiptera; family Aphrophoridae; genus Aphrophora; species Aphrophora alni. The sequence continues at coordinate 38,816,038 of OY740765.1, read as the reverse complement.
TTGAAAAAAAAAAAAAATTATTACTTTCAAATCTTTTTTGAAACACAGAAATTAGTTAATTCATAGATAAAAATTTTAAGTGCAAGAAAAATTTAGTTTTTAGTTTTAGCATGTTCTGTTATTTATTTATGACAGTTTAACCAAACTCTTTTACCAGTTTTTATTGTTGCTGCTGTGTGCAGCAGGTGTAATAATTACTTCCTCGATGGGTTAATGCATGTCTATGTAGACGTTAGTTCTCAAACAGTTCAGCCAATTTTTATCAAATTTGTTGTGTCTTTACTTCTAAAGAAAGGTTTGTGTGAGTTAATTTATCACCAGAAATTTAATTATCTAACTAAACTTTTTTTCTGACAAATAATGTCAATTTATTTTTAACATTTGGTTTTAAATTATAGTAAAGATTAAAAAAGTTCCTTTTTGAAAAATTATAGAGAATTTTAATACTTATCATAAGCTCTTTCAATGCCAATTTCCTACCAAAAATAATATAGCTGATTAGTTTTAGTTAAAACAATCAGTTATATGACTGACTTTGGGATTCTTAAGTTTGGAGTATTTGTACAGTGATTGAATAGTGCTGAAACAGCCCAATATCATTTGTAATCATAAAGCTAAAAATACATAATTTTTAAACATTTTTTTAGTCATAGAGGATTAACTTTTAAAAACCAAGCACATCCAACAATATAAAGAGCTAAAGTGGGTGAACATTAAATATGATTAAGATCTATATTTTAAATTTCTGTCATAGATAAAAATATTGGCAGAAACACATTTTTAATCGGTGGTACTAGGCAAAGGTAGCACCCAGTCGAAGATCAACATTTTGTTCTTGTTGACCCTTTTGGAATGGGTGTTCTTATTGAAAATACCTCTATATATACAAATAATTTTGTTGTTGCAAATTAAATGTTCTTTATTTTTCCTATTGAACAATTTTTCTTCATCATCCTTCATGCTCTCAACACGCTTGTGTGTTCAACATGCTCACGCGTTCAACATGCTCATGTGACCAAGCACTGTGGGCTCAACCCATCTGTTTGGAATTGTGCGAGCAAAACTTGCCCCTGTATGATGTACCTCTCAAGCACAACTGACTCAACTGTTGATCTGTGCCAGTCTGTAAGTGAGGATGACCACTTATATACCAACCAACTCTTAGCGGATATCTTTAAAATTAAACAGTTCATAACACTACTTGCTGTGTAATGATTCGTTCTGTAACTGTCATGATTATTTTGGCCTGATGACTATTTACTCTTTCATCTCTATATTTATTATATCCGTCAAGGAAAGCTTTTATTCAGTACCCTAGTTTATAACAGCATCACTAATGACAGACTTGGTAAAAATTCTTTATTACACAAGATTAATGTGTATGTTATTAAATATATTCTATTACTGAGTTATGCTTGTTTGTACTTTGACAGCGGCTTTAGAGCCAACTTTTCATCAGCTGGAGGTAATGAAACTGGATAAGTCTCCATTTGTAATTATTTCTGTCGTGGGTCAAGAGTTACTTGGAGCAGGACAATATTCAGCAGCTGTGGTTGTACTCGAAGCTGCACTTAGGATTGGTACTTGTAGTCTAAAACTTCGGGGTTCTGTCTTCTCAGCACTGTCTTCTGCTTATTGGGCTTTAAACCAATTAGATAAGGTAAGAATAAGAATTTAAGAAGGAATGAAAGCCATTGTTTGGAGGTTGTTGTTTATGGAAAGCAAGGGAATTTATGAAGAGTGGAGAGCTAAGGTTTTTGAAGGTTGTAATTAAGAAAAAAAATCCATAAAGGCTGTAAACTTTTTAATCAAAAGATTGTATGAAGGGAGGAAATCCAAGGCTTGAAGGATTTAGTTATAGGAAACAAGAGTATATAGAGGTTTAAGATTTTAGTTAATAAAAAACAAGACAATGTTTTTTAGGGTGAAAATCCAAGGTATCAAGGTTTTAGTAAGTAAGAGAATATATGATGGATGATAACCCACCGATTTGAGATTTTACTTATAGTAAACAAGAGAATGTATGAAGAATGAAAATAAAAGATTTCACGATTTTAGTTAATAGTAAACAAGAGAATGTATGAAAGGTGAAATGCAAAGTTTCCAGGTTTTAGTTAATTGTAAACTTTAAAATGTATGAAGGGTGAAAATCCAAGGTTTGATTCATAGTAAATAGTATGCAAGAGCTTGTGTGAAGGGCTTGAATGTTTTAATTAATTTTAAACAATAAAATGCATATATAGTGAAGGTAGAAGGTTTGAAAGATTTAGTTAAAAGTAAAGATGAAAATGTATAAGGGTGAAAATCCAAGATTTTGTAGTCCAAGGGTTTAAGAACTTAGTTAATTTTCCCTGATGTTTATATACTTATCTGAGATAACATGTAACCCTGATAAGATGGCCTATTTCCTGAAATTGACCTTGAGGAGTCCTATTATCATTCAAACAAATTCATACAAAATCAAAATCAAAATTATTTAGTTGTACAGTAATTTTGTACAAAAGTTACAAACAAAATGATATATAAAAGTTATAGTTATCCTAAATCTACATGTTTTTATATATTTTAGGAAATAATACATATTAAAACAAACTGCTACCACGAGAAAAATAACTAGAGTTAACACTTGAAATTTTCCTTTCTCCTTCAGAAAATTACTTATAAATTGTTCATCTTTTATTTGATTTCTTCAACTTGTTTTTCATGTTCTACTCTTTTCTTCCTTCAAGTACTATTTGTATTTATTTGAAGCACTCTTTCAATAGATTAAGAGATTTTTAGTCTTTGGGGTTAAATCAGGTGGATTGTGAACTGTTCAAATCCACTAGTAACATACAAAATTGTGTACTTAAAGCCTCTATAAGACATGGATGCTTCAACAGAAGTTAAAACCCTACTAGAAAAAAGAAACATCTTTTGATTTCATTGAATAAAGACAATCACACTTTTACAATTTTTGTCAAGAGTGGGTATTTTGGTTCCATAGAAACATGGGTTTTAAAATGAAATATATTTTTCCAAAATCATTCCACAGACATTCTTTTTCTATCTGGATGTTTTAGAGGTTTCAGTTTGCACATTTTTCATTCATCATACAACCTGTCTTTCACAACAATTGTTCATGACCTACAAAATTTTCCTTTGCACCTTCCTTAACCCTCCAACTGGTGATCGACCACTTTTTGCCTTAAAAGTGGTCGCTTCATTAGTCACGGCTCAATTCACCAACTAAAAAACACATATTTTGCCATTTAACGTTACGCCCACTTAAAATTGTCCCATCGCAATAAATAAAATACCGTTGGAAAGCTAATGTTCCGTAGATGCATATCATGCAAAAAAATACCACAAAACGTTATAAATAATATTCCAAAAATTAGTGAAATTCGCATATTTTTGATGCGAAACGTCAAAGTTTTACGTTAACAAGTTTTAAACAAAACATTCGTCTCGTTTGCCTATTTTTCTTATTTCCAAATTACTGTCAGTCAAATATAACCTAACACTGCTTGATAGATCGCGTCTTTCTCTTCAAAACCGTCTTTTTCAAATGTTTCCAACTAGTATAGTTTTTATTATATAAAAATTAAACCAAATCAAGAATTTTAACGCTATTTTACACGCTAAAAATTACATTTTTTTCAATTCAACTTTTATCCTAGTAGATATTAGATTATCGAAATGTATTCTATACCATTGAAAAGGTAATCTTTCAATCTTTCATAACCAAGTTTAGAAAATTTTATGTAGCGTGTAGTAGAGAAATACGACTAGACTGAAGTTTACCTTGTTGGCGCTAGATTGCGACAGTTTCTCGCGGTGAGTTTTATATAGAAAATATCACCTATATGTTCATATATTTTTTCGAAATGGTAAAACTTGTCCAAATGTTACAAGTTGACAATATTATATAGGCTAGTATTTTTCTTCCTTTTTCGAACTATGAAGACGAAATCATCCTAAGTTATATAGTTTACGAGTTATATCCATTCTAGGAAATGATCCTCTGAACTTTCAGACCGGTTTGCGATATTCAGTGTCTAGACAGTCTTGAAGAATCAGATCTTTATTTTTATACAATCTTGTCATTTTTGATATAACTGTAAAGAGGAGGTTTCAATGTTTAACCTTGTACTTGAAACACATCTGTACAAGGAAAAATACAAAGGCTGTGGTACTTTATAAAACGTAGAATAACCTCAAATTTGTTACTTCGATCTCGCAAGATTTTTGCCGATGTGGAAATTTCAAAGTGTAATAGCATTGTGTTTTTATAGTGAATATAAGTTTCATGAAGTGATTTTTTTATTATAATTTGTTTATACAACTTAAAATAAATGTGTCAATGTTTGTAGAGTGTAGTTATGAGTGATAATTCATATTTTCGGCCTAGTCTAGCCAAATCTAGTACTAGTCAAGCCTAGTTCTAGATTTGCTTTTGGAACTTTTAGTTTCAAGAAACCATTTATTTATTATAATATGTATATACATAATATATAAATGTATATACAACTTATAATAAATGTGTCAATGTTTGTAGAGTGTATTTATTAGTGATATTTCATATTTTTGGTTTTTTTTTTCACAGCCCTAACCTCAACGTCTAGGCTATAGTGAAGGTAGATTTTTATCATAAATGACCCATGTCTAATGAAAATTTTCAAAATTGATTTTTCTTTTTAGCAACTTTTATCCACAAATATATTACAAATCTGTATCAATATTTAAAAAAATCATAAAAAATTTTTAATATGGTTTATATACCTATTTCTGTGGAATTTTGCCTCGGTTACAGGGTAAATTTGTTGATTCCGTGCGTAATAACTCTAAAATGTTTCCATATAAATTTTTTTTAATTACACATATAAAATCTATGTATATTTGTGAGAACATAAGTAATAAAAGCTTTTGTTTAGAATAAAAATTATATATTTGGTTACTGTTTGAATATAGTTAGTCAATATTCACATTTTACGTAAAAATGTACCTCGTCTAATGAAAATTTTCAAAATTGATTTTTCTTTTTAGCAACTTTTATCCACAAATATATTACAAATCTGTATCAATATTTAAAAAAAATCATAAAAAATTTTTAATATGGTTTATATACCGATTTCTGTGAAATTTTACTCTCCGTTACTCTCGATTTTTTGGTATTTGACCAAAAAACTCCAAATGTGATAAATGTAACATTTTTTTGCACTACACAACTAAATTCTATGCACCTTTTTGGACATAATGATATATAGAAGTTCTGTATAAAATATATTTTACTATTTTTAATGTTTTTTGGAAAATATAAAGAGAAAATTCAGTTTTTTCGTAAAATATTTTTTTTTAATTTTTAAAATGTAAAATTTTTTTATATTTTTTTTTCTAAATATATTCAAAAATATTACACAAAACTTTTTTATATCTTAGAAAAAGGTAGTAAGCTATTGATTTTGGGTGATACAGATATTTCTGAAAAAATGTTAATATCATTTTTGACATCTAACATACTTACTCCAAAACCGTTTCAAAAAAAAAAAAAAATTATTACATAGATGAATTCTATGCATCTTTCTGAGAAAAATGATATCTTATAAGTTAGGTTTTGTATACAAATAATATATTTTATTAATTTTTAAACGAACGAAGAATTTTTAAGACACATTAACATGCACCAGCTGGAGGGTTAATAAATTAAACAACTGATATCTGTAAACAAACAATGAGATCAGACATTTACATGTTTTGAAATGTGACCTAAACAGAACAAGTTTTACAAGCCCAATTCCAAGAAATATGGGCCAGTTTTTACTTAACTATAGTACTATGCATCTTTGTTTAAATTGTCAGTACTCGGGGGAAAGCGCCCTAGAGTGATAAAATGTAAACAGTGAAAGACATGGACCGCTCTGATTCCTATATATGATTATCCACATTCTTTTCTAGTGTAAACAGCCCTTGTGAAAACATTGAAGAATTTTGCTATCTTATCAGGATTTCAGAGGTTATATCTCAGATAAATATGTAAGCATGTTGGGGAATTTCTCAGAATATGGCTAGTCTTTACTACTTATGAAAAGTGAAAATCCATGGTTTTTATGTTTTAGTTAATGGTTATCAAGAGTAGCTATGAAAGATGAAAATGCAAAGTTTTATGGTTTTAGTTTATAATAAACAAGAGAATGTATAAATGCTTTTAGTTAATAATAAACAAAAGCATATATATATATAAATTGTGAAAACGTACAGTTTGTTGGTTTTAGTTCATAATAAACCAGACAAAGTATTAGGGATGAAAATCCAAAATTTAAAGATTTTTAGTTAATAATAAACAAGAGAATATATGAACAGTGAAAACACACATTTTATAAGTTTTAGTTAATAGTAAACAAGGGAAAGTATTAGCGATGAAGATCCAAAGTTTGAAGGTTTTTAGTTATAATAAACAAGAGAATATATGAAAATATTCATATGTATATGAAAATGTATGGTTTGTTAGTTTTAGGTAATAGTAAATACAAAAATGTATAAGGCATGAAACTCCAAATTTTGGAAGGTTTTTAGTTAATAGTAAACAAGCAGTGACGAAGCGTGCCTTTTTTGCCAAGCCATCACTGACGCAGAGGATAGGCCGGTCAGTGTGTAACTCTGTCATTGTTCTTTCGCAAAACATATATGTTTATTCTGCTTCGTGATACTAATAAATTTTTACACAATCTGTTCAACCGAATCTAATAAAAACTAACAACTTAGTAACAGTAATATTGTAGTTTCAGTATGAACAATATAGATACAGTAGGCTATATTTTACAAATTATGATTGAAAAATAAACATGTTTTATTTATACATCAACTCGAGCCTCCATGTTTTTTCCAGCTCTGATTTTCTCCAAGAGTTCTTTTTCAGTTGAAAGTAAGGAAAGGTTACTCAATCCGCTCTTCTTCTTGTGTGGATCTCTTGTATGTACGAATTATTTTAAGCGCTGAAAAACTTCTCTCCACTGATGCAGTGGTTGCTGCTATCGTGTAGATTAGGATAGCCACGCAGAACACCTCATTAAAAGTGTTTGTAAATGCTCTTCTTTTAAAAATTGTATTAATTTACATGGGCTTTTTGTCTTAGAATGTGACAGTTCTGTATAGCATATTCAGTTCATTTTTAAGTTCTTGTAGGTCAAACACATTGGGATCAATTTTCTGAATGTCTGATAATAAATTCTCAGAAAAGTGTTTGGTTTCAATAAAAATTTTAAACTAGCTTTAGTTTAAAAGTTCAAAAAGTGCAAGTTTTCTAACGATGAGAAATGTCCTTTCAAATGGCCTAAAAGGTTGTCAATAATTACGTAATAGAGCCTTCTAAATCTTTCTTCAGAGGTCAAAGCTTTGTGTATTTCATTGTTTCCGTTTTGTTAAAAAAATGGAAGTCCTACCAAAGAAACAATTTTTTCCCCAAAATGGGTTAAAACCTGTAATATTACAGTTACTACAATTTTTATCTTTAGTAATTTTTTGTCAACTAACTTTTCTTTGCAATCAATATAATGAACAAAACCTTTTCTGTTAGTTTTCAGATGATTTTCGAAATCTCGAATAACCTTCAGACAAGTCATAACATCAATGTGTTCACCTTGCAAAATAATGTAAATAACGACAGTTTGTGCAAATAAGGGTGAATAGTTAATACACTTTGAATATTTTCTAAAAACTGCATGTAGCCGTATACAGTACACCTGTCATCTGCTTTCCACTGATCATCAATATTTTCATGGATGTCTGATAAAAAACCGAACAATATGTTCCTGTGATATTTTTTTACTGTGTTAACAAGTCTGGAAGTAAAACAACAACTAGTGAGTGCAAACTAGATTTAATACTGTGGTATTATTCTCCCTGAAATACACATACATTTGAATACTTTATGGCGATTTGATGCTCGTTAAAAAGGCAACAATGCCTTTTTTATGATGACAAAAAAAAAAAAAATCCAAAGTCATAAGGAAAAGAAATAAAAAACAATATTAATACACCTTGTCAGCTGTGTTTAGTGTTTAAGGTTATGTAATGCACTTAACACGTTAAGTGCCATGGGGGGCCGATCGGTACGACAGCAAGCTCATAGTTAAAGTGGCGTGTCGGCCGATCGGTACGACACTGCCATCAAAGCAAGATTTTATTTTAGAGTCTTTTATCAGTAAGTGTTGCAACCTAGCGGAAAACACATACACTAAGTGAAATGTAGAAGATTGTAGCTAATAGCCGTAGATATTTCATTTTATTATCTTTAAATAGTGTTGCGTAACAACCAAATAAAACACCTCATCAATATGTTAATTTCGTCGTACCGATCGGTACGGCAGTGAAATTTTCAGTTGGAATTATGGATTAATGCATTAAAACAAGTAATATACAGTTTGAACATTCTACAGTTGTTATATTTTTTAAAAATAAACATATAAAAGTTAACTATTACGGTAAGCAAAACAATAAATTTTGCATATTTTTGTATAAAACATTGAACAATTACAAAATTGGAAAGCTATTTTTACAACTGTTTAACAATGTTATTTATTTACAATTAAGTTTTTAAAAATCATTTATTTATATTATTACTGTCTAAACTGTAAGATGAAAGCATTTTGAAAGCAAAATGAAAGCATTTAAAATCTGTTATTGACAAGAATTGATGTTGTGGTCGTGGTCCTACATTGCTTTAGTAAGCGAGCCAAGCATTTACAATGCAGGTGCCAAATAGTAAATGTATGTACTGCAACTTTATGATGCCATCTTAGTGTCTTTCATACTGCTGAGTTGTACGACGACATTTGATCAGCAACATCGATGCCGGATTTTTGCTCATTGTACTCTGTTATTGCAAGAGGCTTGAAAATGACATTTTCTCTTTGATCTCGCTTTCCAGTTTGAACTATGTCGACTTGATGTTTATGTGCAGTTACTCAACGCATTTTCCACCACTGAGTCACGTGTTACCAACATCACAGACCAAAATTATCCTAGGAAATCAATCAAAAGTGCGGTCGGCCAATCGGCCGACACGTCAAATTCCAATCAAAATATGGTATTCAAAATGACATGTCGGGCCGATCATTTTTTGGAATGTTTTGTAAAACAATTTCTCAAAAAATCAGTTCTCCATATAACCATAAGACCACATATATACAGGTTATGTTATTAAAATTGTTTATTTAAGTTGGCACTGTATGATAAAAGTGACACAACTGGCTTGGCACTTAACGTGTTAATATGTGTTAAAGGGAGACTATCTATAAATAAATAATAAACTATTTAAATACTGATGAAAAATAATACTTTATGTCACTTACCCAAGCTGAAATAGATTCACACACAAACAGAAATAGATTCTAAATCGAACCCTGTCCTACTTATGCCAACTTATGATTACGGATCATATTTATCGCAGACCGTAGATCGAAAAAAAAACGAGGAAATCTAACTAAAGGGTGACTCTAAATTGAAGAAAAATCGAGGGGTTTAATTAGGATTTATAACCAAAAGAAAAGGGGGAACTCGTGCAAATCCACTGGGGAAAAGTTTATTAAGTTAAGGGAAGATTCTAGGAAAAAAACAATTTAGGATAAAGGAAAAGGAAGAATAGTTGGAATAATACCAAAGCTTGTAGATCATAGATAATGATAAGTAAGAGAATGTGTAAGGTAAAAAATCTAATGTTTGTAGGTCTTTTTAACAATTAGCAAGGAAATGTATGAGTGGTGAAAATGGTGACATATTTTAGTATAATGTTTTCAATATTGTGATATTTTTGAGTTTCTAAAGGGATATTTGCGATTGTGTTAAGAAAATATTCTAACCAACTTAAAATTAAAATTTTTTGACATTTAAAACCATTCATATAGTCAAAATATTTATTTAATCTCATTAAAAACAACCAATCTTTAGCCTGAAACTTGATAAGTATTATTTGGAAAATTATATTCCATTCATTCTTGTACTAAAACATTCCATTCATTCTTGTTTCTCTATTAAATGCTTTTGTTCTAATAAAGGAAATTCATTATATAGGAGAATTAACTACGACCACTATGTTCAAGTATTCTTTCAATGGTCATGAAGGTAATTTCAGGATAAACTTTTATATCTGAAGGTGTGACCTAAAAATAAGGCTTTTGTAGTTCTTTTTACAGTTTCTTATGTTATAAATTAGTCTGAAAAAAAAAATATCCTCATTGCTACACTCTTGCAGGTCCTTGGCCTCTACTATCATCTGCCTCCATTTTCTTTTGTCCGCTGCCACCTCCGGACATCTGTTCTTCTGACATTCTCCTCATTGTCACCGTATCCTTTTTTCTTTCTCCTGGTCTTCCTTGGAATATGATCTAACTATTCTTCCACCTGACAACCTCTTAGTATTGCCTTTTTTATTTCGAGTTGTATTCCTGGTTCTTCATACAGTTCATTATTTGTCCTTCCTCTTCACTCCATCCTCTATAACTGCTCCATGTATCTTCCTTAAGATTTTTATTTCTTAGTTTTGCACCAACTTTCTTGTTGTCATTGACCATGCTTCAGCATCATGATCGACAACTGGTCATAGTATTGATTTATGAATTCTTATTTTGTGTTCATTGATTTAGACTTGAACACTTATTGTAGTGTACAGTAAGTTTTACTACCTGCTACTAATGTATTTTCACTACCACCATCACAGTGTTAAAAATAAAAATTGTATTTATGATAAACTTAGGTTTTCATTATTTTGGTCTCATTTTGTTCTTATTGTTGCTTTTATTATATATTCAGGCTATAAGTTATATGCAACAAGATTTAAGAGTAGCTAAATCTCTGGGAGATATAGCAGGTGAATGTCGTGCTCATGGAAATTTGGGATCAGCTTACTTTAGTAATGGGAGCTACAAGGAAGCATTAACTGCACATCGTTACCAACTGGTGCTAGCTATGAAGTGTAAGGACACACAGGCAGCTGCATCAGCACTTACTAGTTTAGGTAAAGTTTAAAATTTGGTTTTACTTAAATAATTAGTCTCAAAAATTGTTTTTTAATCAATTTTACATTAATGTTAAATGCTACGAATATAAAGTTTTTTATTTTCAAATTGAAGCTTTTTGAACAAAACTAAAACATTAAAATCCAAACTTTTAATATCAGCTCAAAATATATACTTAAAATATCGTTCAGTTTGAAAATCTAATTATATAATTTGTTCAGTTTGGTTCAATTTCAAAAACAAACTTTAAAACTAATATCATTAATCCTTCTCAGTTTTGCCATGCATGTGAAAAATAATTTATGAGTTATGAATTAATTTTTTTTCCTTTTATGTTTTTAATAGAAATATGTTTTAATATAGTAGTCATTAGCTATCACTACAACAGTCTTTAACTTATTGATATATTATTTGGACATTTGTCATCTTTTCTCTACTATTTTTGTATACACAAATAATAGCAAATAAACTATTATCAATAATATGAAAAATCCATTACTATACAATAATCATAACCCTCCAACTGATACCTGTCTATGCATCAACAACTATCTTGTATACTGAATGCACTCCTCTGCCTGTTTTTTTTGGCAAATCATCATTAAATTTCATTTGTTTCTTTTGTATCATTTGTTTCAATAAATTCTAGGCTTCATTATGACAATCAAATTTTAGTCTAGCGATATATTCAGTTGAATGAATTTAGCAATTTTGACTGAACTTGTGCAAAAGTGGGTTACTACGCAATTGAGTGCTGAGACGTTGTCATTGTGTAAGTTTGGTTCAGTTCGTGTTTCTTTCCCATTGAAAATGGGTGATTGTTTGCATTAAAGTGGCATTAGGCAGGGGAAGGTCGGGCAGTACCGGACACTTAAGGTTAATTAGAAATTATAACTTTACTTTTGGGTAAATTTAATTCAAAAATTATTTTTTAAAACACTTATTATATTGTTAAAAACTATTCTTATCCTGTGAATTCAAAAAATATGAGATGTTGTTAATATTACAGAACTAAGAAAAGCTTAATTTTTTACAAATACAAAATATGGCGGGTAGTATTGGACAGTAACTTAATTTTTGTAAGTATATTTTATTATTAACTGTAATTAAGATCCCGTGTTTATTTTTTGTTACAAATGTCGCAAGTATAAAATAAAACAAGTATAAAATAAAACAGTTTCGTGAGCCCATCCTTTGCACGAGCTACACTGAATCCAGTCTTCAATGAAACTCTTCCCAAAAATGATACAAACAGTCGATTCTTCTTCTTCTTGAAAATGTAAAGACTTTTTTACATTTTCATGTCATTTTTCTTCAGTAGACTTGTCAGCTTTTTTTGTCATCATTTTCAAATATATTTTTCTCGATGTCAATTTGTTCTGTTTTCCGTCTCGGATTAATTTTTTTTCTTCGAGAAGTGTTTTGTACGGACTCAAAGTGAGAATTTGGCTTTGGTCTCCACAACGTTTTCGATCATTTAACCTTCCAATTGCAGTACTAGGTAGCAGAGATATTTTCTGTAGAAGGCTCAAGGATGTTGTAAAACCACTAATAGGCCTATTGTCACAAGCCGATGATGTTGACGCCGCTGGTTATTCAGCTGAATTCTGTCTTAGAGATGTGAGGTCAGAGATGAGGCTGGTGTTTGGAGGACTAACTGCTGTCTCAGCAGGATTTGCTGTCAATTCTGACAATGAAAAGTGAAAATCTAAGTCGGAAAAAAATGTGTCGGTTCAACGGATAGATGCCCGTACAAGCAAAAATGCTGATTGAGCTAATTCCAATCGACATATTTTGGTCAGTGCACAACTTACTAGACCAGCCACGTCTTTAAGGGGAGGCGGTATCCCTATACTACTACATGTTAACATAAGGAACATTTTCTCAGAATCCGTTTGATCAATCACTTTCAAATTTTTTTTGGAGTAATATTGACTCTTGTTACATATGCTGAGTTTTTTTTGAGTACCTATATTGAAAAGAACTGTAGTAAAAAATGTTTTTACTAAGTAGTATTTAAAGTTTAAAATATTATACGTACTACATTTTTTTAAAGTATGTAAATATTATTATTTTTGAATAAAAAAAACTCAGCTTATGTGTTAATATAGTTAAATGACTGTGTAAAAATTTCAATGAATTCAGACAATTACTTTCTGAGAAAATGTTCCTTTATTGCCAAAAATATAAACTTTCGGAGAAACGCGAAAAACTTTGGAATCAGGCATACAACTTACAGATTAGGTCATTCCTGGGTCATAAGCTGGATTTTCATCAAAATCTTCTTCAATTAAATCTTCTTACACAAAGATGAATTAAATAACATTTCAGATAATAAGCTTATATCTACTATATCATGGTTATAATTATCTTTTGGTGGATAGTTATCATAACAACTATACGACAGGCCTAACTTCTTTGATGAACTAGACTCATTTTTGGTCAGGTTATGCTTGTTTGGAGTAGAACAAGAACTAGATTCTAAAATTGTTTCAGAAGTTTGACTATGTTGTTTTCTACCTCCAATACCTTTACGCTTTTTTTACAACTCTATTTGTAAATCTAGGCATTGTATATCACTAATTCACTAACACAATACACTAGTAACCACACAACTCACAAATCCAAACAAACTGAAAATTGGGTTATGTTATTCTGCTTTCAAAACACAGCTGAGCTGAAAATAATGTTACAAAAAGTAATGAACACAGATGTGTTTTATTGCCAACAGAACAAAACAAAATATATATAGAAACACATAACATATTATAGTATAACAATGTATTGACAGGCACATCCCACTTACTGCACTCGTAAAATATCTGAAAATATTAGTGCAGAGGTACTTATATTATTTATTTGTATAATGAAATACTCATATAAAGTACACTTATTATACATCATTTTAACCAGAAAAAGTTCTACTTTCATATAAAAATATTAAAAAAAAATGACAAAAAAATATTTTTTTGCCTACCGCCTCCCCTTAAGAGAAATTCTCAAATTCATGTACTTCTTCATCCACCAAGAACAGGTTTCGTTGTATGCATTTTTAAATGGCTTCATGATGACCCTATCCAACGGCTGTAACTTGTGGGTAGTGTGTGGTGGCAGACTCAGCATATGGATGTTGTGAGTTCGGGCAAAGAGGATGATCACTTCTAAAGCCTTTTGGCTAGCATGTCCATCAACGATCAATAAAACTGGGTTTTCTTTGCATGGATTCACTTGTTGAACGAAAGCTTTCAACCATTTTAAGAAATCCTCTTTTGTGATCCAGCCACTCGGTTCTGGAACAAAAACACTTCCTTCGGGAGCATCTTTTGTGAGTTCATTATCCATCCTCACCCTAGGTAATACAAATAATGGAGGAATAAACTGGTCTCCAGAAGCATTAATACACAGAAGAAGTGTAACATTTCCTCCCCGCTCTCCGGACGTTAGTTTACCCACTTGTTTTTTCCCCTTCACTGTCATAACTGTTAACTGATTTTTGTGTATGACAGATACACCAATCTCATCAGCGTTGAATATTCTTGAAGGACTAAATGAATATTTGTCCGTCAATTTTGTCAGCTTGTTGAAAAAACGATCGACTTGTTCTTTGTTAAAGCCTACAGCTCTTTGCAAACTTGTCGATTCAGCAGATCTCAAACTCAAATCGGGATACCTCTTCATGAAATGATAATAAAAATCTTTTCTAGCCATTCTTTTTTCTCTATTGAAACGGTGTTTTATTTTCATGTGTTCGGCAAAATCAAATGCTAATTTTAAGAATTCATTCTTATTTAGTGGCATGAGCTGGACATCTAGATGTGCTCATATATATATGCTCATGCATATCATCACTAAATGTATTTTGAAATAAACCCATGGCTGGTTTCAGTTCAATCTCTTTACCCGAACCAAGCATTTTTAGCCTATCACCTAGCTTGCTTTTTGGAACATTAAATTGGTTGCTCGCCTCTCTAATACTCATCTTTTTACTTCGAACATTATCTACAGCTAATTTCATATTTTCTTCTGTCCATTTTCCTTTAACTTTCCCCATCCTTACCTGAAACAAATAACAAAACAGTCAGGATGGAGGACACCATCTCGAATCTGCCTATCCTACACTTCCCGCCAATAGTGTGTCCAGTGTAACATTGTGAATTTTTTAGTGTTATTAGTTTGTAAAATAGAGAACAGGTGTTTGAATATGGGAAGAACTAAGCATAACGTAAATGGGGGGTATGTATAACAGAAGTAACGGCAGGCAGAACGGAACAGCCAAATAGTCCACAAAAATGATCTTTTATAATTTAAGAAAGAACAAAATTCGAAAAGATACAAATGAGGAGAAATGATCAGAAAAGTGTATATTGTAATTAGATATAAGTAGAGGATAAGAATTGTTGTAATTAGAAATAATTAAAAATGTGCGTAGGCTGTGTGGGATGAGTGCGCGAGACAAGAAATAGTCAGAATATTTATTTTGAATAACATGACAAATGACAAAATATTAAAAGATGTAATTAATCAGAAACACTCTAAGAAACGTATTTGATGTCTGGAAATAGGTAGAACAAAAAGAACTATTGTAAGTGAAATAGGTGTGAGACATGTGACTGGTTCCAGAGGGGTTTTAGCGGTAACGAGACATTGCATCAGTCTACAGGAGAACTCTTTAGATACAAGTCGCCAATGATGGCTAATGACAATTTGAAGTAAAAAGTGTAGTTATGTAGCACTAATAGTAAGTAAAGTGAACGATTGTATTGCTGTAGATAATACATATGACCAACGGTAATTGGTTTGTTAAAAAATGACACGAATTTCGTTAAAAAGACAATAATGAACGACCCACATGTTGGTGGGAGTAAGATAAGTTTCGGTCTAAAATGACGAATAGAAAAACTGAGTGTTCTCTATAAATGATGTATGTTGTATGTTAGACAATGTTCAAACATTGAACTAGTGATAGTGACTATAGAAAATGTTTGAATAGAAAATCTAGACTTGAAATCGTGTGTTCTAGACTTGAAATAGGGCCCAGACCTTTATCTCCCATGTGCTTCTATGGCTACAACATACGTGCATTGTTGGTACAATAGAAATAACTACGTATGTAATAAAAGACACAAGATATATCCAGTATGTATTAGTTTTAGTTAATTTATTAAAAAATTTCTGTATTTTCTTTTATTTACACAATATTTCATGAGATCATGCATGTCTCTAGTTTTCTATTTGTTTTTGTACTTCATAAATATTAAAATAATTGATTTGAGAGCATATTGATAACAGTCATAACTAGGCCTAAAATTTATATATTTTTTATTCTTATATTTACTTTATTTTCAAGCTTGAACAGGATATGAGTTTGAAATATTTCAATTCAACTAGGCTCAAACTCATAATCCTGAAACATAAGAGAAATGATAAAGTCTCTTTGCTGAAAGTTTTAGTTTGCTAAATTGATGTTTTGTTAGTTACTAAGTAATTGTTAGTTTAAGAATTTTTGATTTTACTAAGTGTAGAATCTTCTTATATATATATGTTCTTGTTTTTGGCTCATAAAATAAGATGTTTGTTTAAAAGTATAAAAGACTTCTACAATCCATTCCAGTATTCCATTAAGTAACTGTTTATAAAGAATTCACGACCCTTTAAATTTAATATTCAAAATTTTAATTTGGCAATTATGCAATTGCCATGGCGCCCAACATTTTATTACTTTTCATTCATTATTAGCTTCTTGCCTTTTAGTAAATCATTACAATTGTCACACAAGGTTGGGCAATTTGTTATTTTAAGTAAATTTCAACCCTACAGTTTCTAAATTATTGCAATTGTCGCACGACGTGTGGCAATTGGTAACTAAAGTAAACTCCCCTTATTTTAAAATAATTACACCGGTACTACCCAACTGATGCGGTGAAGAATAAGTGACCGTACATCCGAATGCATTGAAAGTAAACGAGAGTTCTGTTGCCTATTTGAACACTAAAACCTATTTTACGGATAGCAATACTACATAATTTAAATATTTGACTTACTCCTGTTTTCGTGAGAAGTTGCCAAAGTTAAGTAGGTGCAGTGGATCTAAACACAAAAACACTAAAACTTAGCAGTACGTCTGAACATCAATACACACGACCTCTGAATGGCGTCAGCTAACTTCACTAACAAAAACCAACAACCTTAAACCGCATACGTGCTGCTCTCTTGCACCCAATAAATAAAACTACTACTGTCCGGTACTGTCCTCTGTCCGGTACTACCCGAACTTCCCCTAATTCTCATTTTAAAATTATTTGATAATGATAGATTGTTCAAATTATTAATATGGTTTAATTGGACATTTGCTATCATTTGTGTATATGATAACTAATTCACAAATGTTTCAAGAGTATAAATCAACTCTCGTTATCAAGTGTTAACATTTTGAAGCCTAAGCCCGAGTATAGCTTGGGGCAGCGTGTATACCCATTTGACCGAACCCCGAGTATACCTTGGGCTCTAGTTTTAATTCTTTATTAATATGTAGTATGTGTATTCTCGGGTTTCGATGGGCTACAATGATTTTCAGTAAGTCTATGTTTTAATTTCAGGTGTTTCTTATTCTGTAGTATCTAGAATATTACAACTGATATATGAAATATTGGAACAGATGTTTGTGGTTATGTTGCCTTACTAGATGCTGTGTTTATATGAATGTATATTATTTGTTTTTGTGCTGTTATTTTGATAGATCTATAATTATTTATCTGTTGTAGATTATTTGAGTTATAAATTACATTTAATGTATGTTTATTTGTGTTTTTTCTTCTAAAATGGATTCTCAAAATTGTTTTTCCATTTGCTCATGATGTCCATTTAAAATTAGTTTATTATACCGTATGACGTGATCCCAAAATTTGTGAAAAAATTTATTGAATTAATTGGAAAGTCTTTAGAGAAAAACGGAGGAGTTCAAGCTCAAAAAAACACCCCAACTATAATCAAAACCAACAGACTCACTGGTCACCATTTTTCAGAAAAAATTACTCCAACAGAAAAAAAAAATGCAGCCAACAAGAATATGCAAAGTTAACTCAGGAAAATGAAAGATCAATTGGAAGAGCTTGAAGGCAGGAGACAACTTGGTGGTGTCCTGACTGTTCAATAGAATTATGTTTACCTGACTGTTTTAAGATTGATTTATCATACTAAAGCTAACTATTTATAGAATATCACAATTTTTATATTCTGCAATATTTACTTCATTTTCAAAAATTTATAATATTTTTTGTATATACAATAATTATTTATATATTTATATCCTATTATACTGTATTTTCTGCTCTTTCAAATAATATGTAGGTAACACAAAATATCAACAATACTATAATTTTTTATAAATAATATTTTAATGCCCAAGTTACCGTGACAAAATAGGCCACAAGGTTTACAAAGTGTTCATTTTAGAGCATAAAAGTGAAAAACAACATAGTTTAGTAATCTAGGGCCATGTTGGAAACAAACAAAATCTATAACCCATGAAAAAGAATCCAGGCCTAAAACTAGACCTGAGCAGTCAAAACTAAGATTAAATACAAATGTAATTAGATAAAACCACCACACACAGGACTATATCAGAATTCTTATGTTTATTACACAAAATACTCAGTATATTTATAGTGAATAGAGCACATAACTTTCTATCCAACTTTTATGTTCAAACAGGCAAAAAAATATTCTTGGTGATTTTTAATTTTGCATTTGAATAGCATTTTCCATTTGAAATTGTTGCTCGATTCTAATTAAAACCATTTTAAGTGATCGAAAACTTTAAGAGTTTATACTCAAATATATAATTTTTTTAAATATCTATCTAATATTGGATGTTTTTATGATTTCATAGGTCATGTTTACACCGCAATAGGCGACTATCCAAATGCATTAGCCTCTCATAAACAATGCGTACAATTAGTAAAACAAATGGGAGACAAACTACAAGAAGCCAGAGAGATTGGAAATGTGGGAGCTGTTTATTTAGCTATGGGAGAATTTGAAAGTGCTGTCGATTGCCATACACAACACTTAAGACTGGCGAGACGGTTGGGTAATCAGGTAAATTATGGAACACCTTCACGTTGTTGAGTATTACTGGACATTTATTTTGAGACTGGTAGTTTTTGTACCAAAATATTTTTACTTATATTCTATAAAACCATTTAAATTCTCCACATGGAAATTCACAATCTTCTTTCAAAAATGGTGGACAAAATCTTTATGCCTAATATTGAATGGGAATATATGTGTTTAAAATGTATTATAAAAAGGTTTGTAATAACTGTAATATTTTTACTAAAAAAAATATACACACAGTAATATTTTTCACAGGAATTAGAAAAATGAATATAAAGGATCCTTTTCTCTTTGTTTTTACTCAATAATGACATATATTTTAATTGGTTTAATATATATTATTCATATATATTTAAAAATTGTTACTTAAAAAGCAAAAAAATTGTTAAATATTTTTATTTAAAACTCTTGTTAAAATGTGTTCAAATATTCTGTAAATAATTTTTAAAAAATCAATGATGATTGTTGAGAAAAATATATACCTAAATATAAAAAGAAACAAAAATTACATATTATTATTAACATATCAGGAATGCATTCCAGTGCATAGAAATTTCTTCTTCTTCTTCTTCTAGAAATTCATATTTCAGACTTTTTCTTTGCCTAAGTTTCTATATTTTTTAAACTTGGAAATAGAGTGTCATTGAAAAAGGTGTCCATGATTTTGAGGTAAAATAATGAAGTTTTTTGTTCACATAAATAATTTATTTTTATACCAAAAGATAAAGAAAATTATGAATTTTTTAAAATTATCTGGTAAGTTTTAATATGAACACTCATATTGCTCAGAAGACAATCATATCTGTTCAATCATGCTGTGGCAGCAATGATTCTCTCTCAAATGGTGTAGATCTCAGACTCTCTCATCATAGACAATGTTCTCAATATAACACCAGAAGAAAAATTAAAAAGTTCATAGAGGTTAGATCTTGGCTTCTTTGGTGGCCACAAAACAGGACCATTTTTCCGATCCAACAGTCAGAAAACTAGTCATTAAAAGTTTCTCGTATATTACGACTGTAATGGTATGGCACTCTATCTTGCTGAAAAATTATACTTATTTCCTTTTCTCTTTCTATACCATCAATTTAAAAAAAAAAAAAAACAACAACAAAGTTTGAGCATGTGGAAGTAATAGTTTTTTTAGCAATACTATCCAAATTATTTCACATTACATGTTTATCTTAGTAGAATCAAAATACTGATACATTCCATCGTTTTAGCTCCCCAGATTCTACTGTTGTTTATATGGAAAGTTGCGTCATCACTGAAAAATATTCGTTTAAGGTAACTTTCAGTATTGTAACATGAGGGCACCCATGTGTTCAAATTTACCACATGGGTTCAGATTGGTTACCAATTATATTTGGGCAACTTTGGTGTACCAAACTTACACTGGATCCAAAACCAGGGTTGATGAGGTTATTCCTAATAGTTATTAAGTAAATTACTATATTAATATAACCTTAATAAATTAGCATTCATTTGCACACCAAAAATGACACACCAGCCCAACTAGGCCTCATGAAGTAAGTGACATTATTCCTTTCAATTTAAATTTTGACTACCAATTAACTACCCCCCCTAGTATTGGTTGCCCCCCAGCTGTGGTTAATTACCCACCCATAATAGATTTTTATATTAACTCAAAATATAAGGGTCTGGTCAAACACAAGATGTCATATATTGGTTTGGAGATTACACACTGCATTGTTTCTCCAATTAGTTGGTTGCAGTTCATATTAATTTCTGTGATTTCCAAATTTTCTAGCTATTGAAACGAAGGAATTAAGCACTGCAACAACACCAGTGAAATCACAAGATAGTAAATCTCAGATCAACACACTAATAAAATTCATCATCGTCACTATGAATTCAACTTCTTTAAGGTTTATCTTGCTTAATTACATGTTTAAGCTGGATTCTGTAAACATGAAATCTCCAATGTTCATGAAGCACATTGTGTAAACAGTTGTAAACATTTATAAACATTATAAAAGTGCCACAATAGACTTTTTGGGGTACACAAGCACGATTGTCTCAAACATTCCATATGTTTGTTTTATGTTTGTGGTCGGCCTGGAGATTTCTTGATGTCTACATTTTTTGCAATTTCTTGAAACTGATTATGCCAATGAATAATCTTGTCTGAAGGTAGATCTTGTCTGTAAATATGCTGAAAATGATATACTGTAACCTCTGATTTAAATTCAACAAACAATAAAACACATAGAGCTTTCTGTTACACAGTAACCATTACTAAAGTGGCTACTGCCAGGCTATGAATGATGAAAACACATGGTGCAATAGTGTTTGTGTATGTGTGTAGTGCTTTCAAGGTCATCACAATGATAAATTACTTTTAACTTTTATAAACTGTCATTGAAATAAAAAAGATTGGTTGATATTGTTCATGCCACTTACTTAAACAGGTAAAAAAAAAGTTTTTTAATACAATTGAAATTATGGACATTTTTTTCAATGACACTTTACTGTATGAATACAATTGTGGTGCCAGTCTTACTTGCTACTTGTTAATTCTTTTTGTGTTTGTTTAGGTTGAAGAAGCCAGAGCATATAGCAATTTAGGCTCATCACATCATTATAGAAGAAACTTTGTGCAAGCTATAGTATTTCATGAAAATGTATTAAGAATAGCGCAAGATCTGGGAGATCGTGCAGTCGAGGCACGAGCATTTGCAGGACTAGGACATGCGGCAAGATGTGCGGGAGATTACAATCAGGTACTATATACTAACAAAATTTGAAAGTGATAGCAAAGCAGTAACTATAGAGAAAATATATGCTGGATACGGTATGCTCCTTTATTTACTTGTTTTAGTCGTTCTAATTAAATTGAGTTTCATAACTCATTCATTGAACATTTTTGAACTGATGCCATGAAATAGTTTGTGAAGAAAAAACTTCTTTCTTTTAAATTAGGATGCAGCTTTGATACAGGAGTTAGTCGTGTTAGTCAAAAAGTAATATATTTCAGAATAAGTAATAGTTCAGTAAAAAATTTTAATTATCAAAAATATAATTCGTTTGTCTTATTTTAACCATTTATTTTTGTGTAACCTTATTGATTGCTATTATAAAATGATATATTTATAGATCTCTTACTTGCCAAAGTAATCTTATATAAACTATTGAAGTTTACAGCTATTTGTCAGGCATCATCAGAATAATATGTAGAACACTTACTACAGTACAATAGTTAAAATAATAGTTTAATAATTAAATAATAGTTTAAAAACTTTAAAAATACACATTTAGAAGTCACATTTAAATGTAAATAGAAATAAATTTTTACCATTTATTAATTTTTTAATTTTTTGTCACAGTGAGTGGCCATCCACTTTCATATTGTCTGACTGGATGTCAGTTCAATCAAATAGTTGATTTTGTGGCTGTAGGTGGGGGTATATTATCTATTAGATCAAAGATTATATTAACTTGAAACTGTGTTTCATCATTCAATATGTTTCCTTTGTCCCTCTTGTAATTATAATAGATTTGGTAGGCATCCAAAAGTGATCATTTTTGTCCTTTATCACAGAAGTGGAGTATTTCCATGTTGATGTTTATGTCAGTGTATGTGTGATCATCGTTCAAAATATGTTCCGCAAAGTTGGATTTGGTGCTTGATATGCTTTTACTGGATGATAGATGTTCCTTGAATCTTTCACGGAAAGGTCGTCCTGTCTGTCCAATGTAGTTTTTGGGGCAATCATTGCATGTGATCTTATATACACCAATTTATCAAAGTGAAGGTGGTTATAAAGTGTGATTGAAATGGGACCACTTAGTATTATCTAAATATCTGTTAGTTCTCTTCTTAAGATTTAAAAATTGCACAAACTTTCTTACTCACACACCTTCAAAATTAAATAATAATGAAGCAAAACTAATCATCGGCAAAAATGTCAATTTGGTATTTGTGTCATACAGTGAAAATAAATAATGGACATTATCTTTAGGAAAAAATATTTAAATAAGAGCTTAAATATGTTTTGCTTATGCCATAAACATGTTCTGAGCGTAATTGTATTTAATTAAAATTGAGCTTTTAATGATTGTGTCAAGGTTGATTTTTCTCTCTTACTATTTTCCTGAACCATAATATATTTTGCACATGGATTTGGGTCATTAATCTTCAGATTTCACTAAAATTTGATTGAAACTAGTAGAGCTGATTCGGTAAATTAAATGTTTCATAACCACCCCATGTCCGATTTTTTATTTTTACTTTAAATTCACAAAACTGGCATTTTTGGAGATGAAATAAGTCTTTTTTCAGTCCTTAGAGGCTATACTTGAGCAAAATTTTATAAAAATTGTTATAGCCGATTTAGAGAAAATAGTTATAACCAATTATAATAGTTATAATTTTGTGAAAATCATAATTTAATTTTTTTCTTATGGCAACTACCCACAAATTTTGAGTTATCAAAAAGTCGTGTTTATAAGCTCACATACTATATTATATTAAGATTGGTCCACACATACGACAGATGCCAGACAGACAAATTTAATTCCACAAAACAATTTTTTGGACTTGGGGATCTCAAAACAGATAACCTCAATAACTTGACATTGATGTTTGACCCATTACATAACTTTCTCTATACTATTTATACGTGGGAAACTAAAAATGATAGTATAATTAACATTGTTTTTTATAAACTAATATTTAAAATTTGTATAAATTTGACAATCCCAAATTTTATACTCCTCTATTTTGATGCCTTTTATTCCCAATAAGTAAGTAAATATTGTATTCCAGAATGAAAGTAGAACAAACAACATATTTTAGGGATTGAAATTGTAGCCATTTTAGTCTAAATCTTATAAAATTTAATTTAAATCTCATAAAGGATATTCCCAAATTTTGAACATCTTAATAAAATTTCAGCTCATTTTTCATTAAATCAATCGAATGATTATTGAGATAAATGAACACATATTAATATGTTTATTTCATGTACCAAGTCATCATCTAGCGTAAAGCGTTGCTCACATAATGGCATAATAGTATTACATCATTATAGATGTTACACAGGAAACCATTGAGTATAGTGAGTGAATGAACATCTTCCTCGTTCTAGCTCAACCTCCACGATTATGTAGGATTTTTTCCATGCATGATTTTATTCCATCTTTACTAGCCTAGCTAGTATAAAGTATGAAAAATATGTGAATTCTTTTACACACAATGAAATACAGAAAAACTTACGAGAAATTATATATAAAAAAAATTGTTTTCTAAATTCCACATTGGAAATTCAGTAGAACCCTGTTAATTTGAACTAACTGGGACCAAGTTTCAGACAATGTCTCATCTCTTACTTCTCGTGAATTTAATACTTTTTTAGAATTAAAAAATGTAAAGTGTACATTAATTACCATCACATAATCCTACATCTATTGCTATAAATACGGTAAAGAAGAGATTGAAGGATTTTTTCGTACGTCGCACATGCTTTGTATTTGTATTTATCACGTAAAGATTTATTGTTTGTAAGGAGTATAATGCTGATATCGATATACAATAATACATGGATTGTAGAGCCACTAGAAGTACTAAACCACAAACAAGGTTTAAACATCTGTTGCTTAAATGGAGAGAAAGGAATATAGAGATTGAGTGAGTAACCAACACAGTTATCAATTTCCCTGGACTTTATCAAATTTAATGTAAGTATCCAACTCATAGAACCAATAAACAAAGCCAATAATGTACCAGCCAAAGTTTAACCAAATTTCATTGGAGACTATTAACAACCTGTATCCATCAGATTATTGGTTAAGACTATATACATTTCCCTCTAGATTTGAAGGAGAAACAAGGGACAGGCATATTTTGTGACCATTTCTCTCACTACTTTGCTCTAAACTCAGATACCACAGTATTTGAAGCTAAGTAGTTTGGAATCAATGAAGCATTGTAACAACTAATAATGAGACTATACAATAACATAGTGATCCTGGTTGAATACAAGACTGCACCACAAACTATATTTCTTTAATCCAGCCAATCTAAAATAAACTTAAAATAGTTAAACATATTTCCAAAATATGAAAGAAGTAATCTCCAAACCACAAATAAAACACTAACACAATTAACCCTCAACCCACTATTTGACACATTTTGTGTCAATGAACTCTGTTCCTGTAGCGCTAAACAACACAAAGTCACTTCTAAATTCAACATTACGCCCAGTAAGAAACATCCTACCGGAATAAGTTATATACTGTTGTAAAGCTAATGTTCCAGACATTGATATTCATTTAATCAAAATACCATAAAAAGTTATAAATAATATTTAGTTAATTGGTAACGTTTGTGTATTTGGCCGCAAACGAGTAACACAACTGAGTAGTTGTGAAACACAAATTTATGTCATACTTTGTCTAATTTTAACAAGTCCATATTTCTGCCTAACAAATCTACAAACTGTTCTAAAATACATTTCTTCATCTTTCGATCTGTACTTTCCAAATCTTTCTAGCTGTTATAGTTTGTAACCAATATAAATTAAACAAAATCATATATTTTAACATGTTTTTACATACTAAAAATCACATTTTTTTTCCAATTCAACTTTGAACCTAGTAAATATTATTATATTGAAATGAGTTATATATCATTGTGAAGGTAATGTTTTAACCTTTCATAATCATGTCACCAAAATTCTATACAGCAAAAGGTAAAAATTAAAGAATATGACGTAGTTGGAGTGTTTTGTTGATAGATAGGAGCGGTAATTATATAGCAGAGCTGCCTCACTTCAAAATCAATTTTTATGGGTTTTATTCGTCAAATAAATGTTGGAAAAATATTTTACTATCGAAAAAAAGTGTCGGAAAGATGATTACATAATACAATAATACAATTACACAAGTAGTTTTTTCGTGAAAAAATTAACTCTGTGTTATCTTTCATACTCATGACATTCACTTCAATAAACGTACGGAAGGTTTGGCCAGGTGGTTATATATATATTATAGCAACCTGGCCAAACCTTTCGTGACATATAATAATACAGCCCTACATATGCGTACACTGAAGCACATACGCAGCCATGCAGACAATTGAACGTCAATGGAGGGAGGTGCGAGGAAATGTGCCGCGATATGGAAATTCAAAACAACATTTCCATGGCCATATAGCCGAATTTATGTTTAAGAGAAAGTACAATGAGTATAATACTTGTTTTCATCATTTATGGCGAATTACGAGTGAAATACATTTAAATTCAATAAATTCCTCTTCTACTGAATTTGCAGCAGAATTTGACTCTGATTAAGATTTTCTTGTGTAATTATATTATGTAATCATCTTTCCGACACTTTTTTTCGATAATAAAATATTTTTCCAACATTTATTTGACGAATAAAACCTTTAAAAATTGATTTTGAAGTGAGGCAGCTCTGCTGTATAATTACCATAGGAGCACTTCACAGTTCATCACAATATAAGAAAATATGATTTCATTGATTATATAATTTTTGTAAAAGGTAATACTTGTCAAAATACCACAAGTTGACAATATATTATAGTACTTTTCTTCCTCTTTTGAACTACTTATTCCAAATTATCATAGCTGTCATAGTTTTTGAAATTTGTACATCATACAAAGTTTTAACCAACAATAACCAATCAGGTTTTCTGTTCAATACGTTTACAAAATGTCAAACATCGATATTTTTGATGATCTCTATATTATTGGAAAGTAGAATTTCAGTTCTGTGGAATCTTTTTTTCCATTCCCCTGTCCAACTAATATTTAGGACTGAATTGACATAATATTACTATTTTTGTGAATTTAAAAAAATAATCTTAACTTTTGAAGGATTCTCTTTCATAAAAAAAAAAAAAGATTTTTCAACATGTAAATTTATAAATTGATTATTTTTCTTATCAACATTTATTCACAACTACATTACAAAACTTGGACAGCTAGAAATTTTGTTTTTCTAAATTGTTATATGGTATAAATTGGCTTTTCTGTGGGTTTTCACTTCATTTTTGGACATTTTTTATTTCTAAATACTAACTCCAAAACCTTTTAAACTCTAACACTATTTTCATTAGATAGATAAATTCTACTCACCTTCCTGAGAATATGATATATAACAAGTTGTGTTTTGCATAATATTACTAATTTTTATAAATTAAAAGAAAAAAAAATAAGCAAAATGGGCTGAAATAGGCGGTTCTAGGGTTTTAATGTTAGAAAGTTTAATTGGAACATTAATGGAGTATTGATTTATTATCCCTCAGAGGATGGTAGCTATGTTACAGAAATGTATATTATTGTTTTTTAACTTTATAATGGTAATTGTGTCAGTGTTTTATTTGTGGTTTGGGATTACTTCTTTCATATCGTTATTAACTATAAAGCTCATTGAATATTTGTATATTATCAAAAGAACATGCAGTGGATTCCATCACATAAGAGGTCTAGACGATAATGAGATGGCTAACAATCTAGCTAATAAGGGAAATCTCTACTGCACAAACCGAGAAGAATGGCTACATTAGAAGGAAGGATTAGTACTTTAAAAAAAAAAACTCGATCTGGAATTTATCAACAGAGTCAAGGAAGACCTGAAGGACAAACATTTATATAAGGAAATTAGACAACTGAATATGAATATATTGTTTGCCTAGCTGAACTCTTAAAAAAAATCTTTTAAACTCTGACACTTGCATATTATCTGAATGATCTCCATTATGAAGGAAGACCATCTTCTGGCCTGCGGAAGAGTTGGGCAGGGAGAAGCAGAAGAGAAAAGCCTTTCTATGAAATGTAGAACATAGTACATTGAACAATAAAGATTATGTTAGAATAATGTTAGGTATATATCATTAATAGATGTTGTCACTATGAATCAAAATTCACTTGTTTTGAACGCTTTAGGTAGTAATGAGCCTGCCCATTTAATAAATCCATAATTGATATTTTCAATTCATCATAATTTGCCATTCGCTTTCCTCTCAAAAATTCCTTCAGCTTTGGAAAAAAAAAAAAAATCTGAAAGCACAAGATCAAGCACAAGATCATGATTATATGGGGGGGGGGATCATTATTATTATTTTTTAATATCCAATTATAATGTTGTTAAAAAATGCATCACCATTTCAGTCATGGTACTCCAAAAACTTTCAGTACTCCATGGGACTTTGCAGTACCCATACACTTATTCTTGTGTTCCTCTGTAAATATTCTTGGAATCCATCTAGCATGAATCTTCTTTGTGATGAAGTTCAGCAGAAACATTGTTATACATTACAAATTGTGATACTTAAAAGAAAAGCCTCATGCACTTCATCAATAATGAAGCGCTTATTTTCACAAATATAAATAATAATAATAAGTTTTATTTTCTCACATAAACTTTACAAAGAAACATAACATGAGAGTACAAAAACACAAAATATTTAACATAAACTTATTAAACTAAAATATAACATACTCCTTTGAATAGTGAGAAAATTTAGAGCTCCTTAGGCAATGCCTCTTTATCGACTTTCTTTGTCAAGTTGTCAGTGATGATTCTGTCTAGATAACTTAACACGAACATCAGTTCTCTTTTTCTTAAACAGCCTACACAATTTTTACATATTTCCCTCATTCCTTACTCCTTCTTTGTACACTTCCACAATTTGTTGATGATTTCATAGGACAAATATTTTTGCATTAACATCCTTTTTAGAAAACTAACTTACGCAAGGCACTTTTAATTTAGACATTTTTTGGTTTAACACTTTCAGGCTTGGCCTAAAAACCTGGACATTTTCTATGGTTTTGAAAAAAAATTTACATAAAATAATGAAGATAAAATAAAAGTTATATATTTTTACAGATCTAATTGTGTGTAATTTCTAAATAACAATCAAGAGTAGAGATATGTTATTTACCAATAGAGTTGTACACTTTGAATAGTGTTGAAAAACTGCAATGGTACAAGACTGAATGCATTTATTTTATTATAACACTATTTTACTCTTTATAAGTATCAATCATATTAAAAATACAAACAAAAGTAGTTAAAAAAAAAAAACTAAATAAATAACCTGTGGCTCAACGAATGATAAAGCAATATCATTGTTTTGAAATATGTGTCTGGTTACAGTACTGTAACTCATAAAATATCCAAGAAAAGACACTGGAAAAACATATCAGGACTACTACACACAATGCAATAATGATGCCTGTACAAATTTTCTATGGAATTAAAGCTATGCTCGGGTTTTAGCCACCTGGGGCTAGTAGGCAGTCAGTCTATAATCGGGCTTAGGTTTGAAAGTGTTTAAGGCAAGGAAAAAAGTTTTGATAACTTTGTAACTATTGCGTAGGTGTTTCAATTTAAACATAACTTTCTTAGAATAGTGCTGCTGATTTTTGCATACCTTATGTTAAGCATTAATATTTTGTATTATGAGACATATTTGAATATCATGAAAAGATATTTCTTTTAATGATGAAATTTTGTGCTATAATAATAAAATGATAATTCTTTAGTTTACATCTAGATGTTAATGTGTCTACAGAAAATGCTGATGAAAAAATGAAAAATATAATTTATTATGAGCTAGTGGAGGTATACTGAGCTACACTCGGACAGGACCTCTCTTTAAAATGGGGTTTGTTGTCTTTTGTGTAGTTTTTATGTTGTATTGTGTGGTTTTGTAGTTTTTAGTTTAATCTGTGTTCCTTTATTACATGTTTGTATGTAGTTTTTTGACTCCTTATGAGCTTAGAGTTGTTGTTCCTAGTTCTGGGTTCTTTTATTTCCTTTAAGTTTAGTAACTTTTAGTTGCTAACATGCTTGGGCTTATATTTTACTCTATTTGTTTTGTGCAGCAGTTTTTAGTTCTTTACTGATCCATACTCTCAAATTGTTGTGTGTTAGTTTTATATATCAATTATGGCAAATACCCTACTAAATTTTATGTTTTGCACTCTAATTTTAGTTTCTTACTTTTATGTAATCTTATTTACATGTTATAAGTCATTTGTTCCAGTAACGTCATTGTTGTCAGTGATGTCATTTGAAATATTTTTGATTATTTGATTATGGTAACTCCAATACAGACTGGCCTCTGGGATACCATAACTTTTTCATTACTATAAATTTCTCGATTATGATAGAGAATTTTGTACTTGGAAATGTAAGATGTGAAATAGTAAATACAATAAAATAAAATTTAAAAAATATATGAACAATCCGTCATTAGTTTTAACCCTATAAGTTGTTATTAGAAATTTCTAGTGGCAGACTTTTTTGCTATTTTTTTATTGTTTTTTTTTTTTTTTTTTTTTTTTTTTTTTTTTTTTTTTTTTTTTTTTTTTTTTTTTTTTTTTTTTTTTTTTTTTTTCTTCCTCTTTTTTCTTCAATTCACAAAAATAATAATATCCAAAACCAAACTTGTTACATATAATTTTCTCAAAAAGGTGGATAAAATTCATCTATGAAATGAACAAATTTTGGGTCATCAGTATATCAAGAATAAAACAAATGTACAGTAACCGATGCCAAAATGTCACAAAAATGCATATACAGTATATAGATTATAGAAAAACATTTTTGTAGTTTTTTAAAAACTTTGTGATGTAGTTGTGAATAAAAGCTGGCAAAAATATGTCAATTTCAAAAAAAAAAAAAATTGAAAAAAAAACATTTTTTACAAAAAAGTAAAAGATAGCTCAAAATTTCACTAAAAATAATTAATTTATTCAAAACCCAGCTTGTAATGTACCATTTTGTACAGAAAAACACATAGAATTGAACTGTGAATTTTAAACTTTCTAGAAAAGTTATGTAAGAAAGAATAAGAAAATTTGTCTTTCCATCACAAAAAAAATCATCAAAACACTTTTATAAAATAGCAGAAAATATTTTTTAGATTATTAAAACATTTACAATTGTTTTAGAATATAGTTGTGAAGATAAATCTGTATCAACAAAACATAATAAATAAATTACTAAACATTTTAAAAATAATGAACTTACAAAACATAACCTAAAACACATTAAACTTGGCTAAGAGCCAACAATGCCAGCATACAATATGGCTATTTTTGTTAATGACAAAAACAAATGTAATTCCATCTAGGAAGCACTACTTTTAAGGTACAGTATTAATGAAATATTTACATCATAGAGATGCGCAATATACCAAATGAAAGCTTTAAACTTCCTCTTTCCAATGATATATAAATAGTCAGAAAAATTGAAATATTACTAATCGATATTTTACATACTGGTTCATAAACCGTACTGGGTGTCACAAAAGGCATTGGCTTGGTTCATTTTGGTCATGTCATTTAAAAATATTTGTATCTGACTAACTGAGAGTGAGAATAATTTGGAAGGCACCATTTGAAAGAGAAAAAAATTACGTAATTTTGTCTCTTGTTTCGACAACTATTGTCACGTTTATCGCTAGCTACGAAATACAGTAACTTTAATGATTTATGAAATTACTTTTATTACAATTTGTGAACTTTCGGTTATAAGAATTTGTAAGTATAGATCATTAGTTTTACAATGGTACCTAAATTATTCCGATAGGATGACTTTTTGTGGGTGAAATGTTGAAGTATAAAAAAATAATTCTCTCAACAATATATTGTCGATAGTCACTACAGAAATGGAAGTATGCGACAATGCATTGTCTATAGCCAGTTCCTGGGTTAAACAAAGAGTAAACATTTTGAAACTTTAAGCTTTATTGTTTTATTTTATCCTTGAATATGGAGTTTCAACAAGAAATATCTGCTATTACATTAAAATTAAAGAGTAACGATTTAATTTCCTAATGCCTATAGTTCTATGTTATATACACTCCTTGACATATGAAGTGTTTATTTTATACCAGGTGTCAAAAAAGTCCTGGGATGGTAAAATAACTTTTAAACTTTGAAAGGATGAAAGCTCAAATTATAAAATGATTTTTTTTTTTTTTTTTTTTTTTTTTTTGTAAAACCACCATATTTTGGCATTATAAGGTAAATTTAATCCCACACCAAAATGGGGGTTTTTTGGAGGTAACACAAAATTTTATATGTAAAGCCCCGTTGAGTAATACTTCATTTTTTTAAATGTCTTGTTTAATAGAAAAGAACTGCACAAACTAAAAGTCACTATCTTACTACAATTCAAAATTATTGGTTTAAATTCAATACTAAGATTTGAAACGGGATTTTCATTAACAGCAATAGATATAAAAGCAGAAAGCAGACTCTGTTAAACATATTTCCCTCAAAACTGCTTCCTTATAAACAATGATTTACTGTTTTTTTTTGAGGGGGAGGGGGGGGGGGTTAGGCCTAAAAACCATTTGTCATTATCATCTGAAATTGACTATTTTTAAGGTGAAGTTTTAAACAAATAAATATAATAACATAATTATTTTAATTTATATCATGTTGCATGTTTGTTTTGTTTCAAAGAAAACACTCCTATCATAAGTATTATAAGTAAATTTATTAGGTTATTATTAATAATGGTAATAAATACAGTAGACTCTCATAAATTCGGATCACGAAAATCCAGACTCCGGAAAATCCGGACCGGACGGTAAAATTTTTTAATAACAATTTGCCGCTTTAGAGCCTTCAATTTTCACGTGATCTTCCGCATTGCATGAATGACGTATTTATAATGATTCACGGGCAGTGGAAGTTTCTGCGCGGCTGAGGTAATTGACACGCCCTACCCTGTGTTTTACTTAATTGCAGTCCAATACTGTATTGTGTATTATGTATTAGTTAATGTGTCAGAGTGTAACAAGTGTCGTTGGGTATCGGCATGGGCCGGTAGCGATTGCATGTGCGGCTTATCACCGCTCGCATCGGCCCTGCGGCCGACTTATCTCAGACTCCGGGAAATCCCGATTTTTCGGAATCCGGACCGGCCGTCCGCCACAATAGTCCGGATTTATGAGAGTCAACTGTACCTTTTTTTTAAAAATCATCCTGTGATCCTCTATGTTATTCATTCACTACCACGGTTTCAGATGTATTCACACATCCATCTTCAGGTGGTAAGTACAAAGTGTAATTCACTCATAGGAGGTTGTCCAAAAAACATTGTAATAAATATACCACAAACACAATATACTAAAAACATCGATCTTCAAGTAACGTGTATAGTACTGGAACTAGACTGATGTTGTGTAAATTCTTCCCCTCCTCATCTAGTGTCAATGACGAACCTTAGAATTACTTCTACTACTCGCCATTATCTCTATTGTTGAGTAAAGAATGATATTTAGAATCAAACGACAGTTAATAATTTTGCGGGTCCAACTTTACTGCTTTATAAATCTCAAACCCTCAGCATCAATCATGTATCAACCTTTCTGACATGATCTTAATACTTGTAAATTGGTGTAAAAGTCTGTGTAACTAGTTATAATCAACCAAATGAGCACCAAAATTGAACTTCAGAAAATTTTGTTCTCTTTCAGTATGTGTTTCTCTAATCACTTTATAAATGAATGGCTTGTCTGTCCTATGTAATATTTGGGACACTCATTGCACACCACCTTATAAACTCCTGTTTTCTGACTTATGTCATTATTTGTGTTGTTATTTGTTCATAATAGAGTTTCTAATTTATTGTGTGCTCTAAATGTGCTCAAAAGATTGTGAAATATTTTAACAATTTTTAATCTGAAATTAAAAAGCTCATTTAAGTTATAAATTGATAAACGAAAGAAACAGTTTGACTAAATTAGCTATCTATCAGTGTTTGATTGTGTCTTAGAGTTTTTTTGTGTAAATCATCCTCTTGGTGCCCCCACCCCCAATTAGCAATCATCTCAGTATTTTTATTATACATTAATATCCAATTTTACTAAAGGATTCAGTTTGCATTTTTTTTATGTGATTCGAGTTTTGTTCAACTGTAGAAAATTTGGTTCTGTAGGGTTTGTATCTTCGACTTTGACATATCAACCAATCAGTCAATTCCTTTATTGTTAAACAATTATACAGTTAAGCCTACTTTGCAAGGCAGTGGTCATAGTCAGTAAATATAAATAAGATCATTTTGTTACAATATGCTAAAACTAAATTCTAAAAAGAAGGAATTGAAATACACATGCTTAGTCTAAATAAATAATTAAATGCACAACCATTTTTGACAATGAGTCGGTTACATTAACAGAAATGGAAGCAATATAAATTGTTTACACATTTTAAACTAAACAATTGTTCTAATTGGAATGTATCATTACGCAAAATATCTGAATAATACTCTCAGATAACATCTCTTGTCTAATGTCATTAAATAATAGTTTATATCAACACTAATTTATATATAAACATTACTTACTAGTAACCAAACAATTATAAACCATAATTACAAGGGCATAAGATAAATAAGTACACAATTAACATTAAATGAGTGTTGAGATTCTTTTTTTTGAATTCATTTACACTGAACTGTCCAATGCTTGTAACTGCACCTATGTTAGGAATTTAATATTGACAAACAATTCTATGAACTATTTGCTACTATCGTAACTAATAGCATTCCTCCAATTAACAACAGAGAGGGTATAGAAAATTATTTTACTATTTTAATTTTTTTAAACACTTTTATTTGTTATTATTTTTTATTAATGTTATTTAATGTATTATTGAAATGTAAGTGAATTATTATTTTGTTAATATTTATTAATTATTACAAGTTAGTTTTCTTATATTGTGTTTTATAGGTATGTTATTTCAAGAACTTATTTGATTTACATTTATGGAAGTTCATTGGCTAGAATTTCATCATTATAAGTCTAAGGGTCATCGGCTTCGGAATTTGTAGAAAAATTAGCAAGAATTTAAAGAGATATAATTAGTTGATCAAGCACATCTGACATAATTCTGTCTTTTACCCAATATTCTTCTTCTATATTTTTTATGTGAGAATAGTTACTTTCTCAATCACCTGGTGTTACGGTACCGATTCCATATTCTTTTAATTGAAATAAATTGTTCAGACTTAAGTCACCAGAGTTATTGTCTCTTATAAACTGTTTAACTTTATCCGAAGCTAATTTAATTGGATTCAAATCTCATAAGTACTGAGGAACCGTTACATCTTCATGAATTGAACTGGACAGATATAAATCTAATTAAATTATTTTTTTAATAGATTTATGCAGTCCTAACAAAGGAATAAGTTTCCTTCCTCATTTTCATATCACAATTTACACCATTATTTTAGTAGCCCATTTACCATATCTGACTTCATAGAGTTTTTTATTGAACTTTTTCCTCTAAAACAAAATGATAAGGAGCATCATCAATAATAATTACTGATGATGGGCGAATATTTGTTATTAATTTCTCTGTCAATCACTTCTTGAACTACCATTGGTTCATTTGTTCATTGATAGTCTCCACTAGTTGTTCCTGATTTATATTGTAACATTGTACAATTAAGAAACCCTTCCGTACTTACTGAATTTTTTTTTTATTTTTTTTATTTATTTATTCTATCTATCATTACATAATACAATTACAATAACAAACAGAACAAATCAACATCTTGACCAATCCCAATAGGATCGACTAAAGACTTATATATCTAATACATCACATACATTAATATGGTCCCTTAGCCATTAATCACCAGCTCACTAATCAAATCATGAGGTTTGGTTCTCTTGAGTCGTCGAATCCCATCAGCGCTGTCAGTCAACGCCTTTATGTCCCGATGAACGTGAACTAGTAGACGCTGTTCATGCCTCAAAGCTACCCTCCTCACTTCTTCCTTTACGAAATTTACTTTCAAATCTCTGTGTAAATCACTGTTCCTGATGTACCATGGAGCTTGAACTATTCCTCTAAGGACTTTATTTTGAAAGTTCTGTATTTTCTTCATATTTGTTTCCTTTGTACAGCCCCAAATTTGGATACCATAGGTCCATACAGGCTTCAGCACCTGCTTGTATATTAAAAGCTTATTGTGGATTGATAACTCTGAGTTTCGTCCAAGCAACCAGTAAAGTTGCCTGTATTTCATGTTTAATTCTTCCTTCTTTTTCTTGACATGCTCTTTCCACTTTAACTTAGTATCAAGGGTCATGCCAAGATACTTAGCTGTGTTTACGTGGGACAATGTTTTGTCGTTTATTATCAAGGGTATTGGTACTAACTTTTTATTAGTGAAATGGATATACGTTGACTTTCCTTCATTTATTTACTTACTGAATGAAACCATTTTATGAACTCTAAACACATTGTCTGATTGCCAATATTTTTAAAACGTTAAATTGCTGTCAACCCATGTCTTGTCAAGTTGAAATAATTTTCCTGGCATTTCTTAATGCTTTCATTTTTACTAAATACTTACAGCATAAAAAATATTAGCTGACCTTTCTATTAACAACATTTTTTACTGTTACATTTACATTAAAAAACCCAATTGTAAAAATTTAGTAGTGATTCTTCACACCATGGGAATACATGATATGTTGTTTTAGAACCAGCAACAATTTCGGAGAATAAACAGTACGGTTTTATTATTTACGTAAAACTCTTGAATTATACGCAGATCAAAGTTATTAAGTGATACTACACTTTTTTCTCTACTTTGTAGTTTCTTCCTAACGGTAGACAATTTTTCTTGTGAATTTTCATATTCTTTTCTTTCATCTTTTCCATCTTTTTCCGAATTTTAACAATGAAACTCATTGATTTTCAACAATAATAAGGATCTCTATAGTTGCTTGTTCCACAGGAAACGCTAACTTGTTTCAAGCAGCTTCACAATCACATTTTTTAATAATATGGCTAATTAAATTCCTAGCTTAACTGTACACCACTTTATTTTTTGTACACAATTTCTTATTTTTGAGCCATTATTAAAAATAGTACTTTTTTACTAATTATGGTTATGAATCATAAATTTTTTTGTTAATAACATTCTCTATTACTCATTAATTTACTAACCTGAAGTAAATAAGATAATGAAAGATACAATTAACCCTATAAGAGGCCATTCAAATTCCTAGTGGTAGGCCATTTTTGCTCATTTTTTTAATACTGTTTTACAAAGTCACAAAAAATAGTAATATTATACAAAACCGAACTTGTATATAATTTTTCTCGGAAAGATTCATACAATTCATTTAAGAAATAAAAGAATCCTTTGGAAGTAAAAATTTGGAGTTAGTATGTCGGGGATTAAAAAATGCCCATTAAAAAATGGAAACTCCAAACAAATTTCCATGACGTGAATAACCTAATTTTTGTCAAGATATACAAAAGTTGTGGAATTTATTTGTTAGTAAAAAATTATTCAAAAATATATAATTTTTGAAAAGTTATATTTTGAAAAATCTATTTTTATAAAAAAAAGGAAGTGTGGGTGAAAAGTTAGGCTTATTTTGAAAAATGTATCTAAAAAGTAATATTATCCAAAATACAATTTGTTGTATACCATTTTTTAAAAAGATACATCCAAATTCATATGAAAAAAGTTAAAAATAGCTAAAAATAAATGCTTCATCAAATATAATTACTTTACTCAGAGTAACTTATAATGTATCATTACTTAGAAAAAGTTTCATAAACTTATTCCGTATTGTTCTAATAAAATGATTTAAAATAATAATAAAATATAAACTAAGAATAATTGTTTGCACTTCTAGCCTAGGCCTAAAACAAAATAAACAGTGAAAATAATAACTATCACTTTAATAATAATCACACGAAACAATAACTAAAGTATTATGAATTGTTTACACAAAACACAACACATAAGTAATTGTAAAAACCACAAAATAAACTTACAAAACTATTTCACAACCGCACTATGGCACTACTGTTACGGAATAAAATGCCTAAGTTGTGGGCAAAGTGAAGAAGATTTCCATCTAGGAAGCATATCTTTGAAGGTACAGTAGGAACAAAATATTTGTCCCACTAATATGTCTGATGTATAAATAGAAAGCTCTATTCTTTGTAATGAAAAAACAAATACAATATTTGGTAAATTCTACAATTTAATTGAGTCTTGCCGACCATGGTTCTAATCTTTGTCTTTCCAATTTATATGGATCGTCAAAAAAATTGAAATATTACTAATCGATATTTGATTTTTAATTGCCTTTGTCACAAATGGCACTGGGAGCTATAATAATTTGGTCATGATATTTTAAAATGTCTGTATCTCACTGTCTATGAGAGCAACAATGATTTGGAAGGCACCATTCAAGATAGAAAGAAAAATACTATAAAATAGTGTAGCTTTGGAGTATTTTGACAGAAATCTGTACTTGTGACAAATAGACCAAAATTACTTAATTTTGTCTCCTGCTTCAACAAACGTTGTCAGACAACTATGATATAATTTTTGTCGGCACCCCTACATTAACTTTAGTAATTTATTAAATTATTTTTGTTATAATTTATAAACTTTTGTTTATAAGATTTAGTTAAGTACAAATCATTTAATGGTACTTGGATTATTGCGATAGGACGATTTTTAGTGGGTGAACTGTTGGCTTGTAAAAAATGTGATTTTACTTTGTTGATAGCCACTACAGAAATGCAAAGCTGCAACATTTCTACAATTTTAATGTAATGTTGTTAAAAAGCCATGTTGCTAAAATATAGTTGTTGTGTCAGTCATTTTGTTAATATAAAAATAGGAAACATCAATTAGTTGAATGTTTCTAGTTTTATAACTGTCTTGCTGAGACCTATAACTTGTTTGTTAAATTCATCTTGATAACAATCAGCAAATCAAATATAGATAAATTTATTATCATAATTTTTAATTTAATGAAAATAGGGCAACAACTATCCCTGTATCCAGCATTATGTACCACTCTAATAACGTACAAGATTAGAGTACTCACCTCTGTAAAATTTAGATTAAAATTAAAATTTATCGTTTTTAATACAATATGTTTTTGTTTTTTTTAAAAGAACAAGTTTATATAATTAATTATCTTAATTTATCCTTATTGCTCTTTAATATTTAATATAGAGTAACATAGTTTAAATAATAAATCATGTATAATGTTAATTATACAGATTATTTTGTATGAATGATTTATCATTACAAGTAGTTATAACAATCCATTATATAATTATTTTTTATGTTTAGGCTAAACGGTGGCATGAAAGGCAACTTGACATGGCTCTAGGGACGCGTGATCGAGTAGGTGAAGGAAGGGCGTGTTCCAATTTAGGAATTGTTTATCAACTTTTAGGAGAACACGATGCTGCTCTTAAATTACATCAAGCTCATTTAAGCATAGCTCGACAGTTACAAGACAGAGCGGGAATGGGTAGAGCCTATGGTAACATTGGAAATGCATATAGTGCAATGGGATATTATGAACAGGTAATTATAAAGTAAATTATTAAGATAAATAAAATGTGTATTATTCAAAATAGCTATTTTAGGTTAGGTTAAGGAATACATATAGTGTAATAGGATATTTCACAGGTAATTACAGATTAAATGAAAACCATAAGTATAAATTGTAAAGATAAATAAAATGTATATTATTTCAAATAGCAATAATACAAATTTTTATTAGCAGTTAATAGAAAATGTTTGTTAAATGCTTTTTTTTTCTATCAGGCGACAGCCTAAATAAAAGTCAAAATGTATACTGTATGACAAATGGAAAGTTATTTATGTCCAGGCAATAAAATATCACAAACAGGAGTTGACAATCTCAAAAGAAGTGAAAGATAGAAGCTCTGAAGCATCAACTCATGGAAATTTAGCAGTGGCTTACCAAGCATTAGGAGCTCATGAAATGGCACTATTACATTATAGAGCCCATCTAAATATTGCAAGGGAACTTAAAGATACAGCAGGTGAAGCTTGTGCACTTCTCAACCTTGGAAACTGTTTGAGCTCAAGAGCAGAATTTGGCCAGGCTGTACCATATTATGAAAATTACCTAATGCTCTCTCAGGTATGTTCTTGTATACATTGGATAAAGAAAGTATTTGATGGTAAAATATCTATGTTAAGATTTTTGTTGATTGAAAGAAATACAATTTTTATATATTAAATACTTTTTCCTTTGAATTCACTCTCTTGGGGGAAAGTTAAATCAAGTTATTTCTTTGTGTATCTCTGTTTTTCCCTCTTCCTCTAATATTCTTTGATTCTTATAGAGGTGGCAATTTTCATTTCTTAGGACATCTTAAGACCTAAGACATCTTAAGCCACCTCTTTTTGTCAATAATTACTCTTGAAATTTTAGTTTTTAATTTTTAGAATGTTTCGGATTTTATATCTAGGATACTTTGTTCTAGGAGTTTTAGTTCTTTTATATATTGTAGTGTGTTCTTAAACCAGTTTGTTTTGGTTTTTCTGTTCATGAAAAAATCAAAAATCTATTCAGTGAGTCAGTTTTCATTCATTCTTTTAACCCTGCAACCAACTATAAATTTGGCCCATTTCGTTCCTATTTTAATAGTTTTTTATAATTCATAAAAAATACTAATAATATTCCAAACACAACTTGTTATATATCATTTATCTCAGAAAGGTGCATAGAATTTATCTGTGTAATGAAAAAAATGTAAGATGTGAAGGTTTTGGAGTTAGTATGTTGGGAATCAAAAAATGTGCAAAAAAATAAGTGAAAAAGAAACAGAAAAGCCTATAATATATCATATAACAAACCAACATTTGTTTTTTCTAGATTTACTAAAATTCTGAAATGTAGTTGTGAATAAATGTTGATAATAAAATTAATCAATTCATAAAATTTACATGTTTGAAAAATCAATTTTTCCGATAGAAAAAAAAAAAACTTGCTGAAAAGTTATTATTATTAATAATGTAGCCGACATTTTTTAGGCGGAGCAAGAATTTTTTTTCTCGCATATATATACATAAAATCTAGAAAGTTACGCAATAGGCTGAAATATTGATGTGTTTTTTGCGGATGTATATGTTTATAAGTTTTCTTAAACCAAACATGTGGTTTTTGGGATTATGTAAGGCATCCATTATTTACAATTCTATGTAGCCCAAACAATAGGACTGATTTTGATAAAATTTCATGTGTGGACCAATTTGGCAAAAAATTGAGATTTTTGTAGCTTTTTTTTCCACTACTTCAAATTTGAGGGAACCTGGGAGAAGAGAAAAACATGTATGACTTTATATTTATAATATACTATATATTTATAATTTATCAAAGTTAGTGTTATTTTCATAAAATTTCACTAAACTGTATCTTCAAACAATAATTATTAGTTTCCATTCTTCGAAAATTCCGGTAGAGAAATAGTTGTAAAAAAAAAATCGTTAATGGAGATGTTATAAAAGAACCAATTTCTCAAAATCAACAGAAATGATTATGATATAATTTTCCTAAAGTCACCCTTTAAAAACTAATTACGGTTTTCAAAATCAGTTGTAAAGATAGTGTTCAGATTTTTCCATCCTGTGATGTCTCAGGACTTGATCATTATTTATTGATTGCTATCACCCTAACAATATTATCTCCTTCAAAAAAAACCTCCTAGAGATAACATTTTAAAACGTAATTAAACCAATATTTTTTAACAAAATATTCACAGGTTTGTAGCATTCATTTTAATTGGACCCTCAAGGCTACCTTTTACCAATATCTGATTAAAATAATATTTTAAGTAAATCGGTATGCTGTGATTTTAATGGTACATGGCTACATTTTTACTTTCTAAAATATAAATAGCATGAAAAGTTAGGTGATTGCAAATAAAAATTTATTTTGAGTTTTAGCAAATATAACCATTTAAAGGTCCTCTAAATCCAAAAAAGTAATGCTTGGAATGTTGTCTCAATGGCATCTTTCATCTGTGTAGTTCTCTGCTGAACAAACGTTTTACCAAATTTTTGTTATATTTGGTATGTGGGCATATTTAGTAATATCTGATCTATTTCTGTTAATTTTTTCGATAACTCAAAATTTGGGGACTGAAGTCATAAGAAAGAAAATACAAAATTACCATTTTCTTAAAATGGGCTCAAAAAATTTTGATAAAATTGAACCCTGGAACTCAAACAAAACTTTTTTTTATCGCTCCAAAAATGTCAATTAATGACTGATCAGTATACAAAAATCAAATCCCATCTGTCATTTAGGGCAAGCTTTTGGCGTAAGAAAATCAAGTTTAGGTCTTATTAGGTACAAGGATAAAATAAAGTAATAAAGCTTAAAGTTTCAAAATATTTTAATAGTATAAATGAGCTACAATTGTTTCACCTTGCGGCATCATTGGGCAACTGTAAATAGTAAATATTTTTTAAAAATAATTTGTATAAATCTAAAAAAACTTTCATGGTCATCAACAGAAATGACATATATTATTTTATTACCACTAATTTAGTTCGATTAGTATTTGGTTTTGTTGATGAGTGTGTGAGAAAGTTTGTGCAATGTTTTTTACCGTTGATTAGTAAAAAAAATTGATGTGTAGTTTTACGGGAATATATTCTTTTTGAGGTTCCCTGCGTTATAGATAAACATATAATATACGTATTGTAGAGAAAGTTATGCAATTGATTAAAATATAATGTCCAGTTCTTAGCGAATGTATCATCTTTGAGGTACACTAAGAAAATTTAATGGTATTTTAAATAGTGTCTGTTATTTGTCTGTTATCTCACAATTTCTCTTTAGTCCAAACGGGTGGAGCGATTTTGACCAAATTTTGTATTTATTTATTTCATTTCACTGCATTACACCTGATTGGACAACATTGAGACTCTTGCAGGTAGGCAGCTTGTCCTCAAATAACACATAATTACAGTACTATAATCAATATTCATTTAACATTACATGACTAAGAATAAAATTTGTCACAATAGATCATATCAGTCCATTAATCGTTTCTACAATCTCTTTTAGTTTGTTCAAGAAATAAATATTAAATATCATTAAAAATATACATACATGCAGATGAGCACATTGCATTAACACAAATACCAATACCAAACAAAAGCAATCTGATTAATAATATCTCAG
Source organism: Aphrophora alni (assembly GCA_963513935.1). Taxonomy (NCBI): domain Eukaryota; kingdom Metazoa; phylum Arthropoda; class Insecta; order Hemiptera; family Aphrophoridae; genus Aphrophora; species Aphrophora alni. The sequence goes on along the minus strand of OY740765.1, from coordinate 38,772,910 downwards.
ATTTTACCTATAAAATACATTACACACTATAAAAGATTCCTACCTTGTAGGAAATCATTTGTGTTATAATATGTTTTCTCCAGCAACAGTTGCAACAGTTTTTTTTAATAGTGTTATTTCTAGTATCTTAAATGTAGAATTTAACTGATTGTAAAATTTGACGCCTTTATATAAAGGACTCCTTTCCAGCAGGTAAACCTGTGAATCGGGTTCAACATTGGTTCCCTGTTCCTTGTGCCATAATTGTGGTACACACAATTTTCTGCAAATAACTGCTTGTCACAGTGCACAAAACATAAGACTTCAAACAAATAAAGACATGGTAACGTTAAAATTTTGAAATCTTTAAATAATCCTTTACAAGGATGAAATTTAGGTTTATTTAACATGATTATAAGATATTTTTTTGAACCATAAAAATATTGTTTGCTTCCTTAGAGTCTCCCCAGAGTATAATCCCATATTTAATATGTGGAAAAAAAATAACTGTAGTACACAGTTTTTTTGGTTTTAATATATGTGATATTTTTTAATATTTTCATTTGAAAACGGGCTATATTTAATTTCTAAATTAGAATCTTTATATGTGTTTTCTAATTATATGGTGATCAATTTGTACGCCCAAAAATCTAGCATCAGTTTTTCCAATTAATAAGTTGTTTTTTTTTAAATTGTATATTTAACAAATCAACTTTTGATATTAAAGTCTTAAAATTCATTATGTTTGTCTTATTAATATTCAATTTTAAACCATTAACAGATAGCCAATCATATATCTCATTTATACTTACTTCAACTTCATGTATTAATTTTTCCTTATTTTCCGATTTTATTAAAACTGTTGTATCATCTGCAAAGAGATATATACAACCCTGTACACTATCTGTCAAGTCATTTATGTGCATTACAAACAATATTGCACCCAACACAGATCCCTGAGGAACACCATTTTTTACAGATTTCCAAGTCGATGCAAAACTCCACGTATATTTTTAATTTGAGTTTTTTGTTACCTGTCACACAATAGGACCTAAATGAATATAAGTTGTTTAATGCCCTTGATGCCCAACATTCCATTTTTTAAACTAAAATTTCACGTTGAACACAATCAAATGCCTTTGACAGGTCACAGAAAACTCCAACTGTGTGTCATGGCCTGTCCAGAGCCTTGGACACATCATTAATAAGGTATGATAAAGCCAAATCAGTACTATAACCTTTTCTAAATCCATATTGGTTTAGGTTTAATATGTTATACTTGTTTAGAAAACTTGTCATTTGATCATTAGCAGATTTTTCAAAAAAGTTTAGAGATATTAGACAGCAATGAAACTGGACGATAAAATTCCTATCTCTGTTCTAGAACCTTTTATAACAATGGTTTTACTATGGAATATTTGAGTTTATCTGGAAAAATTCCTTCGCTAAAAGACCTATTTAAAATCTGAGTAATTGGTTTAGTAATCAATGGTTTTGCCAATTTCAAAATTGAGATTGAAACTTCATCCCAGTCTACTGATTTTTTTATTTTTAAGATCAGATATTATTTTTTTAACATCAAACTCTGTCACTTCTTTAAAAGAAAAAGATAAATTACAATATTTATTATAGTTGTCATCTTGAAAATTTTTAGATTTTAAAACTCTTTTGCATGTTTCCTCCAGAGAACACCCTTTTCCCGATTTTTTACCTATGTTTATAAACAAAATTATTAAATTCTGCTGATAGTTGTTTTAAATTATTCACCAACCTATCGTCTATAAACAGTTCTGTAGTGAACTTATCCATATTATTTGCTGTACCGAGTTCAGCTTCAATAATATCCCAAGTGGCTTGTGAATTATTTTCTGAAGTTTGAATAAAGCTATTATTTGTGATCTTTTTTGTTCTGCTTATAACTTTTTTTTTTTAATTTCCTGTAATTTTGGTAATATTTTATGAAACTTTTGTGTTTATTCCACTTAGATTCACTATGCAATCTTCTTTTTTCGCGATTTGATATTTTTATTCCCTGTGTTCCACCCTATTTTGTTTTTATCCCTATTTCTAGTAATCAATGTAGTAGGAAAACACTCATTGAAACTGTCCAGAAACAAATTCAAAAAATGATTGTAACACATCTACTGTCCCTGTCATTGGTAATCCCCAGTAAATTTTATTTAACTTAACAACAAAATTCGCCCTACTTGCATCATTTATAATTCTAATTTTATGTTTTAAAGTATTGTTTACTATCTGTTTTTTGGGCAAAATATGTGGGATTTTTATAAATAGAGCATTATGGTCTGAAAACCTTATATCAACAGACAATGACTTTTGTTTTCCAAATCTAAAGTTAGTAATAATATTGTCAATGCACTTTGCTGAATGAGCAGTGACTCTAGTTGGAGTGTCTACATTCAACTTGTAACCATATGAATTTAAAATGGAAATCAACTTCACATTTGCTGGACTCATCTCCATTATATCTATATCCAAATCGGATGACATCAATATCTTTTTACATTTACTTTCTAAACATAGTAAGTTACAAAATTTTTTCCAATTTTCTCAAAACAATTTTAGATTCAATGGATCTGGAATCCTATAAATTGATGCAAAGGCAGTATCCATATCAGGGATCTCAATAAAAGATCCTTCAAACACAAACATTTCATTTAACTTTTCTAGTTATAATAAAGTTATAATAGTTATAAATAGCCTTATAATAAAGTTAGTACCGTTTTTAACTAATAGACAAGAACCACCATGACTCACATCCTCCCTGCTATAAAAGGAACCAATTAAAAAAAATTTATTTAATATGTTAATATTATTTGACCTCAACATATGTTCATTCAATGAAATTATTAAAATCTTATCAGACACTTCATCTAATAATAACTGTAATTCCTCCTTGTTAGCAAGGAAACTCTGGATATCATGGTGCATAAACCATCCCTGTCTATGAATATCAGATAATTTATCCTTAACCTTATCATTTTAAAATTTTTTTACAAGTTAAGCCAACTTTATTGTAAAAAAGCCAACAGGGTTGTTTTATATGCGCAGCAAATTTACTCTGTTATAATCTGCTATAATATTAAAATCGGAATAAATGATTAAAATCTAGATTATAAAAACAAATCACTGCACTTCACTAGACACTTCACACAAACTTTCTTTTTTTCAATCTGCCACTAAAGATCATTTGTCTGAGGAGCCTGCATAAACATAATCACCCCCAACTTTGTCAATTCCCTACAATATTAATTTAAGCGTAGGTTAGACAAAAAATTGAACCTAGTTTGAAAAATCAAAGTCTAGATTATAATTAGCTTTAATACAAAATTAATTAGCCAACTCAAAATTATAAGATTGCAAAATTAACTTAAATAATATTAACTCTCTTTTGAAATTCCAAATTAAAAAAAAAACTAATTAGCATATAAAGAGATGAACCACTTTGTTTTGACAATTTGATTTTCATATGCTGAGCTGTGTTAAATAAGAAGAGCAGAGTCTCTGTTTGTTGCCAAGCAAGGTATAGTTCAATATAAAATTGTCTAAATATAAATTTAATTTCAACATTATTCAAGTTGACTTTCATGTCTTTCTTGAAAGTTTGTATAATACACTGTTATAAACAAAGTCTACAACACCCCAATGTGCATTCTGACCATAGTTTTTTATTTATTATTATGCAAAGAAGCGGGATTTACCTCTTAGACACTTCAACCTGTAAGACATTTTGTGTACTTCTTATTCCTGACTAGCTTATTTTTATGCTCTTGGTTATGGACAGAATTTTCCCAGCCAGGTTGCTTATTGCTTTAAAGGGCCATATTTTGGCCGAATATCAGTTGTCTTCTATGTCCTAATGCTTCGCACTTTAGAAGTATATGTTCTGCAGTTTCTAGGTGCTGGTTTTATAGTCTGTATTTCTGGTTTCCTTGGAATAATCCCATTGTATCAAGATGCTTCTTGAAACGGCCATGGCCTGATATAAAGCTTAATATTTTTCTTTGATTACGTTTATTTTGAGAAGCGACAAACTTGGAGAGTTTCATATTTAGTTGGACCAGTGATCTGTAAAGTTTTCTCATGGAGTATTTTGTCCATCGTTCTTTAATTTCTAAGTTTAGCCATTGTTTAAGACTATCTTTTGTATATATAAGATCTAATTCTTATGTGTGTTTTCAGGAACTGCATGATGTTGAAGGTGAAGCCAAAGCTTGCCATTTCCTAGGCTATGCCCATTATTGTCTAGGAAATTTTCGTGAGGCTGTTCGATATTATGATCAAGACTTAGCTTTGGCTAAGGATTTACAGGATAAAATGAACATGGGTCGTGCATATTGTAATCTTGGCCTCGCTCATTTAGCACTAGGCAACTTGGAAACAGCTCTGGAATGCCAAAAATATTTTCTTGGTAAGTAAATTAATTCGTAAATGTATCCGGTTGGCCACATTGGGTTTAAAAAAAAAAAAAAATTAATTCTAAAAACCATTTATTTATTATAACAAATAAGTTTCTTTAAATATTATAATAAATATTTTATACATTTAATGTTCTCTTAACGTGTATTGAGACCTTTCTTCCGTGCTGGTTGAATAGGAACTAATGATCTAAGGAAGCTAGATGTTATACAATTGTGCTTATGTTGCTAAACTAGTCATCATCATTATTTATACAAACTATACAATAATTGTTTACATAACTCCTCCATCCCTAAAGAGAACTTCAGGAGTTGGTTAAGACGTTTGTTGAGGGTGTCTCGGCAACCTCGAAGTTGAAGTTATATAACAAAATCTATAGACTACATACAATATTATAAATTATTAAAATACTATATAATACTAAGGTCTATAGATTCAAATCATAAGTTATTACATCTCTTGAAGTTTTTGAAATCTTATTTATGTTCATTTTTCCTAAATCTAATCTTTGCAAATTTACTGAAAATTCTGGTTGTTGATCTAAAGTTAATTTAAAATCAGTGTTATCCAAAATCTTAGGATGTCCCGTGTTAATATTAGTTAAATGCAGAAGTATCTGATATTATGTTACAATTTCATTATCATTTACTTTCAATAGATATATACAATGTAGAGACATTTCACTTATTTCTTTATTACTAACTATATTCAAAACCGGTCTCTTAGGAAATATTACTAAGTATTGTTCAAATTCTGGAATCCAATTAATTATATTGTCCTTAATTTCTAAGTTTACATATTTGCATTTACTGACTGTGTCTGAATTTAACACTGAGTTCTCACATTTAATATTCTGATTAGCAATGTGTGTGAATAATCAGATATGAGCATTGTGAATCCTGCTAGTACACTTTTCCTACAATCCTACTACTATTACATTAGATATGGACTTATAAACTAGAACATATCTTACATTTGGAATCTTGGTATATAATTTGATTCTTACAATGTTGGCACAGACTCAAATTTATACAGTGTCTATTCTACAGGGTCCACACTAGGCAAATTAATAAAATAAATTATTTCATTGGAATCAATCTTACAATTTATTTCTAATAATTTTTCTAGTTCCCAAATATTCTCTAACATAGGCTCTACGGGTAGTCTATCTTTATAGTACAATTTTATTTTACTAATTTCTTGAAATAATTCCTGTGTGGATATTACACCGGGGTGTAACTTTCCTAATTTACAAAAGGTTAGTGAATTCTCAATGTCTTGTACTAACTGTAACATGATATTATATACAATATTTAATTGATTCAGAATGCTTCTTACTTGTTAAATTTTAATTTGGCCATTCATTAAGCTGTTTACTTACGATTAACAATTTATTTTCTAACTCGTCAAAATTACTCTCTATAATTTTTACAGTTTTATTAATTCCTCAAAAATATCTGTATTTATAAAATACTGTGATTCAAATTGATTTATCATTTTATTTTGATGTTTTTTAAATCTGCTAATATTTTTTTCATATTTTTCCCCATCATAGGAATCTAAGTTTCCTGTTATAAGTTTTACAATTGATCCTAGACCAATGATTATACCTCTTTTATTCCTTGTTTGCTTAAAACTAAGTATTTTTCTTTTAAAATTAACCTAGTATGATTAATATACCTATATGATTAAAGTAATTTATCATATCTCTTAGCTTGTTACCATTGTCATTTAACGATTCTGTCTTAACATATACAGTGGTATTACATTTCTAACAATTTTTATTATAATAGTTTAACACATCATTGTTTAACATATACTTCTCGTGGAATTTCTGGCAGCGATTATCTGTTTAGGTTCCTTTTCTGTTGAATAATTTCTTTGTTTTCGCAATTTACCTCTCTTACATGATCGTACAATTTCTTAGTTTTTTCTTTGTGTGAATTTAGATAATCATTAGTAATTAATTTTATTCTCCAAAGTTATCTCTAAAATTGAACTATTATTAATATGACCATATAAGATTTCTGTAGATGTTAGTTTTGTGACTGAATGAATCGTGTTATTATAAGCAATGACGGCATACATAACCTTTTTAGCAAATGTCTCATTTTATAATTCCGTCTGATTGTTTAAAAGGCGAATGTGTTCAATAATTGTGGAGTGAACTCTTTCACATAATCCATTTGATTGAGGATGTTGAATGCTGATGTAGTGGATTTTAATTCTATGAAGCTCTAACAGTTCACTTACTAAGCGGTTGTTGAATTCAGTACCGTTGTCTGACGTAATGGTCTCTGGAACTCTGTAGGTGGTAAAGAGGTCGATAAGTTTGTCGCAAATTTCAGTTGCTTGCTGACTGATAGTCCTATACATCTGAACATATGTCGAGAATGTGTCAATGATGGTTAGAAACTTAGTTTTATCAAGTATCACTGTGTCAATTGATAACGCTTCCATAGGTCTTGAGGCTGTAGGTGTAATAGATAACTATGTTCTCAATTGAATTCTTTCATATTTCATTTGCAAACACACATTGCAGTTATTGATATACTCTTGAATAATAGCTCTTAGATTAGGCCAAGAGTACTTCCTCTTAATTTGATTATATGTCTCAATAATCCCTCAGTGGTTAGTTTTACTAATGAGATAGTTTTCGATAGTTTCCTGAATTTCATCAAAATCAAATACATCCAATAGTTTTACGTTAATTTTAATTAAATTCAATTGTGAACTCCTAAAGGTATGAAATATACATGTTATAAATCTCTCATAAAAATCATTTTCAAAATATAAGTTATATCTAACATTAGGTACTAGGTATTGCTTAACAAAGTAAATTATATCTTGATCAAAATAGTTCTCCAAAGTCTCTACTAATAATTTCATTTTAGAAACTCCAAATAATTTTTGGATTCTTACTATTTTTGGTTAATACTTAACTAAAGAAAGCATAATTTGATTTTTGCCATAATTCACTGGTTCATCTGAAATTAGTATTTTCACTTGGGTATATCCTTCATAATTGGAATGAATAGTCTTGTAAATATCATCGCTATCATCGACATTTACAATTATTGACTCGTTGCAATTAGATCTGGAGGGTTTAATGGTGTTGATTCTTTACTGTATAATTCTGGGAAATAAAGGTGTGTTGAATCTTTTATTATTTTTGTTAAATTATTATACATTTTGTCTTGATTTTTTGATATTTTCCTTTCTGTTATATTTAGTTGAATCGTGGATAAAGCATGTGCGTTTTGGTTAAATTTACCACGTTTGTATTTTATTTCATACATAAATTCTTCTAACTTTTTATCTTCATCTTAATAATTTTGAATTCGGTTCCTTGACAGAAAATAACCATTGTAATGGTTTATGGTTACTGTAAATAAATAGTGAACTTTTTCCATAAAAGTAGTGTCTGAAATATTTGGTTGCCCAAACTATTCCTAATCATTCTTTTTCTATTGCGGAATAGTTAATTTCACTTTTATTTAAAGTTCTACTAGCATAAGCTATTGGTAAATCTGTGCCTTTAATTTCTTGACTTAAGATAGCTCCTATCACAATGTTACTGTAGTGAAAACAAATTCTTTTTCAAAACCTGGGTACTGTAGTATTGGTTCATTACACAATATTTTTTTTCATTGTTCAAAACAATTAATATAATCTTGATTACTTATATATATTTTAGCATTCTTTTTTAAACATATTGTAAATGGTTTAGTTAATGTTGTGAAATCTTGTATAAACTTTCTATAAACTATAAACTTTCTATAATCCTAGAAATTCTTTAATTTGTTTAGTTGTTTTTGGAATTGGATAATTTTTTATCGCTCTAATTTTATTGGGGTTTGGTTTAATTCCTTCCTGAGTTATTACAGTATAGCCCGGCCGGTAAGTGGTGAAGCTTGGAGGGAGAGGTGTAGGGCTTGGAGTGGGGGAACCTAGCCACCGAAGGATAACTGGGCTCACATACTTTGATTAGAGACGCTGAGCCGTGATTCTTTTTTGTGAACAGCGATGCATTTTTGTTTGTTCCTTCAATGTAAAGCAATGTAATAATTTATAAAATTAATAAAAATTTAACATCTTTAGCGGATAATATGAACTAATAAAGTACTAAGTATTATTGGTTTTAAAATTGCATTTAACAAATTATAATTTGTTTGAGTTGCTGGAATAACAACTACAACTACAAAAAACAATATGAAATTTTAGAAAGCCTAAAATAAACAAAATGGTGAACAAATGTACATTGAGAACAGAATGTGTATGAATTGTACTACTTCTGAAAAATTAATGAAGAATGCGGTATGAAAAAATATTTGAAAATGCAATTTATAACTAAGAGACAATTGTCTACAATGAAAATGTAACTTGAGCAGATTAAAATCTAGTAAATATTATTATTACACCTTTAAAAAATAAATTGGGTAATATTTTCTTCAATCATTAAATTTTATTCATTAAGTTTTATTTTATTGTCAAAATAATAGTTTTCAAATTACATAACTATTTTCTATTGCACCAAATACTCGATTCATGAGTAGAAGGCATATAAAGGGATTGTTAAAAAGTTATTTTACTAAATACAATCTGTAAGAAAAAACATCAAAAACTTATAATAAAATTGAGTCTTCACTTTTTAACCTAAATAGTCAGGAACATAACAAATATTAATATTGCTTTTATAAATAAAAAACAACACGAGAACTTCTTGGCTCCACTCTTAGAAAAAATATTTAAAAGAAGAAATATTAATATTTTTACCTTGTCTTTCAATCACAAACTAAAATAACAGTAACTATATAACTAACAAAGATTGTACTCTTAACGCTAAACTAACCAACAGACAAAATAAACATAAACTTAACAATTTAAAAAAACTATAAAATATACTTACTCTTTTTACGAAACGTTTACAACAGATCCACACCACTAATGTCACTATCACTATCATTCTCACTAATGTCAGTGTCACCTAAATTAACAACTATCCTTTCTGTCAGTTCGTCAATTAAAGGTTCTGTAGATAAATAATCATCTTCAACTGTTATGACATGTTTACACCTGGACGACCAATCCTTTCCAGTAATCAGACCTACTTTTTCTTCTACTAATCGTATGCAGTCGTCTGTTTTAAATGTAGTGTTCAAAGCAACATAATCCTTAATTAATTGTCGCCCAAATCATCTCGATTGGGTTTAGGTTTGGATGATACGAGGGGAGTCTGAGTACACTGTGGCCGTGTTATGCTAAGAGAGTGTCTATTTTATACATTTTAGTTCTACTTTTATTAAGTTTAATTAGTTGGTAAAGTTCCGGTTTGAGCATGGTTTCTACATATGGAATGTTATTTTGTATAAGCCATGACATCATGTCATATTTTTTTGTTAAGGAATTCGGTGCAGGGTTAAGTTCTTTATTATGATACGATGCGTTGTCAATAATCAACACTGATTCGGAATTAATTTTTCATTTAACCATTTTTCATAGTTTTTATAATTCATAGCATCATGGTAGTCGCCACTCTTCTGCCCAGATTTAAAAATTAACTTGCGTCATTTATGAAACCTTGTTCATACCCAGCATGGACAATTATTGCATATTGCCCTTTGGATATTGGACTATGAAGGCTAGCTTTTGAGTTATCAGACCATGAATGTGGTTTAGTGTGTGAGGTGTGCACATAGGTTACATCCATATATACTATTGTTCTGTTGTCTTTTCGGTACTTTTGTATTGCTCTCAAATAGTTAAGCCTTTTTTCTCTAATATCAGGTTTTTCAATTAAAATTTGTCTATTATCATGGGATTTTCTCCACCTAAAACCCAGCTTTTTAATAACTTCCGCAAGAGCCCACTTCCCACCTTTGAAATCTTTTTTATCCATCAAAACTGGTAGTAACGTTTTTAAAGTTGGACGTTGGCCATTTGTTACATGAAACTCATTTATAGTTCTTCGTACCACACACTTGTCAAAATGATCTAATTCTGTTCCTTTTGTTTTTTTTTCTTGGGCATTTTTTACGTGGGGTTGAGAAAGGTTGTCCAACTTCCACATTACTTTTACTTTACCTAAGAATTTGCTGGACACTGATGCGTGATGTTCCTGTGGCTTGAGCTACTCTTTCTTGAACCTTTTCTAATAGTATCGGCCCTTCCTCTGCTTCCTTCTTCATGAATTTATAAATGTTACAGATAAGCTCTCTTGCCTGGCTATGAATAATTTTCTTTCCACCTATTTTATTTAAATTAGGATTTCTTTCCATATTACCTTTAAAGTGTAATAAATACAACATTTAATAACGAAAAGAAAATATCACAAACATAAGTAGTTTAAACACATCCAGCCTAAGCACTTTATAATAGCATGGGTAAACTAGAAGCGACTGGTTTACGTCGTACAATAAGATGTGCCTAGTAGTACGGACAGAGTTAGACTGAGGCGCACGGATCCCCCACCACTGAACACTGGCTAGAAACCTGTTTGACAGATCTGGGTCAAGTGTCACCACCTACCGGCTCTGCTATCCTAAATATGCTACTTCTTTTCTTAAGAATTCAGTTTTATCTAATTGAATCTTGAAATTGGCTTTCATTAATCTATCCAATACTTCTTGTAATTTGTTGAAGTATTTCTTTTTCTACTATGGGCTTGAATTAAAAAAAACTTGTTACTTCTTTAAAATTTCGCTAACAACGGGTTGAGGTTTATTTTCAATATTTTGTCCACAAGGCTCTTCTGTGTTGAAATATAATATTGATATGTCTTTATCCGGTGTACTTAAATGGTTATTTATAAAATTTAGATTTAGTCCTAACTCTTTCATGTTGTCTAATCCTAATAATAGATCGAAATTGTCATGGAAATCAAATAGGTAGATTTTTGTTTCTTATTTTCCTAACAAAGGTAACTTTAAACTATGTTTCTCTTGAAACACCATGTGCAGTTATTACTTCAAACGGTTCTTGCTTTATTGTATATTTATGTAATTTAAATGCTTGATTTTTCTTAATAAAAGATTGTGTGCTTCCAGTATCTATTAATATCTTTAAATTAGTTTTTGGGTAGAAAAAATTAGGTAAATAGTTATTTTTATTATGGATATTCATTATTGCAAATTTGTTCCGAGGCTGGTATCTCCTAAAAAATAATCATTTTCTAGTCCACAAGCAGCTTTCTTCTTCATATAAGTTTAATTCATCAAATTGTTCTTGAAAAGTGTCAAATTCGTTATTTGGGTTTCTACATAATTTTCATCTTTTGTTTTAGTTTTGTTCAAATTCTTCCTCTATGGGTTTTTTGTTAATTGGTACATATTCCTAACTGTATTACCGGTTTGTTTAGTCGAAATACTCATTGAAGTTGTCTTGTACGGCTTTTGTTGTATGTCGATATTCTGTTGAATATTAAGGGGTTTTGATTGCATTGGTTTATAATAATGTGGATTTTGGAAGTTTTGATATTGTGGTGGATTTTGGAAGATTTGATGTCATTGTTTCTGAAAGATTTTGTTTTGTACTGGTTTTTGCATCTGATTAGGTTTATTATAAGCAGGCTTATTATTTTGAAATAATTTATTATTTTTAAATTGGAAATCATTAATTAGCATATTTGATGCTGCTTCTAAACTACCTGGATTTTTAGCTGTCATTAAGGATCCTATTGGTTCCTACAAACCTCTCAATAAATCTCTTAAAGCTAGGCCCTGCACATAGGGACATAATATATCTCTAATGTGTGAATGTTCTTTATTATTGAAAAATGCTATTTGTAAATTTAATAATTTTTGAACTCTGTCGTAGAATTTAAAAGGTGATTCAATAACTTCCTGTTTTAATTATGACATTTCTAAATTTAAAGTATAACAATCTCTTCTATCTGAGTGCTATTAGAGTTTTTCTATCTTCTGTCGAAGCATATGTATTAGAATTTATTACTACACTTAAAGGTTGTCCTTTCAATTTTGATAAAATAGATATTCATTTGAAAGTCTTCTGTATTAGAGGCTACATAAAATTTTGATACAATTTTATCACATATGGAGAAAAATCGACTGAGTATGGTCGCCTCACCATTATATTCAGGGATCATATCTAAATATTCCTTTTTTTTTTTTTTAGTATTGGGGTAGACATTTTGGTTATTAACTATATTAAAGTCAGTTACTAAAATATTATTTAACTAGATTCTTATTCTAACACAATTATCTTAACACTAATTCACAGAATATAAAAATATTTTATAATAATAATAATAACAATAATAATATGTAAAGCTTATTTGTTTTATTTTGTTATAAAGCAAAGTTTTATTTACCATTGAGTTAATTATTTATTAAAAATAATTATCATTATTTAATTTTGAATTTATTATTATTTCTTATAATTATTGTTTTTATTAAAATTGATTTTCCCAATTTTACTTATTTCTGAATATTAATTATTTCTTCATAATTAAATTCTTATTCTACTTACAGGATCCACAAAATGCTCATTTTGGGCCTGGGTTGTTATAGCATGAAGAGATGTCTCTTCTTCTTTCGGCAATATGTCCTCTTGCTGGTTGCAGTTGTTCAAATAATCATGTGCATTGAAATTCGAAACGTTGTGGTTCTCGGGGAATGATTGACATCAAAAGTCATAATTTTCTCTTAGAACCCTGAAAGTATCTTCTTTTCACCTCTTCTTTCTTCTTTCGGCGAGATGCCCTCTTGCTGGTTGCAGCTGTTCAAGCAATCATGTGCATTGAAGTTTGAAACGTTGTGGTTCTCGGGGAATGATTGACACCAAAAGTCCTAATTTTCCCTTAGAACCCTGAAAGTATCTTCTTTTCACCTCTTCTTTCTTCTCTCTTCTTTCTTCTTTCGGCGAGATGCCCTCTTGCAGGTTACAGCTGTTCAAACTCATGTGCATTGAAGTTCGAAACGTTGTGGTTCTCGGGGTTGACATCAAAAGTCCTAATTTTCTCGTAGAACTCCGAAAGTATCTTCTTTTCGAAAAGCGCCCTTTTCTGAAGATGTCCTATAGACTGCGCTAGTTATGTGTCCGGTTGGTCACGTTGGGTTTAAAAAAAATTAATTCTAAAAACCATTTATTTATTATAACAAATAAGTTTCTTTAAATATTATAATAAATATTTTATACAGTTAATGTTCTCTTAATGTGTATTGAGACCTTTCTTCCGTGCTGGTTGAATAGGAACTAATGATCTAAGGAAGCTAGATGTAATACAATTGTGCTTACGTTGCTAAACTAGTCTAATATCATTATTATTTATACAAACTATACAATAATTGTTTACATAACTTGTACATACCTTTATTTAAAATGTGATATTAACCTGATAACTGCTGATGAAACATTTATCCGTTGACACCCTAAAATAGATATAAAATTTGATTTTCATATTGATATTTAATTTTTATCATTTTAATAATATTAAAAATACATCTATTTGATATCTCTTTATACTTATAGTATGATTACTTATTTGCAACACAAATATGATTTTTATTTTTTACAAAATCGTTTGTTAAACTACAAATAATAAATCTTTTAATTTTCATTGCCTAAAATATTATATAGTAGTCAATGCAAATAATTCCTTTTCATTTAATTAACATGACTAAGCTAGCAGTAAAAACTCAATTAGCAATTGCCTCTGATTGAATTTGATAAGATTGATGGTAGGTTGATGCTCAAGATAGAAACTAGAATTCCTTGTAAATTTGTCCCTTGGGGGCATAGGACCTTTACAAAGGACTTCTACCAAATTTCAGGTTTTGCCTTCTTCTTTAATCTCGTTTTCTTTTATCCTGGATCTCCCAGGTCTTCACCTTCCTTGTGGGTTCCACTCCAGAGCCTGCCGACTGCTGTTATCAATACTGTCTCCTAAGAGTGTGTCTGATCCAGCCATACTTCATGTTTTTTATAATCTATTTGAATTTCCCACATCTAACTTAGTTCTCTGTTTGAATTTTTATTTGGCCAATATATGTTGAGAATTTATGTCAGGAATAATTAATAAGTATTTGTAATTTGTTCATATTCTTAGTTAAGACTCTCCATGTTTTGCATCCATAAAAAAGTACGGATTTCACATTTGTTTAAAAAATCCTGAGTTTAGATCTCCTTCTCAGTTTCTGAGTTTTCCAAATAGGTCTTAGTTGAACAAATGCACTCCTTTACCTTCTTTATTCTTTGCTGAAATATCGTCATCTGCCTCACCTGTTTTTGTAACCAAATTGCCAAGATACTGGAACTGTTCTAGCTGTTTTATAATTTGTTCCATTGATGATCAAATTATCTTGGTTTTTAGAATTTTTCATCATCTAGAATTCCTACTTACCAAGATTATCTTATTTAATGCTTCTTATTATCAATAATAACATAATCAATATTTACCAATGTTTTTTAATAATGAAAATTAATATATTAGCAAGATTGACTTATTAGCAGTACTTTTTTAATTATGGAGATTTAATTATTAGCTGTACATTCTTAATTTTTAAGATGACTTATCAGTCATTCTCCCCTCATTATCAAGATTAATTTGGTAGAACAGAAATGTGAAGTAGTAAGAAATAAACAAAAGTGAAATATTTTTGTCTTCTGCTTCGACAAATGTTGATGTGTTATTAGCTAGCGGCAAAACACACTAACTTTAGTGATTTATTACATATTATTTATGTGATTTTGGTTATATGAATATGAAAGTTTGAAATATTAGCTTTACAATGGTACCTAAATTATTGTGATAGAATGATTTTTAGTAGTCAAAATGTTGAATTGAAAAAAGTAATTTTGCGACAATGCATTGTCGATTGAAAATTTAGAACTGCACTTTTGCGACAACGTATTGTCTACTGCCAGTTCCAGGGTTAATTTTCGAGATTGACTTATTAACTGTGCCTTATTAATTATCAATATTAATTTATTAAACCTGCTCTCTAAATAATTGAGTTTCATTTATTAGGCATGCTTTCTTACTTATCAAGATTATTTTATTAGCCATGCTTTCTTAATTATTGATATTAACTTATTAGGAAGGTTTTTTTTAACTATCAAAATTAACTCGTTAGCCCTGCTTTCCTAATAAGCCTTATAAACTTATTAGATATATATGTCATATTCCCATAACTCAGAAGACCACAACTTCTAAATTTAGTTATTACCCATAGAGTGCAGAGATGTTATCAGTCTGTTCTACTATGTCTACTTCCGTTTCCAGTTATGTTCCATATTCGATCGTTTTACTGTCTGCCTATACTTGCTATACTACAAGTATATTATATATGTTATGCAATTTTTTAGAAATAATTAATCCTAAATACTCTTTATTTATTGTTTTAAAGAATGTGAATTTTAGTGTTAAGCTTCATAAATATATGTCAGCCTTATTGTCCGTGTCAGTGCATAAAACCAAAAGAAGTTCAACATCTGGGTGCACCCACGTTTTCTTCACATCATGCCTACAAGTCTCCTAGAAAGTTGGTGCTTAAATTTTACTAAATTAACTAGAAAATACAATATAAAAAGTTCATTTGGTACTCCTGGCCAAATTAATTAATTAATTTCGTTAATTATCAACTGATCCTGTCCTAGGATTGATACAAAAAGTGTTCTTTTAGAAACATTATTTTTTTCAAATTAAGAACGAATGAAAACAAGAAAAAGTGTCCTTAGTGATTTATGCTTGTTACAATAAAACATTATTTATATAAAAGTGTTATTACTATTATTTTCAATGTACTATTTGTTTAAATAGAATTAATTTAAATTACATATAAACTAGGTTAGGCAGTAGACCTAGGCTAATTACACTTTCCTGTTGTTACAACAATAACCTACATAAGTTGTTTTTGCTTAGAAACTCTCTGCAATCCGTTCCTATCATCAGATTTTAAATAAGTACTTTTGAATTAAATAAACATAGCTATTATTTATTATATTTTCTTTTATGATATTAGTCTAAATTTTTATGTTCTTTAACATGGAAATAATTAACTTCATTTTTAAGCTAATAAGCTTTAGGTCTAGTTTAATTCTCAGTACAATTATTAGTTTCACCTGTCTCTGAAAAATAGATAATATGAGGTTTATTTCTTGTACGTGGCAATTAAACTCATTGCAAGTAGGCTGGTAAATAAACACACAAGTTGAGGAGTTACAAAAAGAAGAAAATATAAATGCATTCAAACTAAACAAGCTAAAGTTACCCTCAATTATTCTGACAAAATACAATGAATTTGAGTTACTAAGTTTGTAAGCTTCAGCTGATGTCTCATCAGATGATAGATTCAGCTACAAAAGTCTATATTCGATGTAAATTTTAATATTCAAAATACAATTCATTCATATCATTGTCGCCAGATCCATTAAATTCAACAATTGAATCTCAAGTTCATTTTGGTGCTAATGTGGATTTACCTCGTCTCGACTAAGGAAAATTTTCTAGAGAACCAAACACGTGGATAGCTTTTTTGAACCCTCTCTTTTATAAAATTTAACTAGTCCTTGTGCGGAAAAGTTTACATATTTACTTTCATAATTGACTGATAAACTGTTGCTCTTTAAATAAATATTTGCCTGTAAATAATGTTAATAAGGCAAACCTTATTGAAAAGCTACCTTAATTCTAGGTTATTAATCGTGCTGTTCACGTAAATAATATTTTAGATTAACAAAATGTGTATAATCAAACAGTCGGTTATGCTATTTTGTTTCTGTTTATAATGAAGATTATCAAGCTCTCAAATCACTAAATAATGGTGTTGCAAATAAAAGTTTAATTTTAACTTCACTCACCTTAACACGTTAGCTGCTGAGGCCTAATACGATACTCTTGCCGTGAGTGCCACGATTACCAAATTATTTTTCCATTATTATTTTTGCATCTACCTATGTTACATAATATAAGGCAATAGTATTTACTAATTTTATTTACATTTATGCATATATAGTTCCGAGACCGATCGGACCGAAATGCAATTTTTCGGCTTTAATTTTAATCGTAGTATAACGTTTAGGTCCGATCGGACCGAGGTAATTTTCGTGTTAAAAAAAAAAAAACCTAAACGGGCTATTTTATTTCTTTATGTTGGCAAGCTCACTATTTTATTTGTCTAATATTTATTTTATAAATACATATATTCATTTTACAACTGTATTCTTTGAGAATTATTCAATACTAAATCAAAATGTTTTTGTAAAATTTTTAATCGGTCCGATCGTGCCGACAAGAAAGTGAAAATATCCACTGATTTTAAATGTGATATTGAGTAACCATGGTAACGGTTATTAAAGCATACAATATACTATGTCTAACACACGTCTTTACCCAATCCAGAGAATACCAAAATATGCCGATAGGTTGCTGCACTATCGAACTGTGAGCCACAAAACAAAACATTACGTCAGTGACTTTATCGGTCCGATCGTGCCGTAACGCTGCATGTACAGTCACCTTAGTTTCGGTCCGATCGGACCGATATGTCAGCTAACGTGTTAAGAAAGCTTATTGCTGATTTTAGGTCAATATTTGAAATTCACAAACAAATTTTAATAATCTACCTACTATCACAGAAGTATTGTTTTCTTTTTAAATGAATGCTAAACAACTAGAAATTGTAAATTTTATACCAACATAGAAATAGTTTTCAACAATATGCTATTCTTAAAAAAACAATACTGTGAAAGTTAAAACAAACACAGTAAGATGTAAGAAATCTGCAATGTTTTCATCTAATATTGTTCTAAGTTGTAACTATCACACATCATCTTCATACAATATTCATTGTTCTATTGAGTTCTCTGCTCTATACATAATAGACAACCTTGTATTAAAGACAAAAATTTATGTTAGAACTGTTTTGGAACACATATATTGTCTGCCAAAAGTACCATCAGTCTTTTACATTTTCATCAATATTTTCTCAATATATTTTTATATATTATAGTATCAGCACCACATTATGACAAACCTACTACCTTTAAGCCGATTGTGTTTACTTCTCATAAGTTACATAATGAAATAACAGGTATTAATCTTTGTTTTTACTTCACAAATTTTCTTGTGATATCAAACAGATCTCCTGCCAAATTACAATTCATGTTGACGAACAAATTTTTCAATTAATGAATTAAGAGAAGACACATCTAAACCATTAGATGTATACCAGTTGACTACAGTCACCGAGTTGATCACAGATGAAAAGAGATATCACCCATAGCTTTCAGCACCAATTTTACATAGATGATGCTCTACAGGGAAGAGCTGCATTAAAAGAGGCTACCCTTCTATTATCCAAAGGGGGTTTTGAACTTCACAAATAGTGAATATTTCACAAGACCAGTGTGAAACAACATTTCACACTCCTGAACAACTATGTTTTAGCCTCTTGAGTCAAGAATGGATTTCAGATATCAATAATTTTATATATATACAGTACTAACTTGCTAACACGACCCTCAATAACACAACTTTCTCGATAACAAGTGCATTTATCTAATCCCCCTGGGATTGCCATAACACTTATATTAAAGATAACTCTAAAGCACGACTATTATTATTTTAAAAACCTCAATAGCACAGTTTTTGTCTCCATACAGATCGCTGCTTTAACCCTCTGTAGCACAACTTTTTGCAAAACCGAATCTTTATAGCAAGCGTTCAGCCTTATAGCAAGTCGTTTTACACAACGGAATCTTTTATAGCACGACTTCACCCTTCCAAGTACATAGTCCCCACAGTCATTGACTCAACGGAGTGGATGTTTTGAAAGAACCGATGTCTTACGCTCAGGTCTAAATATGAAAACAGCTTCAATAATTTTTTTTTCTATGTACATATTTTAAATATGCATTTTTATTTACTAACCAGTTAGATTACAGTACATACTTTGTCGAAATAATAATAAAATGTGCTATTGAGGGTTGATTCAAAATGCACTTCCTATAAAGGGTTTTCAGAAAAACAGTGACCTTGATAGTACGACTTTTAGTAAACATAATCACGAACCTCAAATAGAAGAGTCACTCGATAACAAGACTGTTCCCCAAATCCCCTTGAGAGTCTTGCTATCAAGGTTCTACTGTATATATAATGAATATACTATCAAAATTTCTTAAAAAAGAACTCTACATTCTCCAATCAATCAAATTTATGATTCCAGTGGTTGGTTGTCACTTTTTGTTTTGGGCCAAAGCTTGAATGCAATATGTTTGGACTTTAGGATTGGAATGAGATTCACCTCTACCAGAAAATCTTTCAGATAAATTGACTAAATATAATCAAGAACTTATTGAATTCCACGTTATCTGTGTGTTATCAGATGTGTGTACAATTAGTTCTTACCAACAGAGTGCAGAGATGTGATCAGTTTGTTCTAGCTTATGTTTACTTCCTTTTCTGGTTATGTTTCATGTTCTCTAAATCGACTGTTTGCCTATACTCAGTATACCACTATTATACTCATGCAAATGTTATTCGCTTTTTCACAGTTAATCAATCCTAAATCCGCTTGGTTTATTATTTTAAAGAATGTGAATTTTAGTGTTAAGCTTCAGAAATAGATGTCAGCTTTATTGTCAGTGTCAGTGCGTAAAACCAAAGGCAGTTCAACATCTGGGTGCACCCATGTTTTCTTCTCATCATACCTACAAGTCTGCTAGAAGGACAGTGCTAAAACTTTGGTAAATTAACTATAATATGTGATGTAAACTGTACACCATGCTTTCTTAATTATGAAATGTGTTAGCCATACTTTCTAAATTATCAAGATTAACTTCTTATTAGTTGCGTGTACTTAATTACTTAAATTAAATTGTTAACCAATGCTTTCCTAATTATCAATAATTATTATTATCCATCCTTTCATAATTACTGAGGTGAACGTGTTAGCCATGATTTCTTAAATGCCAAAATTAAAATATTGGCCATGCTTTCATAATTAACAAGATTAACTTATTACACATCCCATAGCCTAATTAGAGATTTCGCCGTAGCCTATTTGTGTTTTGATTTTCTTGAATTAGGATTAATGGGCTTAATTTATAACAGCCCTGGTACTGGGCTCTACAATTGAGAAGTGCTCATTGTAGGGTGACTACCTTGAGTCTGACTCTGACCCAACGGGTCTCTATTTTGTGTATTTAATTCCCATTTCTTGCCAATTATAAGTATTTATTTTGGTTTGAGAGGCATCTTATATGGTGTGTTTCTCGAGAGTTTTACACCATTTCTTACATTTTAGTAATAATTTCCCTTTTACGATTTTGAGGTAACTTTTCATTCTATTTACATGAACTGGTATTTCATGATTTCTAATTTTCAACATAACATTTAATTTGGATAATATTTTGGTTATTATATGGGGGAACTTCCAAAGTTCACTTAATTTCATAACTGTTTTCTTTTTTAATGTGGATGGAGATAAACATATTGACCCACTCTGTATGTGTTTTGCTTCATCTTTTTATTATTCTGTTTCCTTTAGTTCAAAAATTTGTTATCTTGGTAGATTTTAGGTTTTTCATAAGCCTCCTTTAGTTTTGATCTTAGTTTTTCCAAATGATTATTATAAATTATTGAGTCCTCTGTTATTTTTAAGGTTGATTCTAAAGGTGTGTTTATTTTTCGACCATATAATTAGCTCATAGAGGGTTTGATTATAGTTTTATGTATTTGTGAATTATAGACCATTGTAATGAATGGGAGAAGATCATCCCAACCTTTTGCGTTTATAAAATATAATAACATCCTAGATATTGTACTGTGAATTCGTTTGTTTCGACCATGTGATATCGGATAATAGGGTGCTGTATAAATTTTCTTTATTCCTAACAATCTACACAAATTTTTCACGAGATCACTTGTAAAGTTTGGCTCCCTATCTTTTATAAGAAAGTCTGGAATCCTGAACAAGGTTAATTACTTTATTGTTTACTAATATTTTCAATTGTAGGTTCTTCTAATGGGATTTAGGTTGTGTGCCTCGTAAAGTGGTCAATTACGTTCAGTATGTATTTAAGGTAAATAATAACTCACATGTAAAATTTCACAAATCAACCTATATTGTGACAGCTGTTTTGCAATTAAGCATCTTCAGACAACTATGATTGACTTCTTCAGCTGTCACAATATATGTTGATTTGTGAAATTCTACATGTAAGTTATTATTTACCTTACAATGGAATTTCACAAAGTTCCGACTTTGTTTACACTTAATATCAGTATGCATTAATTGTTAATTTTTTATTTCGACATTGGACCTAATATATCCATACATTTGGTATTACAAGGTTTGCTAGGCTCTGTAAAAAATCACATAAAAGAGCTTTTGATTTTCCATAATCTACTATTTAAGCTCATGATTTCCAAACGCATGTGTAGTTATTTATATCAATTTCCATTTTGGCTAAACAAATTTAGATATTACTCTATGTAATGTTTTTTGCACAGCTGCGTGTGTCCTGCTGTAGGGAGGTCGTGATTTAGATGAATTATTTTTTGTCTTAGTGATTTAGTCTCAAAAATAAGTTTGTCTTCCATGATTTGAAATATATTATTTTTCTAGGCTTGTTTGAAACCCAATCAAAAACGGAATTTTCTACATGGGTTCCATGTAGAAAATTCCGATTTGATTGGGTTTCCTTGCCTAATTAAATTTGGTGAAAGCCTGATTGGATGTCTATTACCGAAAATAATTTTGAACCGGTTAAAAGATCTAATGTGTTTTGAATATTGAATAGGGGGTGGACATTAGGGTGGGTCGAAAAAAACGTTTTTACAATTTCGAAATCCCATTACCACATAAAAGTTACAATTTGTTACCCTGAATTCGGGGAAAATAATTAAAAAAATCTAAATTGTCACTTTGGTTCGTGCATGTACTTAAAGTTATAAAAAAAAAATTAAATTTTTTGATCAATTTTTAAATTCATATTTTTATTTTTTAAAAACATTTTTCTTTATTCAACAGTAATAAAACGACTGTATTTAACATATTTTTGATAAAATAAATAAGATTTATACATCTTTTATATCATCTTTAGTTCAAGACTTAGCCCCGAAATAGTGTAAAATTAGCCATGAACCGGACATTTCAACCATGTTTTTTTTTTAATATCATTAAATTTAAATTATAACTGAAATGCCTGGATTCGATCAAAGTCATGCTCTTCTTTCTTCTTTTATCGTTAACGGATTGCTGAACAAGTTTTTCTTCTAATTTAAACATCATAAACTTGCGTGCAGCTCTTAGCTCGTTTCAAAGACAATGAAACTACCCAGAACTCACTACAGGGAGGTGGCTGTACTTCGAGTTACACCCACTCCCTACCCATCCATCTATCTAATTGTATGGGTGTTTTTGTACAATATTTACATATAGTTTGAAGTAGTACCTTTATCAGAACTAAAATAACCAATCAATGTGAGCGTGAATTTAAGTTTACTTATGATCTTTAGGCATTGTTTTGAATTCACTTTTCAAGTTAAACGATGGCATAACTGATCTTGAGAGCATTGTTGCTCTTATGAAATCATCTCTATTTTCTTCACCGCAAACTTTTGTACAATACTCTGTTACCAGTTTTACTATTCTTTCCACACTTTGCGTATGGCAAGGAAATTTCATCAGGTCAAACTCCGGCAAAACTTCAGTACCAATTAATTGTTGTAAGCTCTCATTTGACACATGGTTCATTGCTGGAGGAGGTGAAAGATTGCACTGAGACCAGTCAATCAGTTCAATGTAATCTGAAGCAGCAAAATTGATGGTCGGAGTTTGAAATGTACACACTGATTTTACTTTTGGCTCTTGCTTTCTAGCCTTTAGCAATCTTCAAAAAGCTAACTGCCGAACGTGGATTCTTTTATCTACTGCCATTGATATTAACATATTTTCCGGATGACAAAAAAAAGCATTCTTCTGAATCACAGGATCAATGATTTGCTTTACACTATCGGGTAGCTGTCGTGACGACTGAACAACTTTGAAGATGTCAATGGGTCCAAACTTCACTGATGAATGCCTTTTGATTTCAAACCAAACTGGAGCGTATACTTTCATAATGTAGTTGACAAGCATCTTAAGTTCCTTGGAAGGTGTCACTTCAGATATGTATAGCCTTAGTGTCCTATTTGCACATGTCAACCACCTAGAATGACTAAGAGGGCCAGGATCTTTCACAGCGAGATCTGAAGGACACTCTCCTGTCTTCAATGCTTGATAAATGTCAAGTAAGTATTGTTGGTCCTTGCTTAAGTCAGTTTTGGTTATGGTAATATCTTTACCAATGATCATTTCTAAATTAGACTGTGGAACCGGACTGTGATTATTGGACTGTGACCGGGCGTTTGTCACAGTCCAATAAAAGTTTGCCCATTTTTTCTGAGAAACATTTTGGCCCTGAAGTCTTACCATCTACACTTTCAAACAAATGTTTGAACGGAAGTTCATTGAAGTGAAGCAAGCATACGAACCATTGCACTGGGCGGCCAAGTTTAATCTCAAGATTACGTATAGCACCGTTTTTACAACCTATATTTGTTGCTGTCCCGTCACATCCGATTGCAACAAGCTCATCTTGGTCAAAGTTCTTACTTTCTAAAAAGCACCAAATGGTTGTAGCTATTTCGCTTCCTGTGCCACTTCGTGGTGTCAAATGGCCTATGTACTTTCCACCAGGCTCTTGTACTACTAACTTATATGCTCTTCCTTCTTCAGTCTCCGATACATTTTATTATCAGTTCTCTCTTTAAAATAAGTGTTGTCTTTCCTTCCGTCGAAATATACCCCATATATCTTAACAACACTATTATTTTCGGTTTGTAAGGTCTCTCGAACTTTATGTTTTCACGTCTGATCTTGCTCTTGTCTATTACAAGTGGTAAATCTCCTTCATTGATTAGGCTTGTATAGAAACATACAAGCATTGAAAATGACTTCAAACACACCTCTAGTCTTATATTTAGGTATAGTTACAACATTTTAAACAACCAATTACGGTACGAAGAAGTGATTTAAAATTAGTGAAAATGTCCAAATTAGCCTTTTTAAAAACCAAATTAGGGCTTGTGTGCGAACTAAAGATGTTATAAAAAGCAATAAGAACTCATTTTTTATCGAAAATATGTTACATACTGTTATTTTATTACTGTTGGATAGCGAAAAATGTTTAAAAAATAAATTTTAAAGAATTAAAAATTTATCAAAAATTCATTTTTTTTCTTCAAACTTTAAGCTACATGCGTGAATTAAAGATGATAATTTAGAATTTTTTCATTATTTTTCCCGAATTCAGAGTAACAAACTGCAACTTTTGCGTGGTAATAGGATTTCGAAATCGTAAAAAACGTTTTTTTGACCCACCCTAGTGGACATCCGTTGTGGTTGTAGCATTCAATTTCCTGTAATCTATGCAAAACCTATATTTTGTTTCCCAATCTAAACTTTTTTTCTTGATTATAACAAAGGGACTGTTCAACGGACTTTGACAATGTTCTATGATTCCTTTTTTTTTTAATTGGTAGTGAATTAATTCATACACTATGGGTGTCTGCGCATGTGGATTTCAGAATGGCTATACAAAAATTGGCGAGTGATTTTCTGTATCTATTTCTATTCCTGTCCCTTTTATCACTTGCTTTGTGAGCTAATTTTCTTGCTAATTCAATTTTGATTTTTGAATCATCCTCTACTTTTTTGTGTGGAGCTGAAAATTGTGTTTACTTGATTTAGTCTATACATTGGTGAATTGACAATCTCTAAATTAGCCATTAGTGTTTCTTTATTAATTATTATATCTGTATTTGTTAGATTTGCTACTTTAGAAAAAAACAAAAAGTGGAATCCCCATATTCACCAAAGTAGGTGCACATAAAATTCCATTAATAATGTTTTCTATTGGTTCTACACAAACATCACGGTTTATTAATTCCTTTACATATTGTGGACTTGTGTATTTCAGATTTATTGAACCATGGGCCATCAGTTTACTTCACTTCGTGTTGTTAAATTTGTATTACTATTTAGGGTATATTTTTGGCAGTCGTTTTCCTGCTCTATTTTTGAATTTTTACGTATAGTTTTCATGTACTTAATATTCATGTTCCTTGAAAATTTATATTCTTGTTGGTTTTTTAAAGTTGTGATTCTTATGTTTTCTTGCAATTTTGACATCTTCCACATTGAGTTTAATGTTTTCCCCAGTTTTCATTTGGTTTAGTCCAGGTGTTATTTTCCTTAAGTTTTTCCAAGTTTTATATAAGTAATAAATTCTAGCTTAGTTTGTGATGTCGAATGTGTTTTTTTTTTTTTTTGTCTATTGGTGGTTGTGTGTATTTTTTGTTTATTTACATGATGAAAACCTGCCATGCTGATTTCAATCCCTTTTGTATTTTATTATCATTTAGATTTATTTGTCTTAGAACATCTTTCCCTGAAATAGCTATATATTTCCCTGGCAATTTGCGCAATTGAAATTTTACATTAATTTCGTAATTTGAAATTTGTAAACTGGCCTTTTGTGTTCCTACAATGTGCAATGCGCCCTGAACTGTCACTTCCGGCTCATATTTTTTCAAATTTAAAAGGGTAGTCTTGACCATAGAATCTATGAGAATGCGTCTGTATTTGCCGTGAATATTTAAAAAAATTTCTACATCTAACGCTCTGTTAATATTTAATTTTTTTGTTATTGTGACAATTTTGTGTGTCATGTTATTGGGTTCATATGGGTAATTCCCTATTGTTGGAGATGAATATTGGTGAATTGGCTCATCCCTTGTCTATTTAAATATCTCTCATTATGTCTATTTACACCTCTGTAATAATTTTGTCCTTTGTTACTCTTAAAACAATTTATCATGATATTGTGTAATTTAAAGTTATTTTATGTTGTGAATTGTTGTGGTAAAAAAAGTAATGTTTGACTTGGGTAATAACCCCTCATTAATTCCCATTTTGATATGCCGTATCCTCCCCTAGAGTAAAAAAAAATACCTGTGAAAAGGAAATTCCCTGATAAAAGTTCTCCTACTTCTATTGCTAAAATTTAAAGGCTGTCCATATTTTAGCTCCATTTAGTGTACAGTTTAGGATAATTACGTTTTGAATCTATTTTCCCGTCACCTAATCCTATGATCATTTCTCTTATTAAGAGATGTTACTTACAAATTATTCTTAATACCGGTTTCAGGCATTACCCATCATCAGTTAAGTCAATAAATAGACAGAGCACAATATAGCAAAGAAAAACGAACACTTGACACGAAACAAATGTGACAGTGTGATGTGCCGCTCGAATCTCCATGATATACATACCAAGGTTTTCGGTTAATCTTATTTCTAGTGTTACTCTAAATTCGTTAAAATTTCGAGTGTTTTTACACGTCTTATTGATGTTAACAAAACGTCTAGCTATCCCATGTAATTTTATCTTTGGTATTTTAATTGTGGTACTATCAGACCATTTACTGATGTTCGCTGCATCTGTGATTGTGTCTAAAAACTCTGCTATCAATTCTCTTTTATTTTTGCCACTGAAGGAACGCAGCTATGTAAGTTGGAAAATTTACTGCCTCATTAGCGACCCGAGTAAAACCATATCTTATCCCTCCAATTCTGTCAATCGCGTGGTTAGTGTATTTAATCCCATAGCCATCTAGATATCAAATGTAAATATATAAAATAAAGGGTTTTGACTTTAAAAATAATATTGATCTGAATTAAATCTTAAATTGGCACTTTTTAACGTTAAATATTTATTTAAAGAAAAATTGCTCAGCTTATGGGCGCCAGGTAGCATTAGCTTACCAATTTTGAAAAGTTAAAAGTTACTTTGAATTGAAATAATCCCAGGGTCGTGATTTCTTTTGAAAGTGTACTAACAGTGGTGGTTTGATAAATAAGAATCCTTATTTTTTATGCTGAAACTGAACATGGTTATTTATTATGGTTATGCATATACATATATATTCATGGTACATTCTTTATTTTATTATCTGAAATTATTTATTCTAAATTTAAAATTATCCTGTCTTGAAGAGACCAAAATTCTTTTTAATGACTCTACAGTAATACCTCGAACTTACGCGATAGGTGGGACCGAGCGATAACCGCGTAAGTCGAATTCGCGTAAGTCGGGGTACACTTTTGCATATAAATACTGTACATACTGTACATACAAATTATGTTTAGTTGGGATCGGAGAATAAAGAAAACAATAATTTATAGGAAAAATGTGTAATAAAGTCTTAAATACAATACTGTACACGTAACAAATTATACAAATTACATATTTTGAATTACAAAAACGTAAACCAAAGTTTATTTTGATGTAGAAGGCTTCATAAAATCTAGCAAAGTCGTCTGACGGGTCAAAGTTTTTCTCTTCTCACTCAAAATTTCTTCGTAGCACGCTAATAATTTTTTAATTCCTCGTTTTGTAACAGAAATACGCTCTTCGTTGGAGTCTATGTTTTCCAAAATTTGTAACCCCTTTTCAATTGAACTGAGGCCTTCTGTCAAGTTTCCAATAGTCATTTGATCTTCTAATTGAACTGGATCTAAAGAATCAGGTTCTTCAAGGTCTTGCTCACGCATTTCCATGAGCTCATCAGTTGTCAGCTCCTGATTGTGTGAATCCAGCAGTTCTTGAACGTCATCACTATCGACTTCTAAATTTATATGTCTGGCAAGTTCAACAACTTCTTCAATCACATTGCTAATTTCATCTGGCTCTGTTTCCGCCTGAGTGTCAGTGGTAAAAAAAAAAGGACATAGTTTTTTCCAGACTCCATTTAAAGTTTTTTGTGAAATTTCATTCCAAGATTGTCCAATGATTCTCACGGCATCTAAAACATTGAATTGTTTCCAAAAGTCTTTAACTGAGAGCTCGTTGTTTTGTCTCATAGCTTCATGCAGATGCGCAAACGATCGTCTCGTGTAATATGCTTTGAATGTTTTGATGACTCCTTGGTCCATCGGTTGAAGCAAGCTGGTTGTATTTGGTGGCAAAAATACAACTTTCACACGTGAATCAAAGTTAGTTAAAGTAACAGGAGGATGACCTGGTGCGTTGTCGATTAATAGCATAACTTTAAATGGGATTTGTTTAGATTGGCAATAGAATTCGACTTCAGGATGAAGTGATGACCAAACCAGTCCTCAAAAAGGGAAGCTGTTACCCAAGCCTTACGATTCGACTTCCAAATCACGGGCAAGCCAGCTTTAGATATATTTTTTAATGCTCTTGGATTTTCTGAGCGATAAATTAGGAGAGGTTTTATCTTACAATCACCAGCTACATTCGCCCCAACCATGACTGTCAATCTGTCTTTCGCAGCCTTAAAACCTGGAAAAGTTTTCTCTTCACGTGCAATGAAAGTTCTTTTAGGCATCTTCTTCCAGAACAGGCCAGTCTCATCCACATTGAATATGGTTTGGCTGGTATAGCCACCTTCTTCTATCATATCTTTTAGTTTTTCAGGATAAAGAGATGCAGCCTCTTTGTCAGCGCTAGCCGCCTCTCCACTTTCTGCAATGCTATGCCAATTACAGCGAGTTTTGAATCGGCTGAACCAACCATTACTGGCTTTAAATATTTCATCTTTAGCCACTTCCCCAGCTTCTTCTTTTAATCTGTCAAAAATCAGTTTGGCTTGAGAGCACACCGTGTTCTGATCAACAGGACAATTTTTCACCCTTACTTGATTATCACACCATAATTTCAACATTGTTTCCATATCAGCGATAATACCGTGACGTTTACGAATGATGCTTGAATTCAGAGATTGAGCATTTTTTACAGCGTCAAGAATTTTTTCTTTGCCTTTTATAATGGTTCTGACTGTTGAGTCCGGTAAATTATATTTCTTTGCCAATTCACAAATTTTTATTTTTGCATCAAAGTCTTTGATAATGTTCAGTTTACATTCCAAAGATAATGTTTTTCTTTTCTTATTTGATGCAAAAGAATCGGTTACACTTCGTTTGGATGACATAGTCTATCAAGTCTCTGTAGTTATAACAACAAACAATATAAACTAACACAAAACACAATCCGTAATTTACTGTATAACAACAAACAATATAAACTAACACAAAACACAATCCGTAATTTACTGTATAACAACAAACAATATAAACTAACACAAAACACAATCCTTAATTTACTGTATAACAACAAACAATATAAACTAACACAAAACACAATCCGTAATTTACTGTATAGCGTTGACTCCGTGTTAAACAAACCACTGAACTGAAATGGACTGCAGTGCAGGCAGACTAAACATTAGTAGAGGCGGAGTGGGGATGAAGGTGGAGTGGGGATCTTCCGATCGCGTAACTCGGAATTCGCGTAAGTCGGGGTATTACTGTACTTTAATCAGTTGCAACTTTTAATAATGATATTAGTTATGAACTTCTTTATTCTCATGTATCAAAATTTACATTATTTTTTATTTAAAAGTTAAATTAAGTCTTTCAAAGTTACTGCTTACAATACAACTACTTATTTATGTAAACAAATTTTAACATATTTTTTATCAATTGTTCTTTTATATACAAAAATTTATATAAAACTGTCTTTCATTTTTTGTTACCGCATGTGGTCATTTCCATGGTGAGAGTCCTTTGTGGTAAGCTGCCCTTATCTTGAAATGCAGTTTCCTTGTAGACGCAATCAGCCCGCCGACGATGTCAAATTGTCTTTTCAAATTCACAGTACTACTCAAAGTGTTCATCACTCTCCTATACACTCCATAGTCAATTAATTTTAAACTGTCCCTTCTATTTACTTTATACCTTACGTTATTTTGAAACTGTTTTAATAAAACATTTACACTACTTTGTCCGTAAATCTCCTCCAACAAAAAATACGTCTTACAACGTCAGATGCCACCTTGCAACTCTTAAAACATTTACACTACATTCTCCTAAAATTTCTTTAAACAAAAAGTACATCTAGCTAGGTCAGAGACCACCTTTTAACTGTTAAAACATTTACACTACATTCTCCTAAAAAATTCTTTAAACAAAAAATAATACGTCTGACTCTGTCAGATGTCACCTTAAGGCTGAACTAACCGCATGCTTGCTTTTTCAGATGCCACAAATAAGCGTCCTTTCCAATTACAAAGTCAGCTGAAAAAACTGTTCACATACTTTACACCACGGACACTGCTTAAGTCATTCACACGGTAACCTGTTCTGTCTGTTATCACAACACAATTATCACTTAAATATTTATTACAACTTACAACTAACATTTTATACTTCAAATTAATATTTTGGAAATCTATATTAAATTTTTATTACCCTTGTTTTAATATTTATTTTCAGTCATTCATTTGACTCACGTGGTCTTCCCTGTGGACCAATTATAAATCTCCCAGTTTATTTTCATATTTCAAATTCTAATACAACCATTTCTTTGGTATCCAAATTAAAGTTAAAATTTTAGGGCTTACACAAAGAAAATCCATCTTGTGTCCTTTATTCTTCCCCATCAATCTTAAAGGACCATAATATCTAAAGGTATCAATTTTTA
Source organism: Aphrophora alni (assembly GCA_963513935.1). Taxonomy (NCBI): domain Eukaryota; kingdom Metazoa; phylum Arthropoda; class Insecta; order Hemiptera; family Aphrophoridae; genus Aphrophora; species Aphrophora alni. Next base: position 38,741,920 of record OY740765.1, on the reverse strand, counting down.
ATTTATTACTAGTTATTGCTTAGTTTTATATCAATGCTACCTTATTTTGTTTACCACTGTTTAAATCTATGACCTACAGATAATTTTATTCTCCCTTAAATAAGATTTCATTTGCTGCATTTACTTCGTGCTTTGTACCAAATTATCAATTGTATTTTAACATTTCACATATAATGTATTACTAAATTAGCATAATTTATTTTGTATGTCTCGAGCCTACTTTCATATTTTAATTAACTACGGTTAATCGTGTGTTGAAATTTTTTTGTCAGCTGTTCTATTTTTCAACCTTACATGGTGTTATTTGATATAATATACTTACATACTTAATGTGAGTTCATTATATTTATGTTATTACACATCTCATTAATACATTGGCTTCCCTCAGAATGTTGACACTAATATGTAAACAAAATCTCATTTTAAATAACTAAACTTACCAAAATCAAATTTAATGAAATACTTAAATTTCTAAATTATTTCAGTCCACATGTGCCCTTGTCCCTCGGGAATTTGACCAAATCTTCCTGAGATTACATCCCATGAAAAATAATCTTCAGGAGCATGCTTTTTCCTGTACTAATGCTTTTTATAAACACTCAAAGTCAATTTTATTATTATACATTCTTCGGACATTTGCCATCATTTGTGTGTTAAAAATCAAAACACGACGTTTCGGGAATAAGAATCAATTCCCGTTATCAAGTGACTAAAAACTAAAGAAAAATGAAACTAGAAACTAAGCCTATGTAATAAGTAAAATTAAATAAGAATACCACCAACCTTAATATCTAAGCATGCATCTCAGAACTAAAACTGAGAAGTCAAAAAACACAATCACGGTAACACACAACTTGATAACAGGAATTGATTCTTATTCCCGAAACGTTGTGTTTTGATTTTTAACACACACATGACGGCAAATGTCCGAAGAATGTATAATAATAAAATTGAACTTCCATCATTAACAAATAATTTCAAACAGCGAACTCAGTCAGATGCAGATACAAACCACATAAATTTAATGAATAAATTAGTACATATCTTAACATGTGTTTGACTTCAGGATCACTTTTAACACCAGTTTGTGGCGCCTTCCTGCAGTTTTCAGCCAAAAACTCCTCCATGTGGATCCAGGAATTCCAGGTGGAAGGTTGGAAGATCACGTCGACCGAATTCATTGCCAGGATAGACAGGCGGATCGTGATTATAGGCGCAAAGTCAAAAAATGCAATTTAGCCAAGTTTTTAATTGATTTTTTTTAAACCAATTAATACAATGTTTGTTTATATTTTTAACACGAAGAACTTACAACCCTCACATTAAATTAGAAAATAGTTTAAAAATTAATTCATGGCCAACCGAAAGCATTCGCCGTGGCCAAAACCCTATAATGAACTGGTGCTCTATTACTGCTACTTGCCTCTTCCTGGTTACATGCATGATAGAAATTATGCACATTAAGAAATTTTGGAAAGGATGTATTATTAGTTTATATTTATTAAAGTACCATTTACTTTAAATACTTTATATAATAGAACCATCGCTATGCTACACTTTCTTATCAATCAAGATTAACTTATTACTAATATTTTCTTTATTATGTTGATTGATTTATTAGACATGCTTTCGTAATTATCTACATTAACTGATTAAACAATGGTTTTTTAGTTATAGAGATGAATTTAGTATCCATACTTCCCTAATTATTGAGATTTAGTTATTAGCCAACATTCATAAATATTGTGATTAACTTGTTAAATATGCTTACTTAATTATTTAAATTAACTTTTTATTAAACGTGCTTTCCTAATTATCGAGACTATTTTATTAGTCATGTTTTCTTAATTATTAAAATTTACTTATTAGGTTTGGTTTCTTAATTATGGAGTTTAACTTATGAACTATGCTTCGTAATTTATGATATCAACTTATTAGTGTTCTTTCTTTATTATTGATAATAATTTATTAACTAATGTCTTCTTAATTATCGGTATTAACTGATTAGTCATGTTTTCATCCCCATCAAATTTAAATTATTTACCAAAATTTCCCTAATTATCAAGATTGACTTATTAAGTTTGCTTTCCTAATTTTCCAAATTAATCTGTAAACCATGATTTCTTAATTATTAATAGTAACATATTAACCATTCTTTCTAAATTATCAAGATTAAGTTATTAGCTTTCCTTTCTTATTTATTGAGATGAATTTATTACCTGAGCTTTCTAAATAATAGAAATTAACTTCTTACGCATGCTTTCCTAATTATAGAGATTGATTATTGTTCATTATTGGCTGTGTTTTCGTAACTATCAAGACTAACTTATTACTCATGCTTTCCTAATTATCATGGTCAACTTATTAACCAATCCATTTTTATTATCAAAAGTAACTTATTAGTCATACTTTCTTATTAATCAAAATTAATAAGAACATGGCTCGTTTTGGTTATTGGGAGATGCAACAATGACAAGCCAAAATAAAGAGAAGTATAAGTTTTGGTATATTTATTTGTGGCGTTAGAGTTTCAAGGAAATTTACCTGAATTGGATTTTCAACAACACAAACATTATTTGAATAAGATTTATCTAGTAAGCTAGACTGATATCATTGCTACGTTGTCTTTCTCCATAGCCATGCCTATCACCTCATCTCTATTACGCTTATTTTTGCAACTGAAGACAAAAGTTTTCATCCCCATTTGAGTAATAATGTTATTAATACATAATTAATAATTTGTGCTTCTAGTATTATTAAAAAAAAACTATTATTTTATTTGATTAATTAACAAGAACTGCACATGCATGGCAACAGATCACTTCATACTATTAATTGCTTCCTCTAGCTTGACAGCTTGCTCATTTAAAATTGAAAACATTTATGTAATTAATTATACTGAATATTACACTTTTGAGCTCACTGTGGCATACTTAAAACTTAATATAAGTTTATATATATATATATATATATATATATATATATATATATATATATAAGTTAAGAAGATTTTGGTGGTGGTATCTAAAATATTAATAGTTATGTTTAATGAATAGGTTTAAATTCTCTTTATTTATCCATTAAAATCACTAATTGTAGTGGGACTCACCCCCATTCCACTAGTGTAAGGCCTATTGTTAATGTTTGAACTAGCCACATAGCTACAGGAAGGAGTGGGGAAGAACCTCACTTGTATAATTGTTTATGATTTTTATAGAATTAGTGTTTGTTCAGTACTCATACTCTGAAGATGGTAACTATTTTACTGAAATGTACATAAGGAAATAAATCTTGTTTTATGGAATTGTGGTATTGGGTGATTAATTTTAAGAATTATACTTAACGTTTAAAAAAAATCAGAATGGGCTTAATATCATATCTTATATCTATAACAGATGGAATTTTGTCGAAATTGACCTCTATCTACAGATTAAGCCAAAATTTAGGTACCATATACAGAATATCCTAAAAATTCATAAAATGTGATTTTTTTACGACTTTGTCTTATGGAACCAAGAAAAATATATTTGTGCTTTTTGGCAGTTAGGAAAAAAATGCATTAAATATATATATATATATATATATATATATATATATATATATATTTAATGCATAATTAAAAAATAATAAATAATAATAATAATAATAATCTGTGGTTCAACACTCAGTCTTCTTCTTAACTCTACCAATGACTACATAAATACTATAAGACACGACATAGGATAGGGAAATAGTCTACGCTTTACGGGTGCTGTTCATCACAAGTTTGACTCACAGCTATTAGAAAGCGCTAGCAGCAGGTGCTTGACTGTACGCATCCCACTTGGTTGAGACTGTACAACTGTTGACCTCTCTCTCACAAACCTTCTCACTTACTTCCGTCAGCAAAAGAACCCGTCTCGTATTGCTTCCTTCCCTCGCAAGCTGTTTCACTTATTCAGTATCTGTCAATAGTGTCAATCTATTACAAAAATATGCCTGGAATATATAAGTGTTATTACGCGGACTGCCAAAGAAATAATAAGAACAGTTATGATCTTCACTTCTTCACATTTCCATCTTCAGATCAATCAAGGTAAGACACGGTTTCACTAATCATCTTTCTAAGATTTTTAATTGAAAAATTGCAGCAGTTAACCTTCACTGTCAGAAGAATAATTATTGATAATTAAAATAAAATTTTTAATGAAGTTTATTAAAATGTCAGTTTTCAGATTAACTGTTAATGAAGTTTATTATTATAAAAGACTTGTTACTTTTTTCTTTAAATGAAGAGAGCTTTTTCTAAAAATTTAAACTAGTTGTTTTACCCGGCTTCGCCCAAAGCTGTGTAGTTTGGAGGTTTATTATTATTTCTATAGTCTTGAGCTTGTACATGTTTTTATTTTGATAAGATAATTTTTAATTTGCACATATAATTTAGTATTTATAGGCCTAATGCCTTTTTAAAAAAAATAAAAAATCGTTTTCTTACTCTCTGAATACAAAAAATAGGTTTCACGGTTATGTATGTCTGTGTGTGTCAGAAATATCCAGCTTCAGATTCAGATGAAATTTTGTATCTATTCAATTGAAAACCAATATTTAATTGACAATTTCACCACAATTCCAGACGTTAGTTTATATTTATATTTTAGGGGTTTATGGCCTCCCCCAAAACCCCTAAAAACTGAAAAAATCTAAATTTTTCAAAAATTGTCAATGTTTATGTGTACATAAAAAATACTACAACATTTTTATAATTTTTTAAAAGATATTAAAAGTTTAGTAATTTAGTCTAAATAGAAATATAAAAAATATATAAAAATTTTAAAAAAATCCTTACCCTAAAATTAATTTCAAATATACCACATCATACAAAAAGAAGCAGCGTTATGAACTATAAGCTTGATGGTATAGTAATATATTTTGGGGAAAGAAAGCCATGAACACAAAAATATGTCTTACCGTTACAAAACTTTTTGATTAACAAAGTAATATAACATAGCAGAATAATTTTTATAATTATTTTCAAGATGTACAAAATTTTAGTAATTCACTTGTGAACACAAATCTGTAAAATTATTTTTCCCGCGACTTTTCTGTATATTTATGTTTTTGTCTGACAAAATTATGTTTTTGTCGCGACTTGTCTATAGTTGGGCCCACATCTTACTGTAACAATGTCGTGAGGTGTTAAATTGAAGCTGCAAATGCTTTTCTGTTAACTGCTTTTCTTCTATCTGTTTTTAGGTTTTTTTGCTTTATTTCAATGTTGATGTAGTGAAGTAAGGAGTGTTTGGTCAGTGTAAACGTTTATATCTACTTTGTGGGTTGTTTGAAAATTTTAAACATGAGTTGTAAAATTTGTTATGCAAACATGTTTTTGATTGTGAAATCAGTCATAATTGCGTTTTCACCCATTTTATCATTTGCGTTTGAAAAACTAGTGGTACCAGTTAAGGGTTAATGTAATATTACATCCCATTATAAATTCATTGTATGTTGCAAATATATAATGGCTAACATAATAGAATATTACGTTTTGAGAATGTAATTTAATTATTTATTACCAACACTTATAAACGTTATTTTTATCCTGCCAAATTGTTTTATAGCCAGAAACAGATAACGACAGGGCAGCAGTTAGAAAGCGCTGAGATAAGCGATTCTCGACCTTCCCTCGCATCTCTGGTCCCATATGTGGCATCAGTGCGTTTTCTCTTACCCGCCTGATTCCGTGGCCCCGGCTATAGTCGTTTATCGATGTAGGGTTTAAAACTTTATTTTTTATTGAAATTGTTCCCCCCCCCCACTTCTGCTCTCATTTTCTTGTTTTCAGGTGCTGTACCTGGCTGGTTAACACGGGTAGAGATGATTTGATTGATCTTTCGGATAAAAAACTTCGAAACAGGCGGATTTGTGGTAGACATTTCAAAAGAGAGGATTTCACGAACAGTTTATGTAACAGGTTGAACAAAACTGCAGTTCCTATTCCTTATTTTAAATACAATAATGCATCTCAAACCGAATCCGAGCAATCTAGCACTCAAGGTATGCCTCCTGCGCCTGCCTCAGTACACTCATTCCTAGCTTCACCTTCGTCATCAGAAGTGCCTCCACCTTCGGTTACTGACATGCCTCCAGTACCATTATCGTCAATAGACATGCCCCTCTCTAAACCTTCGTCATCAGAAGTGACTCTACCTTCGGTTACTGACATGACTCCAGTAACATTATCGTCAATAGACATGCCCCTCTCTAAACCTTCGTCATCAGAAGTGCCTCCACCTTCGGTTACTGACATGCCTCCAGTACCATTATCGTCAATAGACATGCCCCTCTCTAAACCTTCGTCATCAGAAGTGACTCTACCTTCGGTTACTGACATGACTCCAGTAACATTATCGTCAATAGACATGCCCCTCTCTAAACCTTCGTCAACAGATGTGCCTTCACCTCCGTCTACAGAAATGCTGCCCGAAAACCAAATTTGTTCACCAATGAATGATATTTCATCCCTAGGACCAAATGAATCTTTCGATGATTTCCTTTCAAGTTTTTATCCACTATCAGAAAAACCTCAAAGCTACATAGAACAGTTCACGCCTAGGAAGAGGAAAATGCTCAAACATATAGTTCAACAGAAAAAAAGACTCAAAAGTCAAACACATCTTATAATGAGTAAAAGAAGTAAAATATCATTTTTGAAAAAAAGCAAATCGCCCGTAACAGTAGCTGGATTAGTAGAACTCATTTCACAACGTGTTTCTGGAGAGGTTTTGACATTTATTGTCATGCAACTGAAACAAAATAGAAAAATTTCGTGGTCCGAAGAAGAGAAGTGTTTTGCTTTATCATTATACTTTAAATCTCCCAGCGCTTACTTACATTTACGAGATAAAGGTTTTAAACTACCCTGTTTGAGAACAGTACAAAGATGGGTGAATATTTACAACCTGCAAACGGGATTTGGTGAAGAAGTGCTGAGAAAGCTGGCCATGAAAGTAAAAACAATGACAGAGCATGAAAAGCAATGTGTAGTTTTATTTGACGAAATGTCCATAAAAAAAGGCCTGCAGTACAACGTAAAAAATGACCTTATTGAAGGCTTTGAAGATCACGGACCTCTGGGTAGGACTGATCAAATTGCTACTCACGCTATGCTCTTCATGCTGCGGGGACTGAAATATTGTTGGAAATTGCCTATTGGTTATGTGCTTTCACAAAATTCAACAACAAATAGTGTGATATCTATTTTAATAGACTTATGTTTAGAGAAAGTTTTTGATGTAGGACTGGTTGTTCGTGGTGTGGTGTGTGATCTAGGAAGCTCAAATGCTGCAAGTATGGCCATGAACGGAGTAAATGAGAAAAGTCCATTTTTTTATTTTAAGAACTACAAGATTTATTGTTTTTTTGATGCTCCTCACTTAATAAAGAATATCAGAAATACTCTTATTGGTAGCGATATTGAAGTAGACAATCGCAATGTCAAATGGAGTGACATCGAAGAATTATACAAAGTTGATAAAAGTCAACCTAATGATTGTAGGGCTGCACCAAAGTTGAGTGAGAGGCACGTTCATCCCAACAGCTTTCAAAAAATGAAAGTGAACCTTGCCACTCAAGTTTTCAGTCAGTCTGTCTCTCGAGGATTAAAGGCGGCTTATCACTTAGGGGTGATAAAAAGCGAAACCGCTGAAAATACTGCCGACTTCTTAGGTAGGATGAATGACATACTGGATGCTTTGAACAGTCGCTCACCAGAAGACAAATGCCCCATGAGAAGACCTCTTTCAAGCAAAAACATCCTAGTGGAGAAATGTCTGAAAGAAGCATTGAAATACATAGACACGTGGAAATTAAACAAGTATAAAAAAACAAAGAAAGGAGTTCTGAGACGTGCAAGAAACCCTCAATGTTTCGCAGGTCTTAAAACTACAATTAATGCTGTACTATTGCTAAGTGAAGATCTTAAAGCCGAGGGAAATGAGTTCTTGTTAACCTCAAGACTCAACCAAGACCCTATAGAAAATATGTTTGGCAACATCAGGCATCGTGGAGGTTACAATAGTAATCCAACAGCGGGACAATTTCGGAAAAATCTACAGCATGCTATATCTGTTAGGCTGTTGAACCCTCCAAGTACGGCAAATTGTGAACCGGACAACGACATAACAATAGATTTAAACATTCATGATGAGCTGCAAAATGATTGTGCTGATCCTGAACAATTACAAACAGTATCAACTCCTGTTATCAGTGAAACTAATTTCACAGATACATCACTAATTTCAACTCCTCCAAGTAGCTTTATGCTATCCCAAATAAATAACGTAAATATTCTTTTAGAGGACGCAGTAATAAGCTATTTGGCAGGTTGGATAGTCAAAAGGTGTAATGACAAGTTTTCATGTAAAATCTGTCAAACCAGACTGTCAAAAAATAATACTACGGATGTCCTTATAGACTCTTTAATTAGATTCAAGGACTTTATGAAGTACTTTCCCGATGGCAGAGTAGAAGCTTGCCTCCAAACCCCTTCAAATGAAATGTTTTCGGTAATGAAGAACTTTGTTACGACATTTTCGAAATATTTCCCTATTGTAAAGTCCAAGCCAAAAATCCTTAAAACACTCAGTACAATTATAAAACGAAATACTGCAACACATCATCCAAGTTGGTTCAGTGGAGAATGTAAAGAGCACCATAACTTTATTTTAAAAAAATTTGTTTTTATGAAAATAATGTATGCAGTGAAATGGCATTCTCAAGATCTTAGGGACGGGACAAATCTTCGACCGAAACGGAAAATGGTAGACAGCATCGGAAAAAGAATAGAAGAGAAAATAAAACGAAACAGCAAACTAGTGAAACTCAATCATTTGTGATGGATAAACATTTTTGTTTAATAATATTCATGTTCTATTCATATTCCTTAGTTCTATGATGTTATTTCTTATCATATTTTTTATGTAATAATATATTTTATAATTTTGCGATATTATAGTTCTATGTTGACTTTATAAATTTGTATTTAGTTATTAGTTTCACTTTTTTTCACAAATTTATCAAGCTATTATTAAGGTTTTTATTTTATTACTAGCTGTACCCGGCCACGCGTTGCTGTGGCTCATCTGGTTAAATGGAAAATAAATAAAAGACATAACTATAAAGACATAAATTAAAATATGTTTATTTTAACAATGCTTGTGGGTACACAATATTTTTTGTAGTTTCATTGTTTGTGTATATACAGATTATCTGGTTTGCCGACTCTAGAACATGCAACATAATATATAATAATTGTCCACGTGAGAAGCAATCCGTTTCTAGATCTAAGCCAAGCAATTCTAAAGATTGGCCCTGAGCTAAATTAAGAAAACAATATGTTACAATCTAATTTAAAAAAAGACATATTAGAATTTAATAGTAGGCCTATTTATATATGGTAAATGATATATTTTATAAATGGAAAATTGCCTCTTTTAATTTTATAACAATACAAAATCTCTGTCCTAATTAATATTCCCGAGAAAATAACATTGTGTACAATAACCTGTTTTAAAAAAGTTATTATTTATGTAACATTTAGATAAGTTTTTATTTAAATTGTAGGCCTAACTGTTACAATTTTATGTTTTGTATTTATAAAGATTCTTTAATTTTAAAATAAAGATAAAAATATTGTCTTTTAAGTGTTTTTTATTTCATATTGATAAATCAAATGGTTTAATAGTTATTAATATTATAATGATGAAAATAGGTTATGACAGAAAATGTTATTTGAGTTATTGTAATTTTTTTATTTAATCTGGTTTAACCAAATGAAAGAACGGTGAAAAAATAAAACAAATTATTTACACTCACGAAATTAATGCTATGGTAAATGTTATTGTCCTAACGGAATGTCTTACAAAAAAATTGATTTAAACATTATTTGTTAATTAAATCTATCAACATTTTATTTAACAACAATACATTTGGAAACATTGAAAATATTTAGTATAGTGTGTTTTGTTTTACTTCAACAGATGTCGTTGTTCACAAAAACCTATCTTAAAAGATAGAAATCCAAATATAACTTACAGTTGTTTGAAGTTTGAAATCAGCTGATAATGGAAATATAGGAAACAGTTGACTACAGCTGTTATTATTATAGTCCATAAACATATGTAATGGCGCTTGCATTTTTGTTAAATATTGAGCATATTTTTTGTTGTTTTTATGTTCATTAGATGCTACAGTTTTTCAAAAAGTATATAAAAACACTCGTGGATTCGAATGGAATATTGTGTCCAAATTTCAAAGCAATCGGTGAAGAACTTTCTGAGATTATCGATTTTGAACAAACGCACATTTACATTTTTATTTATATAGATTTTGACTACAAATGAATTTTATCTGTAATATTTATGATTTTTACAATTTAAATCATTTCCTTAGTCCTATGATGTTATTTCTTGTCATATTTTTATGTAATAATATATTTTATAATTTTGCGATATTTTAGTTCTATGTTGACTTTATAAATTTGTATTTAGTTATTAGTTTCACTTTTTTTCACAAATTTATCAAGCTATTATTAAGGTTTTTATTTTATTATTTTGACTACAAATGAATTTTATCTGTAATATTTATGATTTTTACAATTTAAATAATTTTCTTAGTCCTATGATGTTATTTCTTGTCATATTTTTATGTAAGAATATATTTTAAAATTTTACTATGTTTTAATTCTACGGTGACTTTATAAATTGTCTTTACTCCCCCCCCCCCCATAAATTTATCAAGCTTTTCTTAACGTTGTTATTTTATGTTGTTACGTATGTAAACAAAGTTTTCAAATCTCTTTTGTAAAATATTGTAACAAATATTATTAAAACATTTTTTATAAACGTTTTCAATAGTATCCAAACAATATTTTATTAATATTTTCGAAACATTAAACAGTATTGCAAAACATTTTCCCATAAACCAAAATCAAATATGTTTTTAACTTCTTAAAAAATATTTTCCGGCGTATATTAGAAAAATGTTGAGAAAAGGTTTATAAAATATTTCATTACAATATTTTCAATATATTTCAAAATATTTCTAAAACTATAAAAGACCAGTGTTTCCGTAACAATTTTTTTTAAAAGATTTTAAAAGTGTATAAGATCACATGGATATTTTACTCATAATTACGATCGTCTTGGGGAAAGTATTATTTTAACGTTTTTGTTCTTTTAACTAGAATAATTGCATGATAGTATGAGTATTTAGAAAATGTTTTCAGCAAAAGCGGATGTTTTTGTGCTGTTAGTAGTGACGAGTCCGGGCGCAGAGAAATGACCAGTGCAGTAGGTTAGATTATTTTTTATTTACTTAACGTCGCAAAGCAAATGAAACATTGTTTGACCGTAGAGCCACCTAGCGCCAGTCACGTCAACTTCAGATTCTCTAGCAGAGCGACAGCTCCACACCCTAGCGGGTAATGGACAACTCAAGAATAAGCGTAGAATTTTTAACATGGCAATGTCGTGTCTTATAGTATTTATGTAGTCATTGACTCTACTGATTGAGAAAGTGAACAGTGTTTACGAAATATTTCAAAACTTTAGTGTTTTTTGTGTGTTTTCTTACTTATGTACTATTAGGTAAACCAAGGACCATTTTCCTTTATTATATTATTCTTTTTGGGATATTTAAAAAAAATTATAAAACGGTCAATTGACATCAATGACTTAATACAGTGAATATTACATGAAGTGGCAGAACTCCCTCCTGATACTGCAAAATGTAATAAATGTCTATGACAATCTGCTAGCTCGCTTAAAGGAATTTATTATAAGCTTAAAATTGTTATAATTTAATTTATGAAAATTAACCACCTTACTTTGTATTAATTATGTTGTATCATACTAATAATGAATCTGACATGATGTGAATTCAAAATTATTTGACTTGCTTCATTTATTTTAAATTTCATAATTAATTTAATAGAATCATATCTTATGTCATAGCTATCGCACATATGACTAAGCATGTACCTGGAAAGTTCCGAGCGCTTGGAAATATTGGAGATGTCTTAATAAAAATGGGAGATGTTGAGGAAGCTGTCAAAATGTATCAGAGGCAGTTAACTATTGCACGACAAGGCCGAGATCGAGGGTTGGAAGCTGCTGCCTATGGTGCTCTTGGCCTTGGGCACAGACTTTTACGCTGTTTTGATAAAGCTCTTGGTTATCATACTCAGGTAAATTTTCTTTTTTTTTTAGTAAATCTAAGTTGAAGACTTATGGACTCTATGTGTTTTGTAACATTTCTCTTGATCTGAAACCATTACAGAATTTAATAAAATTGCCAGTTGAATTTGTTCTCAAAGTTAGAGAATGGTTTGGATCCCACAAACCTTTATTTTTGTTTTATTAGTAATATCTCCAAAAACAGATACTATCACTAACTCTTCTTTGCTTTTTATCACCTAAATTTACAAGGACATATTTTAATAAATATGTATTTACCTTTTGAATGTTGCTTTAAAATTGGCAAAATTGAGATTAGGTTTCTGTATATTGAAAAATTTAATTTTTCTTCTTCACTGTACATTTTCCCCTCCCTCTGTAGAGGACAAGAGTATTACAAAAATAAATAAAACTAATTTTGAATCATTGTTTTATTTGTACAAAATATTGAATATTGTAAAATAAAATGTTATAAATACTGATTAATTCAATCATGAAATGAGCTGGGTAGGAGGTGGAATAATAATTATTATATCATGAAATCTTGAAAGAAAACTGCAAAACTAAGTAAAACTATTGAGTCTAAAGCTTCAAGACATTAATGCTAGTAATTTTGTTTTGCATGGTAATCCTCAAAACAATCTTCTGGGTACATTAGAGATTCATTTATGTAGATCTTGCACATATAGGACGTTTCACAGATAAACATTAACAATACAGCATTTTCATTATATATACTCGTGCCCAATGCTCGGAGTACACATTCATAAAAGTCTGGATCGTCAATGTTAGACGACTTGGGTATATAAAACCTCAGAAAACGTGTACTGTGGGTATATTTCTTAAGGTCTCACGATCTAAATGTATTGTGAACTAACTGTTTTATATATAAATCTGTGGATGTAAATTAATATTATTTGTACCACAATCAGAGCAGGATAAACTATCCCATTGCCTTTGTCTCTGATGTGTAAATAATATTTCATTTAATACAAGTTTCCTCTTTATCTTTCAATAGTTGTAAACAAATTTGTGTTTTGCTTCTTTTCACAAATGATCCTGACATTTTTTAATATTCAAAGTTTTTCATTTATGTAATCTGTTAAGTGATATTTCTAATGTAAATTAAATTTTAGGAATTGACTGTAAGACAAGAAATGGGTGATCTTAAAGGAGAATGTAGAGCACACGGACATTTGGGAGCTGTTCATATGTCTTTAGGAAACTATACCAATGCAATTAAATGTTACCAAGAACAATTAGAACGTGCTAAGGAATTGAGAGAAAGTGCTGTTGAAGCTCAGGCTTTTGGTAATTTAGGAATTGCAAGATTAAATATGACACATTATGAAGATGCAATTGGTTATCTTGAGCAACAGTTGGCTACATTGGAGCAACTGTCAACACCTACTGCTCTAATGGATAAGGTTAGTATCTACAATAGATTTATGGTTTGTCTCGGTGTAAATTTTATTTCATTTAGATTAAAAACACACGAGGCAGTTTGTATTGAGTCATCTGTCAACACGACGTATATACCAAGTTTCAAATGAATATCTAATCAAATTGTTGAAATTAGAGCTGATAAATGAATTATGTAGTACCAATGAAAAAATCAGTCCGTATAAACCAGTTCTACTTTCAACGATTTTTGAGATATCATTAGAAACTTGTTATACAAGTTAAATTGTATATTTTTAACTAGTAAAGCAAACTTTCAAGTTTATACCTGAATATTGTTGAGACTGGAGTCTATAGATTCATAGAGTCTTATAGTACCTACCGCGAAATCTGTATGTTATCGGCTCTATTTTTAGTTATTTTTAGATATCAAAGCAAAACTTGGCATGCTAGTGAAAAAAACATATTACTTAACATGTATACTGAGCTTCAAGTCGATAAATTGAAAATTATTGAGATTGGAGTCTATAAATTCATGAAGTTTCGTAGTACCTTCCACAAAATTTGTGCCTGTTACCATTATAAAATCAATAAATAATCAAAACTAGTTTCAATGTAGGTAAATATACTTTTTACACCGGTCATGGTTCTTCATTCCTATGCTTTCTCATATTACTTTTGTAGGCATATAAACATATATACAATTTCACATTTCATCGAATAATTGTATTGTTCAATTTTTTTGGAACCATTAAGACAATGTTCTTCGTTTATTTAAACATTTTGTTCGATAACTCCTGAACCAACTTTTTTTTTTCCACTGTACAATATGTTCTATTAACACCTTTAGGGTTTGAAATGGTGTTTGATAAGAAAAAATATCACATATGAGTAGTCTGCACCCCAAACCCTATCTTTCAGCATACAACATTGTTTTTAATAACCCTTTGGCTGACAGATATGAATGTTGTGAGAACAGTACTGCCCCATTTGGTATTAGAACTCTAACAGATCCTCAATTGACAATTTGCAACTCGTACTTCCTCTAATTTATGAATATTCTCCATGTTTTTATTCCTCCATGGCTCATTAAAATATACATTTTGATTTTACATTGTCCATATTTATTAAGTATATCAAACTTTGTGTACATAGGAACTTGAATTATTCAGAGTCAAGTCATTATAATCATTAACGTAGAATTAAGTCTATCAATTGCAGTAGTTTGAGTCATTCTGGATTCTTATTAATTAAGAAGTTTAAAATATTTGTAATTAGTATATAAGAGGACTAAGAGAAGTAGTCAAGTTGTATTAAATAATAAAGAACCATTAATTAGATAACTGAACCACAGATTTATTTAGTTTAAAGTTAAAGAACCCAGGCGGGAAGCTTGGTTCCTAAAACACTTGCTTTCCTAGTGTTTTATTCTAATCCATCGGTTAATGGCCGTCCTTTAGCCTGATTTACACGGGTAGAGTTGTTGGTAGAGTAGAGTTTCTAGTAGAGCTACTTTCTTGACCACTCTACCGATTTTAAACAAGCAACTGTTCACACATAGTAGAGTGTTGATGATAGTTTGTGAACTGTGTGTTCCTCCTCAATTCCTCAAAATGAGTGTTGTTGTAAAGAAAAGGAAATTAATGAGTCATTCCTAGATTTTTAAGTATCCTTATAAGAGAAGTTACTGAGGCTATAGATGAGCAAACAGCAAGAAAACCAGTCACAAGACAGCGTCACTCTACCAGAAACTCTACTCTATTGCCGACGGATCACGTTTACACAAGTATAGTGTGCAGGAGAGTGACAATTTTGCTAGTGGTGGGGGAAGTAGAGTAGAGCTACTTTCCCACATGCTGCTAGTAACTATACTCTACTACCTACTAGCTACTTTACTAGCTACTAGACGCTAGTGAGTGTTTACATGAGTAGAGTTACTCGACTAGAAACTCTACTCTACCAACAACTCTACCCTTGTAAATCAGGCTTTACTCTGCCATTCCAACTGCCGACTTAGTTCCCATAAGATTGGTTGCAGATACATCCTTAGATAGTCTACTTGTCTGTTATTGTACCCTCTACATTGGGAAGTGATGCTCCAGTTAGTTACAAATTTTTCAGATAAAAGAAGTAATAATTTTTTTTAAAAAATTTAAACAATTTGACTTGTTCTGTATAGGGACGAGCATTTGGGAATTTGGGAGACTGCTACGATGCTTTGGGAGACTTGGAAGAAGCAGTGAAATGTCATGAACAACATCTCGCAATTGGTCTCAAATTGAAGAGTTCGCGAGATCTGGAAAGAGCTTATAGAGGTCTTGGTCATTCGCATAAAAGACTAGGGAACTTACAACAAGCTTTAGTATGTTTTGAGAAGAGATTAGTTGTAGCACATGAGTTGAATAACTCGGAAGCTAAAGCATCAGCATATGGAGAGTTAGGGCACATTCATACAACACTAGGCAACTATGAACAAGCAATATCATGTTTAGAACATCAATTGGCTATTGCAAGGTAAAGTATCAACTAATCTTTATATTTATCAGGTGTATCTTGGGGTGTGTGGACAAATGTATTAGTAAATATTGTAGAGACAGAGAGATAGAAAGAGAGGAAATCATCATCATTTACTCATACATAGTACATTTTAGTGTTTTAATTTTTAAAGAGAGTTAGAATGGAGTTATTAAAGAAACAACGATTTTTTTAATTGTTAATATCGGTGAAGATACATGTAATTTTTTTAAGATTTCTCCCTAGTAGAATTTACATATTCAACCAATTCTCTCAAAATATTGGTTTGTTATTTAACGTTGTAACTGATCCAAAACAAATGCTGTATCATTACAAATTAAAACTCTTTGAAGGCTAATATATCAGCCAGTAAAATAATTGCCTAACAGCAATGGGTCAATATTTCGGCTCTTTGTTGTAGAAGGCATATTTTCATTAAATTTGTCTCTAATGAAAGAGAATTAATTATAGTTTACATGAACACTGCTAAAAACTATATGAGGTGTATTCGCAAAGTAAGTACGGCGTATTCTATCGCTGCCGCAGTGCTGCGGTCGGTGTTCTGTGTATGTGCACTATAAGACAAAATTATGATCCCGCGGATTGTTAGATTCGTGCTGTAATTCAAATTATAAATGCAAGAAATGTGAAACCGGCCAAAATTTATCATCAAGTTAAAGATGTTTATGGTTAAGACACAATGAGTGATGGAATGGTGAGAAAGTGGGTTACAATGTTAATGGAGGTCCAACAAATGTCCATGATGAGGATTGGAAGTGGTCGGCCTTCTGTTGTAAACGATGATTTGATAAGGAAAGTTGAGGAAAAATCCATGAGAACAGACGTTTCACAATGACAAAGCTTTCCAACGAATTTCTGCAAATTTCACAAACTGTTTTGTATGAAATAGTTACAGACCGCTTAGGTTATCACAAGCTGTGTTCCTGATGCGTTCCAAAAATACTCACTGATGTTCACAAAACCAAGCGACTAGGCACTGCTTTGACATTACTCACAAGGTACAGTGAAGAGGGAGAGGACTTTTTAAACCAAATTGTGACAGGTGATGAAACTTGGGTTCATCATGTCACACCATAATTTAAACAACAATCAATGAGGTAGAGACACATTCAATCTCTGAAAAAACAAAAGTTCAAAACGACAATGTCAGTATAAAAAAATCATGTGCACTGTGTTCTGGGATAGGAAAGGGGTTTAGCTTCCTAAATTTCTTCCCAGAGGTGAAACCATTTATGCGGCACGGTATTGTGAGACTTTTAAAAAACTATGGCATGCAATTCAAAACTAGCGGAGAGGAATGCTCAGTAAAGGCATTATGTTGCTCCAGAACAATGCTCTGCCCCATACTGCTGGTGATTCGACAGTTTCATTGAGAGCAGTTCGATTACCCGCTATACAGCCCAGACTTGTTCCTGAACAAAATCGCGAGCTAGGCGGCAAGCGCTTTGGATCTGATGATGAGGTGAAAAATCCTGTGAAGTTGTGGCTATCGTCACTGGTACGAAGTTTCTATAAAGAAGATATATAAAAGCTGGTCACCCGCTACGACAAGTGTTTGAACATTGGCGGAAACTTTGTAGAAAAATAGTTTAAGGGGAGTCGGGTGTTCCTATCAGCGCCATGTTAATTTGTTTAACTTTAAGATACCTTTTCTATAAAACTACTAAAGCTATTCCAATAATTTTTTATTTTTATTTTAACTACTACCTTTCTCTTTATTTTGACCTAAGGACTTAGCCTAATTTAAAAAAATAAATAAAATATGAATTTTTTTAAATTGTATGTATTTTTTAGTCAAATATTTGTCTTTCATACAGACTTTCTTTCGAACTATAACTAATACTGGCAATTGCTTAGCTTAAGACATGTAGCTTATTTTTCTGAACATAACAAAAAAAAATTATGAAGATATCTCAAGCGGTTACGGAGAAAAAGTATTTTTTGTCCAAAAAAACACAACTTT
This sequence comes from Aphrophora alni, assembly GCA_963513935.1. NCBI lineage: Eukaryota > Metazoa > Arthropoda > Insecta > Hemiptera > Aphrophoridae > Aphrophora > Aphrophora alni. Next base: position 38,723,809 of record OY740765.1, on the reverse strand, counting down.
CGGAAAACGCTATTTAAAATAAAGTAACAGCAATGTTCCTACCTCAGTGGATCCCAGCACCATAAGAAGGTTTGTCTGGGTCTTCTTCCTTCTCATAGGCATCCTCTAGTGTCCTCTTCAATAAAGTTTTGTTCTGTCGACACTTTTTTTCGATTTCTTCGATGTCCTTGTCTGCTTTTTGTATTCGACGCACGTCAACTCGCTTCATTCTTTTAACACAATTTGCTCCTGAGGGAATCCCAAGCTTGCTTAGAATTTGACATCTAGCAATGTTACCATCATTATACGTTGATATTGCCTCATACACCCCCATTTCCAGTGTTTTTTTTCATGATAAACGTTGTCTTCGGAAGCCTTGACCAGATGATGCTATTGAGCGATTCGCTCGCGTTCTGCGTTCCACCATGTAAACATCTACGGAGAAGATTAGGATGAGCTAGGTCCTGAAATATGGGCTTGATTTTCAACATTACTATCTCTGGGTAATGTGTATGTTTCTTGTTGTCATAAGGTTCTTTGTTAGCTTGTGCCCTCTGAAACTTACACCAACTATCAGCACCCTTAGGACACATTGAGTGAGCGGGCAACTCATTTGATGAGCCTAGATGAAAAAATTCAGCCCACACTGCCATTTTCATTGCGGATAAACTGTACACATTTCTGCGTATTGCTAAACCATAATAATTCTGAATCTCGTTGATAGCAGCATGTGTTAGCCGGCCACGCCCTCCCAAAGTTTTACCGTCTTCCAATTTTTCTTTCCCCATTTGTTCCTTTAGTTTGCGAAGACGTGAGCCCATGCGTTTCTGAATATGGCCTACACATTCTAACTTTTCAATGGAGAAATCAGGCCCATAAGGCTTAGCTTCTACAACAGTGGGATAGGTTAGGTTAGGTTGGGTTAGGTTAGGTTAGGTTAGGTTAGGTTATGTTAGGTTCACGCGAACCGCATGAAATGTGCAAAAAGTTGGATGAATGCATTTGGCTAAAAATTCATTACTAAAAAAGTATTGCTCAGAAATTAATAATTTTTACATTAAATTAAACTAGAAAAATGGCAGATTAAGAAAAAAAATAAAACAGAAATTGTGAATTTTTGCCGATTTTAGTCACCTGACTCCCCTTAATGTATGCTCTTTCATGTAAATATAAAATTGGCTTTAAAACAAATTTTTTTAACTAGTTTTTTTTTCAAAACGGTACTTACTTTTCAAATATGCCTCGTATGAAGTGTAGTTTAAAGAAGATTCCATTGATGCAATCAAGTAGGCCACTAGTGTGACAGTGGCCTATATTATAGTGGATAATTTACTATTCATTAGTGATAGATTCTTTTGGATTATTGTATATGCTTTTTCTAAAATATAGCCTCTGAAGATCGAAATAAACATATTGGTCATCTAAAATTCCAATACAGAAGTTATCAGTAAACAAATTTTTTTAAACTCATTCATGGAGCTGTTTTGTAGAATTTCTCAAAATAAACTCTACCATTTGGATCAAATGTGAAAATTAAACCTTTGAAGGCTTGGCAAAAATTTAGACGTCGATATGTTTTACTACTAAAATCAAATGACTATGCGACTGGTCGACTTTAGTTAACCTATGTAGTGGCATTCGTCAATTTGCGATGGTGACGGGCCATGCCTAGTACAAACAACTGTAAAATACTCGGATATTGCAACTCGACATTAGGGTTACTTAAAACCATCCTACCGAAATAAATGTTATACCATTGTAAAGCTGACGTTTCGTAGATGCATATACATCTAATCAAAAGTTCATAAAACGCCATAAAAATATTTAATTAATTGGTAAAGTTTGGTGTGTTTTATTCGTAAAAATGGCGACTCATCAATCGCACAGACAAAGAAAATATGGCGTCCTACTTTGCCTAAATGTCAGACACTGACATTTGGTTCTATTCATTGATAAATTGTACTGTTTTTAGTACAAATCTTTACCTATCCAACAGAGTTCGCCACATGTCTCTAACCCATATTTTATTGAATCTACAATTTATTTACAACAAAAACCTGTTTTACAGATATATTCAGCAAAAAAAAGTTGTTTTTTCAACTCAACTTTTAGCCTAGTAAATGGAGTTGTAGAGAAATGAATTATACACCATTGAAAAGCTCGTGTTTTAATCTTTCAAAGCTTTGTAGCCTGAATTCCTTAGAGAGAAGAGAGAAGGCAGAAATAATTTTCGTAATTTGGCAATTTCGCCGGGAGGACGCAGCACATGACGGCAAGTTGAAGTTTCATTCTTCTTTGTTTTGAATTATTTGTAAAAATTCATTCGTGTCCAAAGAGCACAAGTTGGCACTATTTTATAGTATTTTTCTTCCTCTTTCAAACTACCTATTCCAAATTATCCTAACTTTTATAGTTTTTGAGTTATATTATATTTTATAAACCAGTAACCAAAACTCTAAGATTTTTTCGGATCTGGATTAGTCGAAATATCGATTAGTTATATTTGTCTTAGCTCACAGATGTTTATCTCTTTGTATAGAAAAAATACAGACCTTTCCAATGATATAAACCATCACGTCTTAGTCGGTCATGATTTAGGCTTACTTTCATAATGAACAGCTGCCAGAATAACCACTTTTCCGTTGCAAACTGTATGCAATATGGCGCGTTGTGACTTTTCGACAATTTTCTTGTGATTTATCAAGTGTTTTATTTGATTTTACAAGTGTATAAGTGTATTATATAAGTGTATATGTGTGTTATTCTTTGTAGAGTTTATTTTTTTAGTGAAATCTAGTGATGTTGTTTTAAGCCTACAACAAGGCTTTAGTTACAAGGCTTAGATGCCTATGCCTTGTCGTTTAGCACTTTTTACGGGAAAGTGGTATTATTATTTTGAAAATTTTAGAGTTTCATTTTTTTTAACCAGTTGTTATTCATATTTATACTAGAAAACGTTTGTAATACTCGTAAAAAATGTAAAACTAGATTTTCTATGCTCCATTTGACTTTCAGTTGTAAGTTACCTTCGATTTTTATGTTTTATTTTTGTTCTTTGCAATACTGACTCCAAAATTATTTTTCAAACTTTAAAAAAATTTAACTACTAAATTCTATGAACCATTCTGAATATAATAATATATAGAAGTTGGTTTTCCATAAATATTACAATTTTTGGTGATTTTTTGAAAATAAGCTGGCCAATTTCCCTTTTTTCGTAAAACAATTTTTTTAATTTTGAAAATGTAACAATTTTTCTTTTCCTAAATATATTCACAAATATAACACTAAACTTTTGTATATCTTAGAAAAAGGTGGTAAACTATTGATTTTGGATGATACAGGTTTTTCTGAAAAATGATAACTTCGTGTTTTGTAACATGTAACATACTTACTCCAAAACCGTTTCAAATTTTTTTTTTATTACATAGATGAATTCTATGCATCTTTTTGAGAAAAATGATGTCTTATAAGTTAGGTTTTGTGTAAAAATAATATATTTTATTAATTTTTAAACAAACGAAGAAAATTAACGTCGCTAAACGATGCCTTTTCAAGGGTTAAAAGGAGCCCAATAATATTATTTACCATCATGTTTTCTTCAAATTTTCAGTAGTCTACAAAACACTGTGTAATATATAAAGAGAATCATAAAAACTTTAATATATATATTTAATATGCTTTTTGTAACTTATAATTCAATTTTTTTATTTTGTCAAAATTCCCCCCCCCCCACTTTATCATTAAATTTTTTTGAAATTAATAAAAAATTATATTACTTCAACACAATGTAAAATTCATTATCATGTAACAAATATTTAAAAAATGTTTAGATATTCACTATTTTGGCAAAGATACAGCTTTTTGCAGCACCATGTCAAAATTGCATGTTTGACCCTGCTCTTTCTTACATACATCTACCATTTATTACATGGGCTTTTTGTAAAAATCAATATCTACTTTTCGATATCGCTTTTCATTTGGGCTTCAAAGTGTTAATTGTTTTATTTATTATTTTGAAATATTTCATAATGAATATCAATCTGTTTTCAATTGTGCCATTTATAGTATATTGTTTACAGAGATCTGAAGGATAAGGTCGCCGAGGCAGATGCATCTTGCGGCTTAGGTCAAGTGTATCAACAGATGGGAGAATATTCCACAGCACTGAGGTATCACCAATCGGATTTAGATATAGCTGAAGAAATTGGATTAGCACCGTTACAAGGTCGAGCTTGTGGTAACTTAGGTAGTGTTCACGAATCTCTTGGAAATCTTGAGGAAGCCATCAGATATCAAGAACAACACCTTACAGTTGCTGCACAGACAAATGATAAACTTGCCAAAACAATGGCTTACAGCAGCTTAGGTAAGGCTTCATGATGATAATCTGTGATGTGACATAAGCCATACAGAACCCCAGTTATCCCTAAGGTGTTATACATTTATCAGTAGATTTCTATAGGTAATACAGTTTATAAGGGTCCCATTATGTAACCACAATTTGATATCTCGTTGACTATGAAACTACAATTAATTGCAAATAGGATATTAGTACATTGGTGACATTTAATCTATCTTCAAGGCCATATAGTAATAATAATAAGTAGTGATGGCTATTTGATAAGTCAGCAACTTTCAAATGAAAGACTTTGTTTTTTCTTGTCAAAAGTTTATTTAGTTTTTGACAGTCTTCTTTTAGTTTGATACAATTTGTCCAAAGGTTTTCCAACTTCTTTTAGTCTTCCAAAAACTAACTCTGCATAATTAATAGGCATTTGTTTCATCGATGACCTCTAACTTTTATGTGAATCTTTTCTCACAAGACTTCATGTTTGCAAAGAGAAAGAAGTCACAAGGGTCCAAATCTGAAGAATAAGGTACATGGGGGAGCAGTTTGTAGTGAAATTCAACAGTTTTGACCATGGCAATTGCAGATTTATTAGCTGGCCCATTGTCATGGTGGAAGATAAGTTTTTCTTTGACAAGTGAGGTCACATTTTCATCAGTTTACCATAAAATTGATCCAATAACCAGGCATAATTCTGTTCTGTAAAGTTTTTTCCTGTTCCAGGTTCTATGCAAATCCCAGAAAATTGTGGGCATGATCTTTCTAACCGATGCAACTGTGTTTTTTCCTTCTTCAGAGCATGGTTGCCTGGAGAAATCCATTGTTTTCACTCTGCTTTCATTTCTGAAGTTTAGTAATGGATCCATGTTTCATCATCGGTTATACAACACCTCATTTATATTGCGCTTGGACATGTTCAAGTAGTGCTTCAAAATGATCGTGGGATTCCTTTTTTTGGTTAACTGTGTTTCATCAAAATGTTTCACATTGAGATCCTCACGCAAAATTTTCCACGTTGTTTTTGTTATGTTCACATTTTCAGCTATCATTTGGGTACCGTATCTGCAATTTGGGTACCTTAGTTATATGCAGTATAGAAATTGTTATGTGATCCATCAAAAAACAAAAATGATGTCGAGTGCTTTGCAGATATATCTGTTTTGAGGTTCCCCGGGTCTAAAAAAATGTATTTGGAATTATGTTTGTCATCTGCCTGTTTGTCGGATGTGCAGTGTTCCACAGTTAAAAAACATGGACGAATTTTAATCAAATATAGTATGTGGGGATATTTTGGCATATCTCGGGTTGTTTAAAAAAAATTCTTGATAACTCAAAATTTAGGGGTAGCCACAATAAGGAAAAAAAAAGAAGAAAATATTTTTGTAACTACATCTCAAGTATAGTCTCTAATAAGGAAGGTACCCAAATAAAACATATTGAAGTAAGTTAACGTATATTTTTTAAATGTACCTGGTTTAATCTATTTTGCAACTATTTCTTGCAACGCATTTCGGGAACAGATTCCCATCTTCAGGTTTTGATAAACTTCACTCAAATTCAAATGTGAGCATGTCAAAATTAAATTAAAACCACACACATACACACACACACACACACACACACATATATATATATATATATATATATATATATATATATATATATATATATATACTGTACAACACATAACATTGAACTGCACATTTATATTATAATATAAAACTTTACACATGTATATTGTCCTAACCATCGAAACACAAATGATCTAAAATTAAAAAATATATATATATATATAACCAACCACAACTGATGTAATAATTCTTGCCAATTCGTACCATCCATCGTCACAAAAAATGCCCATGTTTAATTCATTTCTACATTAGTAACTATACCAATGGATGAACTCAACTACCATAATGAATTGCACACTATAAAATACATTATTATTTTTTGTTCATTTTTATTTGGTCTTGGGGATGGGTGAGTGAGAAAGATCGTCCAATGATTTTGCACTGTTTTTTATCCAATATAACAAGTTCAACTGATTCAATAGTTCCACAAATTCCTTGCTCTCTCTCTCTCTCTCCCTCCCCCTAATCTGGATTTCGCACTGGAAATAGTACTACCACAGCTTTGCTTCAGGTAACTGATGATGTGAGGTTAGCAATGGATCGTAGAGAACTGACTATCCTAACTTTGTTGGATTTTTCTAAAGCCTTTGATTGCGTAAACCACTCATTGCTTTTGGTGAAATTAAGAAATATGGGTTTGGCGCCTATATGCATTGCATGGGTGGAGTCCTATCTTTCTGGCAGAAGTCAGTGCGTTAGTGTTGGTGATGATAGGTCAAGTTGGAGGGATGTCTGTAGTGGAGTTCCACAGGGCTCAGTATTGGGACCTTTGTTGTTTAGTTTGTATATAAATGATATTCATACTGTGCTGAATTATTGTAAATTTCATTTGTATGCTGATGATTTTCAAGTATATTTGCATTTTAAAATTGGTGATATTGATAGAGCAGTGGATAATGTAAATTATGATCTGAAAAATGTTTCATTGTGGGTTAAGAAAAATGGACTCTCGATTAACAGAGCTAAGACAAAGCCAATAATCTTGGGTTATTCTCGACTACTAAATAAAATAGATGTAACGACATTTCCTAGAATCCAGTTTGACAATCATTTTTTGGACTACTATGATAGAGTGAAAGACTTGGGACTAATAATTGACAGTAGAATGACTTGGAATGATTACGTGACTGAGACGTGTAACAGGGTCTTTGCTGGGATCCACTCTTTGAAAAAAATGCAAGATTGCTTGCCGCTCCAAATTAGAGCACTCCTAGTAAAGACTTTAATATTTCCTTACTTTTCTTATTGTGACACTGTAGTCAATGACATGTCTGTTGTTCTGGCTAACAGGTTGCAGCGGGCACAGAACTACTGCGTGCGATTTATTTTTGGCTTAAAACGCGATGCTCATGTAACTCCTTATTATAAAGAACTTAACTTTCTAAAACTTAACGATTTCCGATCATTTCATATTTTAATTATCTTGCATTCGGTCCTAAAAACTGGAGTGCCGAATTACTTGGCAGAAAAGTTTGTTTTCACCTCTGATATCAGTTCAAGGAGCACTAGAAGAGGTTCCACTTTGCTTATGATACCGCTACATAGAACTGTTATGTTTAATAAATCGTTTACTGTGTCCGCTTGCCGCTTGTGGAATTTACTTCCAGAGTCACTTAAAACTGTTGACAGTCGTGTCCAGTTTTCAAAATTACTTAAGACTTTCTTTTTGAATAGAATGGATTTGGTGTCCTCGTCCCTGGGTGTGGCGGAATAGTGTTTTTTTAATTTTTTATTTTATTTTATTTTATTTTATTTTTTTATTTTATTATTTTTTTTTTTTGTTGTAATAAGTGTGAATGATTGAAGTAAGTATTTGTTACTTTCTTTAGCTTTTATGTAGTAATAATAGTGATTTTTAATTATGTGGTGTCTTTTTTCAATGTTATTATGTATGAATGTGCTTTTGTGTATGTGTGATTGTATTTATCTGTATCTACAAGTGTAAGCTACAGTATTTCATTTTACTTTATTTTTGTTTCTAAATTCTAAATTTTATTACGTTGTTTAAATTTAAATTTGTTTATTTTTAGTTTATTTTAAGTTATAACTTTCATTTTGTCACTTTAAATTTAAGATTGTTACTTTTTATTTTATTTTAAATTATTAATTTCATTTTGTAGCTAATTTTAAGTTTGTTAATTTTTTATATTATCTTAGTTATTTTTAATCGATTTAAATTTTTTGTTATTACAAGTTATATTTTATATTTTTATATAATATGTTGTTATGTTGTATGGGGTTAGGTGGTAGAGAGGACTATACAGTCCTAACCTCGCCCCTAAATAAAGGCAAATCAATTCAATTCAATTCAATTCTCTCTCATTATAATTTATATTTATTCCTAAAGTTACAACTTCGTGACAGACCTTTGTAAACGTTTTATTATTATTTACACAGATAAAATAAACGAAAGTAGGGTTCGCGTTTACACAGATGCATTTAAGGTCTATATTTTTTTATTGGGGTTGTACCGCTGAAAGTAAACACAACAAACAAAGTGTGGGGCTCCTCTTTTCCTCTCAACCCCAGACACATTCCTACCTTGAGGATACTGTATATATATATATATATATATCCTCCCCCTCACTGGCCCAAATATTCTTCTCAAACTGTAGCATTTTAACATATTCAACGATGCCTGTTAATTCTATAATGTTTTTAGGTCGAATTCATCATGTATTGGGAAACACAAGTCAGGCTGTTGCATACCTACAACAAGGTCTACAGATTGCGGAAGCATTGGGACGGAGGGAGGAAGAGGCTCGGATACGACATCGACTGGGCTTAGCGTTATGGGGAAATGGACAATTGGATGCTTCTCAAGCACAATTGGAACAAGCTGCTCATCTCTTAGAGTCGATAAGAAGAGAAACAAGGGGTTCTAGTGATTATAAACTTTCTTTATTTGATCTGCAAACTGCTTCGTATCAGGCTTTACAAGTAATTATAATCTTTGTGTTAATAGTTAATAGTTTGAAACATTCCACCCTCAATAGTTTGTAATCATTGTATCTGTACCTCGTGTTGTCTGTAATCATTCACTTTAGTAATTTGTTGAATTAGATTAACAATAATATTTTGTTTAATTTATTTTACACAATTTTTGTTTTGAAAGTATTTTAATAGAACCTAAGCTTTATTACCTTTTAAACTTTACAGAAGCACAAGTTGTATTTTGATTGATATAAAGTTTTTACTGTGGTCAAAGTTAATTTATATTTTTTGTCAATTATTCTTGTATAGTAACTTTTTCTTACTATCGATTGGATACTGTTTAACATCATTAAATATTTTATTTCACAAAAATTTGAACTACAGTAGAACCCCTCTAATCCGTCACCTTCGGGACTGGAGGCATGGTCGGAATGCAAAAAAGTTCGGATTATCCGAAAAAAGTCAATATTTATTATATATTATATAAAGAGATTTTTTTAAAGTGATATATAAACTTTTAAAAGTCTATATAATAAAGTCTATATATAAACTTTGCAAGTACTATAGCAAATCAATAGAAACAACACGAGAGATGACACAGCACTGAAGCGAGATGACACATAACTGAGGCGGGAAAGCGATAACAAATCGGAAAGAATGGCGCCAGACGGGCCGTGAGTCATCGACAAGTCGGCACAATATTGCGAGCTCGAGCACGGTCGGATTAACCGGAGTAATGGACCACCCGAGGGCGGATTAGAGGGGTTCTACTGTAAATCTGTTATAGCTGATTTTGAGAATCTAAGTCTTAACCCTTAGCACGCGTATGACAGGATTTCACGTAACGCTCACTTGACTGGTAACGCGTATGACGGGATATCTCGATTCAACACTATTTTATTTCTGCAGGTAGTTTAATTCGTTTAAAGTCCAATAGAGTGCAGGGAAAAGTCCTATTGGTGTAACGTGACACTTACACTACGGTCTTTGTTCTCAATCACCTGTCGTTGGTCTTTATTTGGTTATAGTAGCAACCAGGCGCCATTTTGTGTTCTGCCCCAGCGCGTATAACGTGATTTCTAGTTCTAGTAAGCTACTACTGTCAGTTGTGAAATGTTTTGTCAGCGTTATAACTGCTATAGCTGTTCATTGTTGATTTGTTTAGGCCGTATTATTTATATTTTAGGTTATAGTATACATTTTTATTTTGTGTAAAATAGACTAGTTATAAAAAATGGTAAACCCTGACGACCATGGATTTGATCATTTTATCGATGAAATAATGAATGCATCTTTTTCAACTACAGAATACAATTTGAAATATAGACAGTTTCTATGGACACGGTATTATCGTCAAATATTGTTTGTGTGTTTATATGTATATTTAGTCTATATCAGTAATTTTTTTGATGTCCTTAATGTAGATTTTTCTGAACTGAAGCAATTGCTTAAAAATGAAGTGAATTCAACATTTTACTGTAGTTACTTCAACATTTTTGAGCAATTGCTTGATAAAAATCAAGTTAGCCTAGAGGCACACTTCACTTTCTCAGTTGGTGAGTAACAGTTAACACATTGAAGCCTAAGCCCGAGTATAGGTCGGGAAGTCGCGCCAGCACGCACCGCCGAACCCCGAGTATACATCAGGCCGCGCTAAATTATTCTATACGATCGCGATGTCGGCATATAATCGGGTTTCAGCACTTTCGTATAGCTAATTGGTTATTTATCTTTGTATGTCTTTGATTTTCGAATAGTCTGTGCTGTTGATTTGGACTAAATAAAAATATTATGAAGCTAGGCTCGCCGCCGATCCCCGAGTATACATCGGGCCGCGCTAAATAATTCTATACGATCGCAATGTCGTCATATATTCGGGTTTCAGCACTTTCGTATAGCTAATTGGTTATTTATCTTTGTATGTCTTTGATTTTCGAATAGTCTGTGCTGTTGATTTGGACTAAATAAAAATATTACGAAGCTGTTCTGGCCGCCGAACCTCAAGTATACATCGGGCCGAGCTAAATAATTCTATACGATCGCAATGTCAGCATATAATCGGCCAAGGTGATGGAAATAATTCAATTAGTGACATTTTGAGAGAAAATGTGAATGAACCAATTTTTGATTCTGATTCTGAGGGTGAAATCGATGAATATAACAATCCAGACTTTTTAGTGACAACCTTTGGCTTATTAGTGCTGTGTAGCTATTTTTGTTTGTGTGTGTATTTTACCCTTTTTCAAGACTAATGAGTGTTTACTGTAAGCAAAATATGTATTTACATGTATATGTATTTAAAAGGATAATTTCTTTGGGTTAAAAATGATATATAATAAGTCATATATACTAAATATAACAAATACCACAATTTTTTAAAAACATGTCCAAAACCCCCAGGCACAATAGGAAAGCAACGCGTTAGAGAGTTAGGCTTCAAAGTGTTAACATGACTGAGTTTATTACCGTGTGAGATCACAAATTTTACTGTGATCATCGAGAAATAAACAAATACAAAGAATTGTTGCATTTTGAAAGTGAGACTGGACTTTTTGGCTCACTTTGGACGAATTTTTACCAGAGAGTGGGAAGACAAGAGTTGATGCTCTATCACCTAGAAAAAAAATGGAAGTTTTTTAGAGATGTGTTGTTGATCCAGGGTTTCAAAGCAGTATTGGAAAAGATATGGGTATACATCGAACAACTGCATGCAAAACCATAAGCTATGTAATGAATAATATCATCCAGTAATCAGGTAGCTGGTTTCATTTCCTTTCAATGGGTGAAGGAATGATTGAAGCCAAACTTTTGTGGCAAAAAGATTTACATCTACCTACCGTTTTTAGAGCTCTCGATTGTAATCACATCGAGATCAAAAACCGACCAATATCAGAGAGGAATATATCAATAGAAAAGGTTTTGCTAGTATTAACATAAAAGCAATTTGTGATGTTCAAGAACAGTTCACAAACGTTTGTACTGAATGGCCAGAAAGCGTTCATGATGCAAAAATCTGGAGGAGAAGCACAGTAAGAAATGTCACAATATGATGGTTCTACCTGTTTACTTGGAGATTCAGGTTATGGAGTATCACCGTAGCTAGTAACACCTTTTAAGGCAACTGATGGGAGTGCACAAGTGAACTTTAACATGTCACATGCGAGGGACAGCATTATTATAGAGAGATATTTAAGTCAGGTAAAGCAAAGATTTCCAATTTTAGCTAACTCTGTTCACGTGTTGTTGGACAGGTCCCCTAAAGTTATTGTTTCATCTGCAGTATTGCATAATATTGTGAAGTATCTAAAGGATGATTTTGATGCATTCCTAGATGATAACATTGAAGCTGGCAATGAAGAAATGGTTTTGGACAATCCTTAGGTCGGAGATCATGGAACTTGAATTAGAGGGGAGATGAAACGAATGTTAATCATGGATTATTTGATTATAAAAAATCATCTATTCCTTTCTAATGAAAAAATATATACTATGCTATTACATTAACCTACAAAAACACAGGCACAGAGTCAGATAAACACGCATGCCACACACATGCAAACATGCACACACACACACACACACACACACCTTAATCTTGCTTTTTATTTTTTGTTTTTAATTTTTGTTGTTTTTATTTTAATTTTATTGTTCTATTTTTTATTAATTTTATTTTAGGATAGGAAGGAATGGAATAGGTTTATAAATTAAAAGTGATACAAAGAGTAAATACCTATATCCGCACCTTCTTCATTTAATTGTTCTACAGAAATATTTAATTGTTATTCATTTTGTAGTTTAATTTTTCTCTTTCTAATTTTATTTTGATTAGTTGATACTGTTGCAACAAAACTGAGGAGTTGCTAGTTCTTTGGTACATTCATTTTCATAAATTTCCAATATATATCTGGTTCTTTTTTTTGAAAGTTAATTCCCTGAGCTGTTTGAGCTACAACCAGCTGTAGCTCACTTTCCACCAACTAACAAGTTTATTCACACACCCACTGACACACTTCCTGGAACTTTGCAAAACACAGGATTTTCCTCAAAATTTAATATTTCAAGAATATCAGTTTCCCATTTCTTTTTTACAGTCGTTTTCAAGTTGTATAACTTTTTTCAGTTGTACACACATAATCTTCTGCCCTGAGCTTCTGGCATATGTTTCAGCTATCATATTCCATGCTTGTTCTTTTGATACAATTAAAGACTGGATTTTACTCTTTTCTAACACCTCTGTATAGTCTTTTAATATCTGGACAAACAGTGACCTATCAAACCTCTTATCTAACATTTCTTCTTTATCATTGTCACCTGAAGACATTTTTTAAAAAAGATAAATATCACAGACTTAACAAATATACTAGGTCAGGAAACAGTAGACATACTAATTGACTGTCGGTAGAGAGATGTCTGTGAGCCATCAATGCAAACTGGACAAGATTGAAGCAATTGCTTAAAAATAGAAGCGACAATTGCCTAATTAACTTGGTAGAAGCGACATTGAAATGAATTTTTACTCATTTTGCAGCCCTTACATATAAATTTATTAATTTTAAATATATTTATTTTAACGCTTATACATTTTTACCAGCTAGTATTGAAAATACAATAATATTCCCTATGATCTATGCTGGGAATTTTCTCTATACTACGTATATGTGAAAAATTTAAAAAAAGTTTTTATTGCCACTAAGCATTTCCCATACGGTACATTTTTTATTCGTCCCCCGAAAAGTGTAAAATTGAGATATCACTATATATTAAAACATTTTGAGGTTATTACAGTAGTTGTAAATTTTACCCATTGAGTTAAATAATGTTTTTTTAAAATTTTTCCAACAGCATGTTCTTGTGGGTCTTGGTAGAAAAGAAGAAGCACTGTTGGTTGCTGAAAGAGGTCGAACAAGAGCATTTGTAGATTTATTATTGGAAAGGCAAGGTTTTGTTGAAACAAACATTCACAACAATCAAATGAGATACGACACAACACCAACATCTGTAGAACAACTTGTTGATATAGTGAACCGACAAAGAGCCTGCGTTCTCTATTATAGTCTTGCTGCAGGATATTTATATTCTTGGTTTATTGTCCCAGGAAAAGGTATGAAGTAAGAAATCAGTTTTATATGTAAATATATGCTTACAGTACTGGTTAACCCTTCAACAGGAATTTTTTTTTGTTTGTGCTTACTATTATCTTGTGGGAGTTTTTTTGGAAGTTTTACTCCACACATGTAGTGGGCTGATAACATTTTTTAATAATTTGTTGCTCAGCAATAAATTAGTTTTGTCTTTAATGAGATGCATTATTTGTGTTCCAAAATATCTAGTATATTTTTTACTTTAATTTTTGGACGTGTATTACCAACAAAACTGTCTGTAGTAGCAGTATAGTTCTCCATAATTTCCCGAATCACAACAGGACCATTTTTGTTTTCTTAGTCCTACAGGGAAGAGAGTCATCTTCCACCCTATTCATCTACACCATAGACTGTTCATTATGACTTTCATCTATTTTTAGGCCAAAAATAAATTTCATCGCCATTCATTTCATCAAATGAATCTATTTCTAATTGGGCATAGCCAATATCATCTACCTTACTTTTGATCCAGCCAATTGCCCTATCTCACTAAAACCCGCCATTTCAATTTATTTATAAAATACTAATTTGAGAAAACATTGGTAAAAAAGTAAAAATTTTGTTTACAAGAATACAAAATATATATACATGTAGAACAAGTAATTTTTAGTAGAATTATGAAAAATAAAAACACTTCAAATATAACACACAAGTATTTTTTTTATTAGGAAATTAATACTTGAGTAAATAATGAATAAAATAACTATATACTGATATTGCCATTATAGAGCAGGAGTCAGCTGAGAGCAGATAAAAACTGACCAGCTGTTATTTACATATTTGGCCAGTAAAATAAAATGGTGACATCTCTTGAGTATAGAGGGATATACAATATTGAATGTAGTAGTTCTCTGTTTAGTTCCTAGATTGAAGAAGTTCTAAAAGTAGGTGTTAAATGGCACCATTAAATGGGTTGCCATTTCGTGGTCCCTGTAGTGCAAATCACTGCATCATGTGAATTATGCTGCACATACCATGTATAGTAAACACGTTGAAGGGTTAACCCATTAGAAGAGCAAAAAAATATATATATGAAGGATGATACATGTTTAATAGTGACCAATAATTTAATTTTAGAGTAGTTTGTACTCCACTTATTTGGTACTTGTGTAAGTGTTTAAGGTACTACAGATTTGTTAGGAGGGCTTGAATTTTAGTAATTTTTGTAAATGGAAACATGGTTGTGATAATTTAGTAAATGTTGTTTTTCAATTTCTCTCATCTCCAGCTATTCAAAAAAACTAACTGAAATATGTTAAATTTAACTTTTTCTAAATACAATAGAGCATCCCAGAACCTGTACTGATTACTAAATGCTCAGATTATCTGATATCATTGTATGATCATAGTAACCATAACATAGGGTATTTTATAGACATTCTTGTAGTGTTTAGAAACCTTATATATTTATTTACTTTGTAGATTGTTTATTTATTTATTTACAAGTTATAAACAAATACATTTCTATGGCTATTAGTCAATTTAGAACTATATACAATCAACTAACAATACAAGTACATCTATCATAATAATTAAATCGATATAAATAAAAAAATACAAACAACAATAATAATATGACATTATAAGTTAGTCTGTCTTTTGTAGTATTAATAAAATATACAACTAAAAAACAATAGTACAAAAATCAAAACCAATATTAAACAAATATAGTACTAACAATTGTAAGTTAAATTGAATTTTTTATAATACAATACATTATTATAGTTTATAATTATATACTTTATCACAAAAATAAATTACAACAATATAAATAGGTTATAAATAATTAATAATAAATAGAAACACATTAACGTTACAATTAAATGGGAAAATATGTTGATAACAATAAGAAAAGAACAAGCTTTAAAGTAAACATGCAAACAACAATAAATAAAATATATAAACAATAATTTAGGAACAGAAGTCTTTTAAATACTCCGAAGATGATTAATATGTTAAATGAAACAGTAAATTATAAGTTATCTCCACACAAGATTAATGAGATGTGCATGCAGACCAGGTTCTACTAACTGGACTTCAAACATTGCTTGCTTGTAAACATCACTGGCCAATACTTCCATTTCATTATTGGTTGGTTAGAGTGTTTAGTTAAATTGGTAGAAATATTGAATTACTGTCAAACAATATGATTGTAGCTGGAACCATAAACTTGAGTATATTAGCAGTGAGACTAAATACTTGTAACAAGTATTTTTCATTGTCTAACATAAAAAAAGCTTCTAGTAAAAAATTAATTCAAGCGTTTATCTTTGATACACAATAATTAAAATGTAATCTAACTTAACCTTACTACTTTTTCCATTTCAAAATGTACGAATTAAAATAGTTTCTGGGTAATTTAATTTTTATATTAAGTTTTTAACGAGTTTTTACAAACACAATGTAAATTTTGTTAAAATTTTTGACATTTTCTTCCAATTGCACCAGAGTTTACAGTGAATGTTTTTAGAAAAGTACATCTCACTCATTCGCCGGCTTTTGAGTTCGCACACACACACACAGCTACTTTGGTCATCTGTACTTTAGTAAAATCAGTGAATTGTGGTCATCTCTTTTGTCTCTTATCATGGATGTCAAAGGGTTGAAATTGTTGGTCTAGAGGCTATTTCATATGTAGTTTATATTTAGAAAATATATTTATTACTGTTACATAGACAATAAACAAATTATAAAATTTATGTATAAAATATTTCTTTTCGTAACATATATTTGTATACAATAATTTGTTTAAAAAAATATTCATCACCATAGTTTTGAATATTCTATGTATACAATAAAAATAACACAATGCTTATATTTACAATTATAATTTTTTATAGAAACTTTAAACATCATGATTTATAAAATGATATAAAAAAAGAACTGGTATCTCAAATCTTTTCTCACAATTACAATTACTCCATACGAAGCTTTCTGGACATTTATCTAAAAATATTGTCTTCTCTTTGGAATTACTCTGTGTATTATACTAATTTGAATAACATATATTGAATACATCCTACAAGCACAGACTTAAAACTAAATACTTTTCACTCACTTAGTTAGTCACATTTATATATATACTATATATATTTATATATGTATTCTGTAGGAATTGTAAGGTTTCATGAAGTGGCTGTGAGTGAATCTGAGAGAGAAGGAGAAGGCAGTACTGGAGGTGAAGAATTGTTAACGACTACAGGATCTCTCTTAGATCATTATGTGCAGAGTATACGGGACTGTTTTGGTGTTCAGTCACAGTGAGTTTATATTTTCTTATTAATAACGGGTAATTCAGAGAAATAGTAAATTAATTATTGTTATGAAAATAAAAATTGATTTTATTAAATTTATTTTAGTTATTAGATAATAAAAATTTATTTTAGTTATTACATACAATTTAAGAATCCATACAGTAAATTTATTTCTTAATGACATCTTACAGGTGTGCTTCATTTCTGCGCAATAATTCATACTGTCAAATTTTGTATTGTTCGAAGTAAGATTTCAACAGAGATTTTGACAATTGCTTCGTGGATCTTAGCTTTCAATTCTTCCTTTGTAGCATATTGACTGTGTTACACTTTGCTTTTATGGTGATCCTATAAGAGGAAATCGCATTCTGTTAGATTACGGAATATCACAGTTTCTCAAAATTATATGGTTGCCAGACAATTGATGTATAGCTACCATCAATATCCTTGCTATGTGTAAAACGTTTATCTGTCTTGTTGAAACTAGGGATTTTAAATAATTTGTGGAAATGTCTGTAGGTTTTTCTCAACAAAGGTTACCAGCATGGCGTCATACTGATTCGATGTTATAGTAGTCACATAGCCATCTTTACCTCGAAAAATAAGGGCTTTTACACTATATGATGACACAGCACACTCAAGACACTGGTGTTGCTGAGAAGGATTTTTGTCTTCCCAATAACAAAAGTTTTGTTTATTTACAAATTCGTTAAAGTGGAAATGGGCTTTCTCAGACATCCACATGTTGTTAATAAACTCATTTTCTTCTTGTCTTTTCAAACATTTGTTCACATAATTTTGGTTGCATTGAGATTCTTTTGGTACAATCTGCAACTTGTATGGATGTAATTTAAATACTGTAACAATATTCTTCGAACACTTGAACTATGCAACTTTAAAAACATTGCGTGATGACAGATCGAATTATGACTATTCGAACACTATCAATATTGTCTGGCTTACAAATGGTTCGCACACTGCCTGAATGTTTCTTTTTCATTGCTCAACCTGTTTCTTCAAAATTATGTATCCATGTATTAATTGCATCTACTGATGGAACAATATTGTGATGTCCTAAATAAAAGTGATGGTGAAATTCTCTAAGCTCAGCCTCCACACTGTCATTGTTTTTCTAAAAAGCTTGATGGCAAGATCACACCGTGCACAAATGTAGTACCTATGATAAGTAAATAGCATAAACTGGTTTCTATGTGTTACTCAGCACTAACAATCCTCCCAGGGCTACCAACACAAATTTCAAAATTTCCTGTTTACTTGAATCTCCCTTCAACACATTATTCACTATAGTTTAATAGAATTCATATTCATCTCAGTTTTCTCAGGACCGTTCAAATTTTTGGCATTGTACAGAACAGTCGTTAGATGATTGCAGTTTGGAATTTCAATTACCTTGGATATTTTTTCAGAATTAAATACAGTTGGGATTGTCTTTGTCTCTGACACAATGGGAGGAGTTTAATCCACAGGTCTGCCATCATATCCTACGAGGCCCAACTTCTGCTTATTTTATTTTTTATTTGAACTATGTCTATGACAGCAATAGGGTATGGAAATTCATTCTTTATATTTTCTAATGCACATATTGTACACTAGAGTGCAGTGAATTATAACAAAACATTATAATTTCATTTTCTTCCTTCATCATGTCAAACCTGAATCCAAACAGATAAGTCTAAGTTATCAATCTGTGAATCAAAGTAAACAAAAATCTTTTAGTTTCAGTGTTACAGTTTTTTTTTTCCACTGAATATAAAGTTTAGAAGTGATTTCTTTACAAAAGCTTGTACAACCAATTGGACTTAAACTAAATAAACTTTGGAAAAAACATTACAAACTTATCCACCCACTCATCTCAAAACCAAATAGAAACAAACTAAAACTATTTTGTCACCACTATTTGTCACACCATGATATTGGTGTGAGTGTTCATTCCTAACCCATGTACCTTACTGTTGCATGATTGATACCAAAAGTTAGTTCTGGTCCTACAAGTTAGGCAGTAGCACTTTTTTTGTATGCTTGGTTGTTTCCTTCAATTCCTGAGTATTCTGGAACCAAAAGTGGATGGTGTTGGGAGAGACCATTGGTGAGAGGTAATTGATGGCATCCTACACCAATCTGGACGAAGTCCTGAGCAAAGTGTTTTAATTGCCGCTTGACTTTAATAAGAATTAGGATCTCCTTATCTCTAAGGCTCCTTCTCTGATTCTTATTTCATGTAGATGGAGATTACCCAGGTTTCCGCCTGTAATATGAACATACTTTACATAAACTGGGTTTAAAGTTTGTTCCTGTAGATTTACAACATACTCTTCACCGAGAACATTGATCTTGAAGTGATCCATCTATACCATATATGAACTGACCTGGATTACCAGGTGAGATATTCACTTCCATTTTTCTTGTGATCTGAGAAAGGAGATTAAACATTCAATACATAACTATTTAATTTTAAATCACTCTTTCACTCACTGAATTTCTTATACTATTTGAATTTGTTTTTCAATAATACTTACAGACTCTCATGGTTTGTGCTCTGTACAGTCTTTTCTAATCATTAGTTTATCAATTTTCGTATTGATTTCATATCAATTAAAAAAATTTCCTGTGTGAAAATAAAATGTATTCAATTATGGCTAGGGAATTCTTTGGTTCTTACAAACATTTTAAAATTCGATCTTTGTATTACAGGAATGGAGAGTCTGACATGGATACATCAGAAATGTGGTCACAACACATGGAAGAGTTTGGAGATAAATTAAATCAAGATGGGGATAGAAGTAGTTTTTTACGAATGGTTAATAGAAATCATTTTTTTAATTCTAGCAACTACAGTTTGAGTAGTCTATTTAGGTATGTATTCTTATTTCAGATTCTGTATAATTTTCACATTGTATTAATTAATTTTTTAAAAAATAATTACCTCATAAAATAGAATAGTCAATTATAGATTTTTATATATCAAGACATGGAATTAATGACAATATCAAAGAATAGTCCTATTACTATGTTATTATTTTATTGTTTTAAATTTTGTATGTGGATAAGAGACATGGCTTACCTTGGAAGTGATCCTTGGTATTACCTCATAGTACACAAATAGAAAAACGTACACACACACACACACACACACACACACACACACACACACAAAACACACACACACACAACTAAAGTTCTAAAAAATTTCATAATGGATCTGAATATTTAGAAGAAATGAGGTTTTAAGGAAAGCATGTTTTGGGACAATAGTTATAGGGCACAAAAAGGAGGTTACCTTGATTTTGATCTTAGGACAATATTTAAGGGTCATTTGAAGGTCAACTTGACTTAAAGAAATAGAAACCTCAATTTCTTACACCAAAAAAAATAGGAACAGATCATTTTAAGTTTAAATATGTATCCATGTTGTGTGACGAAGTAATTTTCGAGAATTATTTCAAGGGCAGATTGTTATTTCCAATGAGGCTCTGTCATTATGGATTTTGAAAATGAAGGCAAAATTGTAGATTTGTCCAGCCAGTCATAGGAATTTTATTTTCAAATTAATTTTAACCTAGAAAAGATCTGCCATTACTCAACAGGAATCAGCTGAGAGTAGATGAAAACTGACCAGCTGTTATTTACATATTTGGCCAGTAAAAGAAAATAGTGACTTTTCTGAGTATAGAGGGATATACAATATTTATAGAGGTAGAGTAGAGGTAGTGTAGAGGGACATAACCTGGTAATGTTAGTGTTTAGAGCCAAAGTTGAAGTCTCGTCTATGAGTGCAACTTTAATCCATAAAATTTTTATGAAAAGATTTCTACTACAATGTTTTTTATAATAATTTTGCGTGTATATCTAAGGTGACCCCAGGGGTTATTTTGCCCATTGCATGAAGTGATTGCTGATGTCTAAAATTAGGGTTCACATTTAGAAAAAATAAGTTTATCATCAAATGACCCTTAAATTTAGTCCCAAGGTGACCATCAAGAGTCTATTTTTATGCTTTATACAGAGTGTTCAGTGACTGGAAATTCCTGAAAAAGCGGAAATTTAATATGTACAGGAGAGAAGCGGAAATTGTACGGGGATTTTTGAAGTTGTCCTTAAAAAAATTATTATATATTACTCTATTTTTTACCTTTGGTTCTTTTGTCATATGAAAGGATACTAATTTGAAAGTCAATGCTATTAATATTTATAATTTTATGCTATGAAATCCTAAAAACAAAACAAAACAATTGCTAGTCATAATACATCAGTGAAAGATTAATGGAGTCTTGTTATCAATTATGTCAGATACTTCTGATAAAATGATTCCCCCCCTCCCTATTACGACTAGTGAACTGGAGTTGTCCTATGTCTGACTTGCATTGGGTTTTGTCGTATTAAACGATGAAGAATGACACTTTTGCGATTGTGGATTGTCAGTTTTGTCTTAGTCTACAGATATCAACAACAGCATCTGTATCATTACACTGAATACCTGCATTTAAACACTTGTAGTTTTCTGATCATGACAACGTGTTAATATTCGTAAGTATCGACAACTACTGGTGTGATTTTTTGGTGTTATAGCACCGTTTGACCTTATTTGTTTGTTTTTGTATCTGATTGTAAGAGAGAAATGTTATGCCCTTGGATTGTGCCGTAGTCAACAGATAATAACAGGAGGTGTATCACCACACTGAATCATGTTAATTAAATCAATTCTAAATTAACAAACATAATTTTTGCCTAAAAAAACTAACTTATTTAAGCTATAAACATAGAACAAGAATAGAAATATATAGTGTTGAAGAGTACAGATAAAAGAGCATGAAAAAATATAGCTGTAGGATACATAATTAATTATTTTACACTATCAAAAGTTCCTACATTAATTGAGTTCCTTGGAACAAAATTATTTTAATTTAAAAGAAAGGTTAAGTTTTTATGATGAAAATAACCGAGATATTGTGATGTTTTCCATTCATATGAATGGAAGTCCATATGGCGAAGCTATTATATTTTGTATTCCTCCTCACGTTTTGGTATTTTCTCCTTGTTTAAAGCAGAAAACTTCTCAGTCATCACCTTATAAAAAATAGGAAGAAAAGAACATTAAATAATAAGGGTCAGAAGAGAACAAAAGTTGATCAAGAGAGACCTGATAGGAAAGATGAAAGAAAGTAAAAACTGATAACATGCTACAACTTATGACTTTAAAAATTTCCATTTTTCAAAACGAATGCTACTTTATCAAAAATATTTTAAAACTATGGCGAATTATGTAAAATAATAGAAATTGTTTATAAATTTTAAAGGCATTCTATGTTATATAATTAATTAAAAATATTCTTTTAACATTGTTTTTGAATCTAAAGGCGAGTAGGAAACTAGTAATAAATCTACATTAAATCCACCTTCATGTTAAAAAAAATTATTGTTACTTTAAAATTTGATGTGGTTTAAATTAATTTTTTAATCAAACAATAACTGTAAAAGGTATTTGGCTGAAATTGTAGATGTATATTCTTTGATAGTACAAAACCACTAATATGGATAGGTGGGGGGAAGAAGAGAGAGAATCTTTTTATTATCTGTAAAATTGTGAACATTAATGGAAACTTTAAATTGAATAATATAATTACTTCTTGAATTACTCCACTTATATTATTATTTATTTGAAAAAATTGGTTGTTTTGAAGCAAAAAATATGAAGAAAAAAAATCATGTAGGATTGTTTCCTTTTTGGTAAGGAACTCGAGAAAACAAAGAATAGGCAGGAAGTGACCCTATCTTTCTCACAGGTATGAGAAGTCAAGGGGAAGGATGAAGCACATATTAATATAAGACAATACCAAATTCAAATGATGTTATTCATTTAACATTTTTATACTCTTCTATTGAGACTGGAAAGTTCTTTTAAATCTCTACCCCTAAGAGAAAAATTACCATGGGTTATTTGTTATAGTATAAACTAAAATACCATATTGTTATTGAAAACACATAGCCTACAATATAGACAGGAAATAATGAAGGGTATTAAACATTTTTTATAAATGTGTATACAATAAATAAAAATGTTACAACCAATATAAAATTAACCACAGTTTTCTTAAAACGTTGGTGTTAAAACTATTTTTGCAAGATATGAACCTGTTTAGAATATATTAAAATGAATGTTATCAGTATGATCATATTTTTTTTTTAAAGTTGGTTTATTTGTTAATGTGGTACCATGGGAAATGAGACATTTTATGACAAAATTAATGACTGCATAGTTATTATTATACTTGTTGATTTCGTGATATTAAAAACTGCACTAACTCGAGCTCAACCATTTTTGTTATCCTAAAAGTGTTCTTCTGCCCCCCCTCTCTCTCAACTGTTCTATCCATTCTTTCAGGTGCATTTGTCTTTGGTCCTATCTTAATGATTTCGTATTGGATATTCTCCATCTTGTTCAACACACTGAAGCTTCTGAAGTGTTCTACTTTTTACATTATTTATGATGTTGCTTATTTATTCATCTACCTACAGTTCCCAAATTTGCCTTTGCTACATTTTGGAACACTAAGCTCCATTTAACTTCTATCTAACGTGATGTGAGGAAGACTCAGCTTTAAAAATATCAATCTTATGATTACATGGTTGTTGAAAATATATAATAAAATCTGCCAAAAATATTTAAAAAATAATCACCAAACTTGGCAACGGTCCAACAAGAGGTTATTATTCTAATTTCAACAAATTCGAATTTATAACAAAATACATAATATTACCAACTTACTGACAGCTTAAAAAATAATTAATATATTATATAACAACAAAAATAGAAAAATTATTTTGTTATTTTCTGCAACTGAAACCTTTTCTCCTGTTATTCTATTAATAGATAACAGGTGAAAAGGTTTCAGATATTAGGCCTATGCCATATTGAATGTAGGAAACACCTACATTATACTGGAAATAATCTACATTAATACGATCCAATTCTTTTTCCATTGTTTATTCGTACAATAAAAAAACATCTTTATTATAGTTACATTTTTATTTTAGAGTTGTTACAAATTATTAAAATTGAGAGTTATTTTGCATCCTTACATTATTTGTACCATATATGGATACGATATTTCAAAATAAATCATACTATTACAAAAGTACAATCAAAACATTAAATTATTATATAATTTATAAATACCATAAAATTATGATTTCTGTAATATTATATTTTTCAAAGTTAAAATTGAAATATTTTCTGTTGATCCCTCCCCTTCCCTGGTTCATGGGACTATACATGTGGGAGATATCCAGGTCGTTTGAGAAAAAATCAGAAAATGGCCAAATTTTTTGTATAGAAAATTCATAACTACAGATCATGAATTGAAGAGTTATTTTGACCTAGAAATGGCCTCTAGAAGTTACCTTATTCTGTAACATACTACATAGTTGAATGTAAAATTTTCTATTCTTTTCGTTTCAGGTGACAAAAATGGGAATTTCCATTAAAAAAAAAAGTTGATCTTTAAATAACTTTAAATTTTGTCCAGAGGTCAGATCAAGGTCACCATCAAGTGCCCCTTTTTGTCCCATAGTCTTATTCAGAGTTGTGGTGGTTTGATATATTTTAATTTTGTTATTTTTGTTTTCATTGATTTATATTAGCTAATGATTCAGAGTTATATTGAATAATTTTGTTCATTTAGCAATTTTTAAATAATTTATATTGCTTCTGCAGTTTTTAACTGACTCATAGTCAAAAATGGTTATGTATTTAATTATATATTTAGACTAAGTACATGTATTTTAATTGCTTTTTTTAAATTTAGTTTTAGCATGTAACAAATGTTACTCATTGTTCATTTCGTGTATTCTTAATGTCAATAAAAAAAATTGATTAATGTTGAGTTTATAATGTTATTATAGTCTAGGTAGTGTCAGTGGAAGTGTAGCGAGTGGATCTGCCAGCAGACATGGCAGTGTAAGATCAAGACGTACAAGTAATCAATCCTGGCAAGGTCCTGCATGTTTGACTGCACTTTATCAACTTCTTATTGCTCCATTTGAAGACTGCTTGCCTACAATGTGTACCAAAACTGCAGGCCCTTGTAAGTTTATTATCATTTTAATTCTTATTATACTAAATAACACAACAAATAACCGTTTGGTTATTAATTTATAGTGGGAATAGTTGCATATTTGAAGATTATTTTAACAGCAGATAAATTCTATAAACTTTTTTCCATAAGGAGGAAGCAAAAGCTGTTTAACCCTTTAAGCGGCAGATGTTAATTATCTTCGTTTGTTTAAAAATTAATAACAAAAATATTATTTTTATACAAAACCTAACTTATAGGATATCATTTTTCTCAGAAAGATGCGTAGAATTTATCTATGTAATGAATATTTTTTTGAAACAGTTTTGGAGTATGTATGTTAGGTATCAAAAAATGAATGTAACATTTTTTAGAAAAACCTGAATTATCCAAAATAAAATTTTTATTACTGTTTTTCAAGATATACAAAAGTTTTGTAATATAATTTTGAATAATAGTTGATAAAAAAAATAATAATTTGTTACATTTAAAAAAAAAAAATTTCTACGGAAAAAGGTAAAATGTTACTACTTAATTTGAAAAAATCACAAAAAATAGTAATATTATGCAAAACCAACTTCTATATATATCATTATATTCAGAAAGGTGCATAGAATTGAATTGTGTAGTGAAAAAAAATTTAGATATAAAATATTTTGAGTTATTAGGTCAGGAATCAAAAAATCGTCCGGTGGCCAAGGCAAAAATTTACAGAAAAATTGTACACCATACAATTAAAAAAAATAAAAATTTCAAGTAATACTAGAGATTTGTAATGTATTTTTGGATAAAAGTTGCTAAAAAGAAAAATCAATTTATAAAACTTTCATTAGACAAAATTATTTTTATATGTAAACAAATGGAAATTTTCTAAAAAGTTTAGAGCAGATATAACACAACCTATCCAGACAGCATCAGTCTGACAATAACATTCACTCAAAACAATAAATTCTACAAACAATAATACAGATATGTACAGTCACATGTACATACAATCCAATAAATGAAAGAGAGGTCTTGGGGAGGGGTAGTTAAAGCTGGTGAGTCACAGTAGATCAACAACTCGCCACTGTGTAAAGAGAGTCTCATTCTCACAATATATCATTAATGTTTTACTATCACTATTATTTTTTATGATTCTCTGGATTAAATGAAGTTATGTTTTAATGAAGTTACGGATTAATTTGGTTCTACTATATTGTGATAGTATCAAAAATTTACTTTAAGATTTGTGCAGATATATCTATTTTGAAGGTCCATAACTACATAAAAGTGTTGTTTTCAATATCTGTGCACCGAGCCGTAGTCTAAATTCTTGGACATTTTTAAATTGTATCTCCAAATGTTCTAAAAGTATTACACCATTTTGTTTAAACTTCCTGGAAGTTTGAGTTTTGTTTTTATTACTTCAAATCATGTACTTTATAGGACACAATTATTGGAAAATTATTTTCCCCCAAAGTTTTGTTCATATAAGCATTTGTCATAAATACTGATAATATCAATAATATATTGCAATGATCATATACATACACTAAGTAAACAAATGCATACCTTTATTTATTTTTTCCTTGTTGCTGTGAACAATTTAAAAAAATTGTATAGCAAGCTTTAATGCATATTACTACAAACTTAAAACAATTACATATTCAAAATAAATTAACAATTACTTAACCAGAACAACAATAGGAAAATATACTGTGCAAAATTTTTAAAAGTTAAACATTTGAATAAAGCGAGAGAATCTCACTATTGTAGCTGGAGCTGGTCCAAGAAAGCACTTTGACCACACACCCAATGTGGTTACGGAACTCCTCTACAGAGTAATGGGAACCAGACACTAAGATTTGTTGAAGACTTATTTTAAGGGCTTTCTGGTCTTGAATATTTTTAATGTGTAGTGGGAGTTTGTTAAATCCTCCTTGTGAAGGTAAATTTTTAGACTTGACAAGTCTGTTTTGTCTAAGCCATAGGTCACTTCCATCCCTGGTGTTATAGTTATGAATATTTTTATTTAGGATTTAGTATATTAGGAATCAAAAAATTAAGTGAAAATTTCACAGAAAAGCCTATATAAACCATACAACATTACATGTAAAAGTTTTGGAATGTAATTGTGAATAAATGTTGATAAAAATAAAAATCCGTTTATAAAATTTTCATATGAAAAACATTTTTTTACATAAAACATGGAAATTTGCTAAAAAGTTAGGCCTAATTTGAAAACATCATCAAATATAGTACTATTATGGAAAACACAACTTGTTATATATTATTTTTCTCAGAAATTTATCTGTGTAATGGGGAAAAAAATTAGATGTAAAAATTGTGGAGTTATTATGTTAGGAATCAAAAATTCCTACAAAAACCGAAACCAAAATGCCACATGAAAAAGTCTACATTTACCATACAACAATTTTTTAAAGATATACAAAAGTTTTGTAATATAGTTGTGGATAAGAGTTGGCAAAAACTAAAATCATTTTATAAAATTTTTATACAAAATTAAATGTTACGTAAAAAGTGGAAATTTGCTTAAAAGTTAAGTCTATTTTGAAAAATTCACCAAAAATCGTAATAATGTTGAAAACTGAAAACACAACTTGTAATGACCATTATGTAAATAAATGTGCAAACAATTGAACTGTTATTTTAGAAGTTTTCGAAAATCACATTTCAAAGTCAGGTAGCCTGGGGCAAGAAAAATTGTCTTTACATCAACAAATTTTCAAGAAAATATTTACATTCAAACTTGAATAAAATAGTTGAAAACTTATTTTAAAATATTTATAAAACATTTCCAATATGTTAACAGAAAACATTGACATAGTCGTGTAAAAGCAAATCTGACAATTAATTGCAGAATGGAAAATACAGTTACATATATGTAACATGAAAATGTGTATTATGATGCTGCTGTGTAGCAGGGAGGGCGACGATCCTTCATTGCTGATTGTGAAGGCTAGGTGTAGTCCTTCCTCGCCCTGACCTACAGATATGCACCTTGTTTTTGAAGCAATATTTGTGTATACCGACATTGCACAGTGGACACCAGTAATGAGACACCAGCATGATACCTTTACCCTCTTTACCAACCACACACAATTTTGTACAATAATTTTTGTAAGGCTGTGGGAGGATAAATGTATTAAAGTAGTCGCTGTGGGTGTAGATGTTGAAGTATGTAATTGTACATACTGAGACGGTTTCATTTATTCAATGACAGCTCAAATAACAACAACAAACAAAATTTGTTTAATTATGAAAAATGTATAAAGCACTAATTCAGAGTAAGCCAAAGGGATGAATAGTGCATAAATACAAGCCTAGAAATCCTTCCTCTACAGACAGGCACAGTTTTAAACAATAGGATAATGAAATGCTAACCCCTCTTAACAAAGCACCTTTCTGAACAGGACAAATCCTGTATGAACTGGTAGTTGTTTATACCATGTTATTACATGATACCATGTTATTTTAATAAGCTATAAAAATGTTAAAATATTTTTTACTCGTGTATAACAGGTCTAATGACTAGAGAATATGCAAAAAGAAATTTAATAAC
Organism: Aphrophora alni; assembly: GCA_963513935.1. NCBI lineage: Eukaryota > Metazoa > Arthropoda > Insecta > Hemiptera > Aphrophoridae > Aphrophora > Aphrophora alni. Next base: position 38,694,864 of record OY740765.1, on the reverse strand, counting down.
TGTAATAGTTTAGAAGTTATGGCTTAAAAAAACACCAAGTCAAAATTAAAAAAGCTTGATTATTTGAATTTTGGAAATTTTGTAATGGTAATAGGTTAAGTTGATGAATATTTATATTTTAAATCAAAAAGAAGCAGATATATATTAAGGGGAGATTTTTAATTAACAAAGTTAAGGGGAAAATCAGTAAACCTTGACAACAAATAACATCACAAAGAAAATGACTACACCAAAAAAACTAAAAAGATTTTTTTTCGTTTCAACACTTAGGCAACAAGAATCCAAACGAAATAGGAAAAAAATTCTAAAAGGATCAAAAGATGGTTAAGAGACAAATATGAAAATCATTTAACAGGAATAACTCAGAATGTTATTGCCTTAGAACTTTAATTCAAGTTTCTGTGGAATCTACAAATACAAATTTTTGAAATATTGAGCCAATAAAAACTGTGGAAATTTGAAGAAAATAAGTAGTAAAATTCACAGAGACAGTTACTAGAAAAATTAAACTATCCCTCCACTGCAGAGGAAGGTTCCATACCAAGGGGAGGAGCTAAATAAAAGCTTACAACTGTATTGCTTCAGAATGGAAAATGTTAATTAATGAAAAAGTTAGTTATCACCAACAAAAGAAGATAAGAAATTTAAAGTGTCAAAACAATAATTGTTTAATGGCAAACCTAACAATTTAGAACAAAATAAAGTGAATAAAAAGGGAAACTAGAGGGAAATTTCAGACAGAAATTGGCAGCAGTGCCACAAAATTATTTTAAGTTCTGAGAAAATATCTACCTCAAAAGAATCATCAGAATAATCGGATAAACTAGTTTCAGAATCACTGCCGTCAGGTATATCATCTGCTTGGAGATCATCTTCAAAAGTAAAGAACATCATAGTCTGATAACTCCTTGGAGGAGAAGTCATAATTCCCCCCTCTCCAAATCGTCATAATCTGACAGCTCTGGGTCCAATGTGATATCCCTGAGATTGTCACATCCATCTCTCACATCTCTCAATCCCATGAAAAAATTTATAAATAAATTTTTTAAATGTATATAATTTTTTTTTTTTTTTTTACTAGGTGGGCTTGAAACAAAATCACTAGAAAACTTAAAATTCACTCAAAAAAGAAACTCTAGAAACAATAACACATATATTATAACTTGTATAAACAAATTATAATAATTAAATCACTACATAACTAAAAACTTCACAATAAAAGAAATACTTCACACTTTACTTCACAGGCCAAGAGACAGAACGTGGCTCAATTTGGTCGTAGGAAATGAAATTTGTACTTCTCGGTGCCTATGTTTTCTTTGGCTTATGGCGTATTGGTTTATACCAAAAGTTAGATCTAAATTTCATCTTTCCAATGATATATAGATCATCAGATAAATATCAATATAAAAGATCAAATCTTCACAGTTCGTTAGTTACTTACTATAAGTACAAACAGGAGCAGTTGATTTTTAGAACACTTCTTAGAATGTATATATGTTATAAACTATGAAAGCCTAATAAATTCAAATATGTAGTTAGAAAGAGGAAGAAAATTACTATGAAATATTGTCAACTTGAGATATTTGGACGAGTATTAACATATTAACAAAAACTATATGAACAAGGAGAACATATTTTATTATATTGTGACAAACCGTCATGTGAATATCTCTAACGCTAAAACACACTAACTTCATCAAATTCTTTTATTTTTACCTATTGCTGTATAGAATTTCAGTAACAGTAGAACCCCTCTTAACCGGTCTAGTCGGGACAGACACCCGGGCCGGTTACCCGTTTGTCCGGTTAATCCGAGGTTTCCATATGAAAAATCGGTTTTCGTTCAAAGAAAGCTTATTTAATCAGGTAGCGCTAAGAATTATGCAATTAAGATGTTATTACAACTCATTTTATTGTACATAAATGTATCGTATATATTATGTTATGTATATTATACATCAAACATGAAAAAATTTAACACTACAAACTGTTTTAAACATTGTAAAAACTTACATAATACAAACACACATCACTGTTTGAAAAAAATCGGTAATTTTGTTTGTTTTTTAGTTTTTAAAAGGTTTTCTAAAGCCTTAAATTCACTAGCACCTGATTCATTTGGTGACATTTTTTCACCACATATGTGAGCGAAACTAATCCCATGACACTTTTTCCAACAATCAAGCCATCCCTGGCTAGCAGAGAATGCTGGTGCATTCTCGATTTTACCGTGAATTACCAGTGCTTTTTCAATCAAAATTGGACCACTAATTCCTCTCTCTTCCTCTCCGGCGATCTTGGACAAACCACATCCAAAGAGTTTCGTCGACGATGTCACAAACTGGTTTTTTTGTTAATGCACCAAATTGAAAGAACTTTTTCCGACTCAATTTTTGAACAAAAATCTTCAATCGATTGTCTATTTCGTCACCAATCGTTGATGGTACTTTTTTCCACGTTAAACGCATCACAAAGCTTTTTTACAGATTCCCCTCTGTCAAGTCTTTTTAACACATTTAACCGCGTCTCAAACGAAACTAACACATGCTTCCATTTTTGTAACTCGCTCATTTTTGTTTAATTTTTATAGATAAAAACAAACAGTAAGAAAGATTTGGAAAGAAGATCGAAAGATGAAGAATTGATCTATAGAAAATTGTTACTGTAGATTTGTTAGAAAGAAATATGGATTTGTTTTTATAAAGTTTTATTGTATTTTGGTTATATGAATATGAATGTTTGGAACATTAGTTTTACAACGGTATATTACTTATTGCAGTAGGATGATTCTTAGTGGGCTATTTATACTGCAGTGTCTACTCCTGACATGTCCAATATGTGGCACTGTTTGAAAGAGTCCTAACATAAATAAATATTGGTTGGCACTTTAAGTAATTCCATATAAAACGTCAATTTTATAAATTAAATTTGTTATTCTTGTATTTAATTAAAATAGTAAAGTTTGGGCGTTGAAATAAAAATAACCTGTGTGTAAACCAAATAAAAATATATATTTTGACATTTTACATGGTTCATGACTTTCTGTTATATTTTTGTTGTTCTTTTTTTTTCACAGTATCTCATGGCAAAAGGTGTTCTGGCAGAAGAGAGTTATTGTTAGTTCTTGAAGGTGATCTTTATTTAGTACCCTTTCCAGTTTTAAAACCACCATCTACAACAAATGATGCATGTTCTGAGTATCTTAGTGAAAGATTTAGCCTTTTAGTTGTACCGTCATTAACATCTTTACGAGCCAATCAACGTTCTCGAAGTTCTGGATCTGGTAAAACTCAAGACCAAAGTAGTATGACAGCTCTAGTAGTAGGAAACCCTCGTTTACCATCAACAATAACTGAACAATGGGGTTGGAACGATATTCCTCATGCAGAACAAGAAGCTACGATGGTTGCAGAAATGTTACAAGCTAAAGCTCTTATTGGAGCACAGGTAATTTAGGGTAATTGTTAGATTTAGATTTAGAGAGAGGGGTTAGGGGGATTGTGACCTTCGGCACTGTAACATCTTAAAGCCTATGAATGCAACTAAAGTCCCTTGGTTCTAATCTAGCAGATTATTCCCTTCAATGAGTTTGAATAATCCACTGATTAGCTCATTTTGCAAGAGTTCAGTAAGTACTTGTGCTCTAGACAATCTAAACCTTTTGTCCATAACAGTAGAACAATCAGAGTTAAAACAGTCCTTCAAAGGTAACTCATTGAATCTCTCATCTTGAATTCCAATCCTCTTGATTTTCATAGGTTCTACAATTTTTGAAATAGCTGCTCTCACTGTGGACGCAAAGTAGGTATTATCAAATATGCCCTGGCTGTATCCAGGAATATACAAATGGCAAGTTTTCTGTTTGGAAGAACTTTCTCAATTTTGAAATCCAGACATCCAATGCTGTAATTGTCTATTTACTGACCTGATATGCTCTTTGGCTGATATATAATGGATTTATTGATGTGTATCAAGCATATTTTCTAACATAACTGCCCTAAATACCTCTACCAAGGATTATTAAAGTCCTTGTTGAAAAAAATGATGAATAAATCTCTCTCTCTCTCTCTCTCTCTCTCTCTCTCTCTCTCTCTCTCTCTCTCGAGGAATTTAAATAGCTCAAACAAAATCACAGTCCATCTTACTTTATTTAGAGAGTAAATAGAGTGTGAGACTGTTCCCTCTTCTCCAATCCCTCACAATAGTTTCGTTATCCATTGGATTCCCATCAGATCTGAATTGTATCAAGGAAATTATGTATCAACTTTTCTCTTCAGTCTGATATATATGTATAGTACTCATTCTTCAGTAGGTCCAAAGGCCTTATATAATCTTTCTTCAGAACCATTTGGAGATTTGCTGCCATAGGCTTGTTATTAATTCGTAGAAGAACTTCCATGTCATCATCTTGGATCTTTATGATCTACAATGATGTAAAGGGGATTATGAGTTATTTGTTAAGATATAGCTCTCCACACATTTGTACTTTTTGCTAGATTAAAAACTTAACAATTTCCCTATTCTTATTAAGCATTTTTCCCCACCAAGACACCTCTCCTGTAGCCTTTATTATTAACTGACTCTAGGTTGAAGCTGTTCTGTTTGTGATCAACAACATGGCTTTTTTACAACATGTCATTATATAATTATGCTATACATGTGTGGACTGATTAGTTAGGTCTATTACATCCTGTTTATCTTTGCACATATAGGTATATTTCCTACCCTCATTCCTTATATTTACTTATATATATATATATATATATATATATATATATATATATATATTCTATTCCTTTGGAAGTTTTAAACTAGGTCCTTACTTCTGTGATATCTTTGCTTGCTTCTCCATACATCCATACATTATGGTGTGCATTGGCATCCTATATACTTTAACTGCCTTTCTTCACAGTAATCCACTAGTCTTACTATATCTCCTGGAGATATACAATCCAAATCAGCAAGAAAGTATGCTGATGCCACTACAGTCTTCTACAGCTATCTCTTAGTGTCTAAACTTCACCTATTGCTGCAACTAGATCTCTGATAATGAACTCTGAAACAAACAAAAACTTTGATATTATCCAAATGATGTGTGCTTTTCATGATTTACTATCATAAATTAATTTCCCATTCGTAATTAAGAGACTTATAATATACCTGCCTTTATTCCATGTCTCTTGAAATAGTCATTTCAAAGAAGTTGTAGATATACTACTGAACATCACAGGCAACATTTTGATGAATGTAAGATCTATTTGTACCAATAATAAATTGCCTGTCATCAATGACTTCTATTAGGGTCCTTGCTGTATCCAGATTTTTCCATAGCATTCTTGCTGAATTTGGATTTTTGCACGGCATCCTTACTGTATCAGGATTTTTTGACAGCATCTTAACTGTATCAGGATTTTTTCGGAGTCTACTGTATCAGTATTTTTCACAGTGCCATTATTGTATCAGGATTTATCCAATAATTTATCAGGATTTTTCCTCAACGGTCTTATTGTGTTAAGATTTTTTTCATAGCATCTTTACTGTATCAGGAGTTTATTACAGTGCAGTGAGTGTCCTTACTGTATCAAGATTTTTCCATGACATATTTACTGAATATTTCGAATTTGAGATTAGTTCTTATTTTTAACTAACAAAATACTATGTATATATGTAATTTGTTTATGCCTACTAAGTATTAACACAATTTTTGTAATGTAGGCCAGTAAAGATTCAGTTTTGCGACAGATTGGTGAAGCAGAATGTGTACATTTAGCAACTCATGTGTCATGGAAACTGTCTGCAATTGTCTTATCACCTGGTAGTGTGGTTGAAGCTCAACAACCCAAAGCAAGGAACTTTTATTCAGGCCAAGGAGACCATACTCAGGTTGATGAAGAGATTTCTGAGGTAGACTATCTGAATATTTCTATTAATTTCAATTATTTTAAATATTATTATTATTTTTTGTTCCTTTAGTATCAAACATATTACAAGTAAAACAAGTATTTAGCCAAAGCATTACGAGGTAAAATAATAATGAAATAAAGTACAACTTGTACTTACCATAATAAAAACATTTAAATGTAACAAAAATTACTTATTACTAATATGGTTTAATCAGCCATTTGTGTATATAAAAACTAATAGGCAAGATTTTGACAGTATAAATCAACTCCTATAAGTTGTACCTGTATAAGTGATAACTTAGAACATTTAAAAAAATGAAAAACACCAACATGGCGTAAGAAGCCTAGGGCAATGTTGGAAACTAGAACTAAAATTATAACCTAAGAACGGAAGCCAGGCTTAAGCTAGGCCTGACCAGTCACAACTAAGACTAAGTACAGATGTGATCAGAAAAAAAAACCATTAGACACAGGACTACAGTACACAAAGAACGGCAAAATATTATAAAATGTACCTATTTTGAATAATAGAAAATTGAATATATGCTAGGAACCAAAACCCTTTAAGGTTATAAATCCTATGTGGGATGAAATACTTTTTACACATATTATTTATTGACAAAGCAAAAGAAAAAAATTACTGCAACCGACCTAGTTGACACCAAGTACACTAGTAGTGTAGGTAGTGTATATGTAGTACACTAGGTAGGATTTAAAAAATAACATACATAAACACATGCACACATATATGTATTACCAATATAAATACATAGCCTACCCATTGAAACATACTTGTATACTTAGATATACATATTCATGTAAACATACTCACATATACATACCTGCACAATACATTTATATGCATGCATATACATATATACACACATACAGTGGCGTGTCCAGGAATTTACTCTGGTGGGGGTCCGGCCTGGGGAGTTTTGGAAAATTTGAAAAAATAGGGTTTATATGGTGCTATTTTAGGCTATATGAGACTGCTAGCTGTTTCATAAAAGTAATGATTCTCTAACAGTCTAAAGTTTTGATTAATAGTATTAAATGGGAGATCACAATTATTATTAATATCTTATGAAATATATATATTTTTTAATTTTGCTAATTTATAAAAAAATATTAAAATATTTTTTGGCTCTGGGGGGGTCCGGTCCCGCTCGTCCCCCCTCCGTCGGCACGCCCCTGCACACATAATATATATACTCAAATTTACTATACTCAAACATCTATCATCAGGGGACTCTATAGTAAATACAGGCAAAGCAATCCTCAGAGTGTAGCTGGATCTACACCATTTTTCATTTACTTTTCGGTTAATCCTTCTCTTTCATCTTTCCTATAAGGTTTATCTTGACCAGCTCTTGTTCTCTTTCGACCCTGACGCTATTAGAGTATTCGGTGGCTAGGGGTCTTTATTTATTATTTTTTTTCTTCCTTTTTTTAAAAGGTGATGATGACTGAAAAGTTTTTTGCCTTTAAACAACAAGAACGACAAATTTAACACCGACATACATATTTCCTAACAAACTACATGCAATTTTTGCACAGTGACAATAGGCATGTAATTAGTTACAAACTACGGACACACAAGCATACGTTCTTTGTTTATTTTCTACCAGTGGATCACTTATACATTGCAGACGTACTAAAACTTAAAAAGATATGTCATAATAAAAGTTGATATTTTATGCTCGAGTAGAAGGTTTACTTAATTAATTATGTTCCATTTGAACCCTGTTGTGTTGGACATATGAAAATAAAACCAATTTTGAAACATTTCTAAAGTAAAATTAAGTTATAGTCAGATATTTACAATTACAGAAACTATGTTATTTCGTAGTAGGTTTTAGATGACGTACAAGTTGTCTTGTCCTAACTTCTACAAATTATAAAGTAATTTCAAAGTGATTTTTCCTTATTTCTCTTTTCAGTTTTTCTTATTTTAGAGAGCAAATCACTAATACAATACAATTTTGTTGAGCACTGTGGTGAAATTCACAATAATGATTCGAATTTGCCCCAAACCACAATCACTAGAAACTTTAAAATAAAACACAATTATCTGATTAATTGTTCTTTATTAATTATTTCCACTAAATGCCCTGATGTACATTTCGATAACATGGTTATCATCATCGGAGGGTCTTGCTTATAAACTAAATCTAAACTTACATATCTACTAATGAAATAAAATTAAACCTAAAACTATAATAACCTGAGTGCAAGCTAAAATCCCTCCCGTTCCACAGATTGCACTCAGGTTATTATAGTTTTAGGTTTAATTTAATTTCATTAGTAGATATGTAAGTTTAGATTTAGTTTATAAGCAAGACCCTCCGATGATGATAACCATGTTATCGAAATGTACATCAGGGCATTTAGTGGAAATAACTAATAAAGAACAATTAATCAGATAATTGTGTTTTATTTTAAAGTTTCTAGTGATTGTGGTTTTGGGCAAATTCGAATCATTATCACTAATACAAGTTCAAAAATGCAAACATCTATTTCTTTTAGCAGATAAAATCGTATTTTCATAAGTGCACAAATATATGAGATAAATCCACCATTTTAATTTGTTGAATTGGTGTCAGAACATGATTAGCAGATATTTACTTTGAATATTCTATGGTTTAAATTTAATCTGTATGCAGGATTCCAAAATTCTTGCGGAATAAATAATCCTGTATTGAAATTTACATTTTAAAATGTTGGTTGGTAACCAACAGCTAAATGCGAGAACATAAATACATTTCTAATTTTTTCACATAATTTCGGGAATGAAATATTTCTCAATCCATGAATTTCGTAATTATTGTATAGAAATTCAAATTGTTTGTATAAAAACTGTTTAATAATGAAGTAGATGTAATTGATCTAAAGTGGGCTTTATTAATTATTGTTACAATGATTAATAAAATACATATAAAATGTATGATTTTAATATACACTATACAGTGTTAAATTAACTATAATTATAGCCTGTTAAATTTTACTTTTATAAGGTAAAAATGATTTTCACACATTGCAGTATTATTCCAACTATTAAATCTTCCTAAAATGGAGTTTGTACAGAGAATAATTTCATGTAGTTCTAAATTTACACATTAGGCTTTGTTGATGTATAACAATCCTAACTCTTACTTCATATAGGCTACTTCATCATTTTAACACTGGGTTTCATTATTATATTTGTCAATCATACTGTTTTTGCTTATTAAATATAAATATCAATGTTACACAACATCATTTAATCTGCTAATAATGACACATTTTTTTCATTTAATAATAAACGAAGAATATTATAGTTTTGGTATAGAAAACAAAGCTATATGAGAACACCTTTTTTTTATGAATACTAAATTAAGGTGAAGTAATTTATCATGAATGGCTTTGAAAATAATTTTTGTTCATTCTATTTTTTTTTAACTAGTAGATTCCACTTTTGAATAGTTAATTAATGTCTGATTTTTTGTTTTGTTTGCAAAATGAACATAAAAGCATTAATTTTTATATCTTATCTTAATAAATTTTAATATGAGCCCCATTTGTTGCCTTATAAACGTCAAATTGGTAATCCATTTCTTTTCATGTACACTGAATTACATCTCTAGTGTAATGCCCTTAGGGGCTCATTTAGTAAGTACAGACTTGGCAATCCTGAAGGTATCTTGTTGGATCTACACTTTTTTTTTCATGTAATCTTGGGTTAGATCCCCTCTTTTATCTTTTCTATCAGGGCTCTCTTGATCAAGCCTTATTCTCTTCCGACTATGATGCTATTACAGTATTCGAGGGCTAGAGGTCTTTATTTTATGTTCTTTTCTTCCTTTTTTCAATGATCGAAAGGTTTTTTACCTTTAAACATCAAGGAAAATTGTAGTATAATGGTTGCAACTGGTAATCGTGAATTATCTCGGAATACACAATGTTTTTATATACCTCCCTTAAATTCATTGCATCAGGATTCTGGAGGTCAAGGTGAGCAACAAAACTGTAATAAGATGGTGTGCCATCTTGTTGAAAGATTAGAGGCATGGCATTGCCTCTTTTGATTTTTTCTGTTTGGGGAAAACATACATAATTTATTTGACAAACATAAAGAAACCATTATATTGTATTCTTATGTGTACAAGATACTTTAGATTTCTACAGAGCAAATGGAGCACTAAATAATTGTTACATATATATATATTAAAAAATACCCTCAAAGAACAATTGTTAATATTTTGCCCAAATCAAAATTAATAGCATTCAACTTTTTTTTTTAATTTTCAGAAGGGTAAATTGTTCAATCTTTTAACAAAAGAAATTCAGCTATATAGTTCACATGTTCATTTCTCAAAATCAATAAAAAATGGCTTTTTTCCATGAATGACATTGAATATTTTTTAAATTTATTATTTTTTTATTGATTTGTATTGATGTGTTTTGTGTAGTTAAGATTTTGTGTTTTCATATGTAAATGTTTATGTTGTGTAATATGTATGACTGTATGTAGGGTATATGGTTGATTGTGAGTTTAATTCATGTATAGTTGTGTAAAAATAATCAAAGCTAGGTCAATGTAACTCTTACCTCGACTGATATAATTTCCTCCTTAATTTTTCTTATTATTTTATACTCTAAAAATTATAATTTTTCTTTTAATTGATTTACGGCATCTCGGGCAGTTTTCTTCTTCCTATTTTATGTCAATGAAGCAGAGAATATATAAAGATGATAATCCTAAGCAAGTTTTTTTTAAGGATTACCAAATTTTTGATAGTTAAAATTAAATAACAATTATAAATATTTAGAATAAGCTAAAATATCTTATGTTTATATAGAACCAAATTTTATTTTTATTTAAGATAATTTACTATTATGTTCAAAGTTTTTGTTTTATATTTATATAAGTGTATATACAGACATGGACAATTAAAAAAATTATTCTATCTTTCTATCATTACTTCATCGTACACTAATCCAACCACACATTTAGCAAATCCCAAACATAAAAAATAATTTCGTTTGGTTGTTGTGTTCGCAAAATTCTGCAGTTATTGGCAGTTCACACAGTCAAATGAATGATGTTTCATTAGTGAAAATTATTCACTTGAAATAATTTGTATTATTTTTAATTGTATTCAACATTTCATTTATGAATTGAACTGATTAATGCTTATTTTTAGGCTTAACTTCAAGCCTGAGATAAAAGTTTATACACATCCAGTCTTAGACACTTATGTAGAATATTTTGAATAGTCAGACAAATTCTTGATCTCTAAATTTCAACATATAATTGACTTTTTCACGCACCATACTCAAACTTTCGTTAGTCTCATCGGATCTTTGTGGTCATCCCAGAGATTAGTGTTTTCTCAAACAATCAGTTTCTTTAAACTGTTTGAACTAAGTGATACATTTTGCAACAGGGTACTCTGTTCCATAAGTTTGACATACCTTGACATACCTTATTGTAACTTGAATGTTTGTTTTATGTTTTAACAACTGATGTCTTAAAATTAATGAATCTTTACCTTTTGTTTTTTTTAGACATCGGATACGACGGAAATGCCATCGTTATCAGAATTTTTATTAACAGCGTCTGAGTTATTAACACTTCGATTAAGTGCTCGACTAGTCGTCGTGAGTTGGTCACATTCCTGTGATGGTTGGGCAACAGCTGATGGAGTTGTAGGTCTTTCCCGTGCCTTGTTGGCTTCAGGTGCTCAATGTGTTCTTGTATCGCTTTGGCCCGTACCTGATACAGCTGCTAAAATTCTTCTGAGGGCATTCTACTCTGCCTTATTACAGGTAATGACAGTAATTAAAATATATTTTTAGTTTTAAACAACAATAATATAAAAATGTTCCCAATACTGTAGGTATTTATCCCTATTTATATTTAGTATATGTTGTAGTGTGTATATTTTAATTGTGAGTGAGTTCAGTAACCACTCCCTCCTACTGTCGGCGAGAGTAAAGAAGTCCCCTGAGCTCTGGCCTATCCTAAAATTGCAGGCGCTTACTTGAGTCTGCGCCACGCTCCGTCGCTCACGCTGCACATGACATTCTGCGCTCACATTAACTGTCGCAAAACATGTAAAATGGCCAAGTGGGATTTTCCTTCATTGTATCTATTTAATTGTGTTAGTGTTGAGAAGATCTTTAAGGTTTATAAGCATTTTAACTATACAAATTAATTTGTATTAGAGTATAGGACTGCTATAAAAGGGTTTATTATTTAACCCTCCCATACAGTTAGGCCGTTAGTAAAAACAAATTATTATGTTTAGAAGTGATTATATTTAGTCTTTCTGTTCTGTTGCTTTTTCTAGTGGCACTGATAACACTTTGTCAATACATTCTTTATCACAACACTCAATCACTCGCCTAATTAGGTCGCTCTCCCTACTGTGAATATTCACCCCACGTTGCCTAATATATTCCATAGTTGTGGGCTATAATGCGAGCATAAACAACGTTCAAAATGAAATCGGATTGACGCGACCTTCACTGCGTGACTATTGCATCAGTGATAGGTCACTCAACATCCGTTGTACAGGGATGCCATATTAGCAGAAATAAAACTCCCTGCGACACGAAATGTTAGGACAGCGTGGAGCCCAGCCCTCAAGCCGAGCGCCGACAAATAACGTGCGGTTACATCAACACACTGGTGCATACCGTCCTGGCTGAGGGGACTTCTTTACTCTCGCCGACAATATTTCAATCAGTATGGTCCGGGTTTTTGTTCTTTATATTATTGTTTTAAGGTTTCTGTTTAGTTTGTAGTATATGTATATTGTCTTGTATGTTAATGTTGTTTCTTAATAAAATAATATCTATTTTTGTAATTTAATTTTGTGATATCTCAGTTGTTTTATAATGTATTTACATTTATTGTCTGTGGCTTTTTTTTACTATGGCCATTCAGATTTTGTACCTATCAACGGCTGTAAATAATAAAAGGGTCAAGCATGTGTTTACCCTAGAACTGGCAATGTTAATTTTCTTCGTTTGTTTAAAAATTAATAAAAAAATATTATTTTCATACAAAACCTAACTTATAAGACATCATTTTTCTCAAAAAGATGCGTAGAATTTATCAATGTAAAAAAAATAAAAAAATTATATGAAACGGTTTTGGAGTAAGTATGTTAAATGTCAAAAAATGATGTTAACATTTTTCAGAAAAACCTGTATCATCCAAAATCAATAGCTTACCACCTTTGTCCAAAATATACAAAAGTTTTGTGCAATATTTGTGAATTTATTTAGGGGAAAAAAAAATTTTGTTACATTTTCAAAAAAAATTACGAAAAAAGGGATTTTGTTAGGCTTATTTTCAAAAATTCACCTAAAATTGTAAATTATGGTGTATTTATGGAAAACCAACTTCTATATTCATTATATCCAGAAAGGTGCATAGAATTTAGCTGTGTAGTGAAAAAAAGTGTTAGATAAAAAAATTTAGAGTTACTATGTAAAATAGCAATAAATCGGAGAGTAACGTAGGCAAAAATTTCACAGAAAAAACTATATATAGGTACCATACAAAAAAAAAAATTTTGAATTTTTTCAAGTATTGCTAGAAATTTGTAATATATTTAAAAGGAAAAAAATTAATTTGTTACATTTTCAAAAAAAACAAAAATAGGTTTACGAATAAAGGGAATTTGTTAAATTTATTTTCAAAAATTTACAAAAAATAGCAATATTTATGGAAAACCAACTTCTATATATCATTCTATTTAGAAAGGTTCATAGAATTTAGTAGTGTAATGAAAAAAAAGTTTGAAAAATAATTTTGGAGTCAGTATAGCAAAGAACAACAAAACACAAAAATCGAAGGCTAAATTTCACTTCAAAGTCCAATTGAGCATAGAAAATTTTGTTTTGCATTTTTTTCAAGTATTACAAACGTTTTCTAGTATAAATGTGAATAACTATTGATAAAAAAAATCGAATTCTAAAATTTTCAAAATAAAAATAATGTTTTCCAATAAAGTGGAAATCGACAGAAGTTAGGTTAGGTTTGTTACCTCAACAACCTAGGTCTAACTTGTAACTATCTAAAGCTAGATTTCACTAAAATAATAAACTCTACAAACAATAACATACTTAGACACTTGTATAATACACTTATACACTTGTATAATCAAATATAATCAACACTCCATATAAGAAAATTTGCTTTGAGGTCTAGGCTTTTGTAGGTTAGCCCAAATATAAACCATTCAAAAACTAGAACTTTACTAAAAAAAAATAAACTTTAGAAATATAAACACATATATTGTAACTTGTATACACAATTTATATACAATTTGTATACATAAGCCTTCAGAATAACAGAAATATATAATCCCAGAACAATAAGCACCACGCTTTTCCATCTCAATTTATGTCTCAAACTTGGATATTCCGAGTTGAAAACATGAAACAGAAAGTAACCATACCCTATTAGAGTCATATACCAAATAGTAGATCTAATATTCCTCTTTACAGTAGAACCAAAAACGGAAAGATTCTATATAAAATAAGATCTAATTCTTCAAAAGTGTCTAGATACTACAAAGCGCAAACCGGTCAGAAAATTCAGAAGATCATTTCCTAGAATGGTTATAAACTCATAACCTATATAACTTAGGATAATTTCGACTCATAGTTCGAAAGAGAAAGAAAAATACTATATAATATTAACAACTTGTAACATTTGGACAAATATTACCATTTCGTTAAATCATATGAACACAGAGGTTACAATTTCTAAAAAACGTCGATGTGACAGACTGAGACGAACCTAGCGCAATGAACGCCTACTTGAGTCAAGTAGTGTTTTTCTACTGTAAGCAACAAATATTTTTCTAAACTTGGTTATGATAGAATGAAACATTACCTTTACAATGATATATAATATATTTTAATAATATAATATCTACTAGGATAAAAGTTGAATTGGAAAAAATGTAATTTTTAGCCTGTAAAAATGACTAAAATTCTTGATTTTGTTTAATTTTTATATAATAAAAAGTATAACACATAGAAGCATTTGGAAACCACAGATCGAAACAGAAAGATGCGATCTATCGAACAGTGTTATGTTAAATCTGTTTGAAAGAAATTTCGAATAGGGAATATTAGACAAACATGACGTTAGTTTTGTTTACAAGTTGTCTGCCCAAATCTTTGATGTTACATATAAAAAATACGCGAACTTCAGCAATTTTTGGAATATTATTTATAAAATTTAGTGGTTTTTTTGTTTTTTTTTTGCACGATTATGTATCTACGGAACATTAGCTTTCCAACACTATTTTTTTTATTGCGATAGGACTATTCTAAGTGGGCGAAATGTTGAATTGCAAAATACGTGTTTTAATTGAACTATCCGTCATTCATCGTCCATGTATGTAGACGTTTGCCAGATGGATGGTTAATACTACACGACGTATGATCCGTAGGCATATAGGGACAGTTATTTTTATAAAGTTGAAATATTTTAAGCAACCTAGCGCCAATATATTAATTTTTTCTTAAAATAAAAATACATATTCATAATCAGAATAACTTCTAGTTTTATTTGACACCCACACATAATATTTCCAAAAATAATTTTTTTTTACTCAATAGATTTTGCCCTTTAACTATTCCAGGGTCTTTTTTTTGTTACCGCTATTTTTTTCCTATATGTGAGACAGAGCAATGTATATAAATGGAAAGTTTAAATATATAGAATTTATTGTCTTGTCTGTGTAAACTGGTTGCGACTTACAGACAGACAGACACAAGGGTGAAATTATAAGGGTCCTTGGTTTTACCTACATACCTTAACAAAGGGAAATCAATGAGTACACAATCCATCTTTTAATGGCTATTGAATTGTTTGTCTTACATCTCACAAAAACTGCTTTTAAAACTTGTACGCTAAGCATTTCTCATCGTGTGATTAAATTAAGTTGTATTCATCATGCAAAAAAATATAATATATGATTTTGCAATGCAATTTAATTTCAACTCTTTAATAATTTTTTTCAGATTTGTAGGTCATGTCGTTTTCGAGTTGGAAGCACTTTATATCTGACACTTTAAATTTGGGGTAACACCAACATATTAATTTTTTCATGAAATAAACTTACATATTCGTAAACAGAATAACTTCTAGTTTTTTTTATACCCTATATATAATATTTACAAAACAAAATTTTTTTCAACTCAATAGTTTTTTCACCTTAACTACCCCAAGGTCTTTTTTTTCTTTTTTTTTTTTTTCTTTTTGTTATCACTATATATTTTTCTATATGTTTGGCATAATGAAGAATATAGGATTTATCATCTTGGCTATGTAGACGGGTTGCGACTTACAGACAGACAGATGGCCAAACGGACAGATACGCGAATGAAATTATAAGGTTCTGTGGTTTTACATATAATTTTTTTTTTTAAATTTAGATTCATTACAAAAGTAAAAGCTTAATAATTTTGTGCACTTTTCAGGGTTCACGTGTTAGTCGAGCATTGGGGGAAGCTATGCAGACTGTTCAACATACCAAACATTTTGCACATCCAGCAAACTGGGCGGGATTTTTGCTTGTGGGTGCTGATGTACGGTTATCCAACAAAGTTGCTCTTATGGGACAAGCACTTTGTGAACTCCTCAAAACTCCGGATAGAAGCCGTGATGCGCTGAGAGTCACTTTGCATTTGGTAAGTTTGTTCATTAACCCTAAAAAGACAACAATTATAAGTGTTTCCCGTAGTGGCAATAGTTGAAAATTTGTTTCATTACATTGAAATCAGGCTCATTAGCAAGATGACTAGGTATACCTTTGTTTTTCATAGAAACCACGATTATTGCATTACTATTAATTTTCTAGTGAACTAATGAAATCCTACCTTCTGTCTGTTACGTACAAAGTTTTCTTTCTTTGAACCTGTCATTGTCTCATGGTATATAAACATTGTGTATAAGTTTTATTGAAATTTACTAGTAGTTGTAAGTGTTTTAGTGATATTGTAAAGTGATTATTGGTTGAACTTATTTGTTTAGTGAATGTGATGATAGAAAACGCCTACCAATTTTGAGTGTGCAAATTTTATATTATTGTGGGTTTTGTTTTTAGTAATATAGTAGATTCTTTGTAGTCCAACACTTTGCTAATCCGATCCTCCTGTAGTCCTGCGTTTTTAGACTGGCATGGAGGGGGGAACATGTTGGGACACATTACTGAACACTGCTGTGAGTAAAGGACTTCCGATCGATCAGTTGCATGATGTTTTCCTCGCCTTGAGCCTTTACAGTGCTCGTTCCATTTATATTGTTGTATTTTATTACATCCTATCATTTTAGTATAATAGCTTTTTTGTAATTTTTTTTTGTATTTTTGGGTAAGGTAGTCATCACAGTCTACCTGTAAAATGTCATCACAGTCTAAACGTAAGGATACAACATTAACTCTTCTTCAAAGAAATAAAAATTCTAAAGAGAATTGATAAAGGTGATAAGCTGATTAATCTCGCAATTGAACACGGAGTCGGCCATGCCAAGATTCATAACATTCATAAAAACAGTGAAAAGATCAAGGCTTTTTCTAAAAACAATGACAATGTAAAAAGTGTCAGAAAAACAATGAAAACAAGCGAGTTTCCTCAGGTTGAGGATAGCCTATATGGTTGGTTTCTTCAAGAACAAAACAAGCAAACTCTAATTTTAGGAGAGATTCTTAAAGAAAAAGCTAAGCTCTTCTACAGGAAAATAATGGGGGAAAATGATTTTCAAGCCATTGAAGGATGGCTAGAAAAATTCATCGTTTGTTAAGTATGACAGGCGAAAACCGGTCATGTAATTTTACTACAGTCGACCCCTACTTAGAGAAGTTTAAACAGATCATTGAGAAATTACGTTTATCTCCCGACCAAGTCTATAACACAGATGAGAATGGTTTGTTTTGGCAGCTTTAGCCCAAGGAGAGATTCGTTCGCCACTTTGAAGCAAGTACTCCAGGATGAAAACCGACTCAAGGGCAGGATAACATTCATGCCATGTTCTAATGCAAGTGGCATACTTGAAATTATTGGTGATTGGCAAGGCGAAGAATCCTAGGGCTTTTAAAAATGCCAACCTACCTGTGGATTACAAAAATTAAGCCACGGGATGGATGACTAAGTCAGTTTTCAAGGAATGGTTTTATGAAATATTTGTGCAATCAGTGAATAACTTTCTATATAAAAAGAAACTGCCGCAAAAAGCCGTACTTATTTTTGATAACTGCCCTAGTCACCCGGAAGTAGAAATTGAAAAGTTTCGGCATCCATGTAATGTTCTTACCGCTAAACGTTGCCTATTTTACAACCCATCGACCAGAATGTCATTCAGACAGTCAAAATGCACTACAAAAAAGCTTTGCTTCTCAAGGTTTTATCAAAGGAAAACAGTGTAGTTAAGTTATTAAAAGAAAAAAAATTGAACGATATGGTTTTTTCACTCGCAAATGCTTGGGTAGGTCTAACAGAAAAAAACATTGTTTGTTCATGGAGTAACTTATGGCTCGATATGACACTATTAGAGCAGTACAAAAAGAAGAAACAAAACAAAACGGATAATAGGGAAATGGAAGACTTGCTCGTTGTTGATGACAATTACAAAAATGTTGATTGTAAACTGACTGAGCTGCGAGATGCAATCACTGAAAACTTGTTGATGAAAGCAAAAGTCTAACAACAGAAAATGTGAACATATGGCCCTCCGGTGAGGAAGAAGAAAACTGACCAGATTTTGACAGACAACGAATTAATTCAGATACACTTTCAAAAGTCCCTTACCACAGTTGGGAATAAACAAAATAACAAAAAACAAAATTTTTTTGTCAAAAGTAAAATGTTTATTCCTATTAGACCCTTATAGCTATTACAACAACAAAGTTGTCATCTTAAGAGGGAATCTTAACAAAGAATAAATTAAAACTATTTATAACTAAAGTGACCAGTTTCTCTACCCCACTCCTCTGGTGCATTGACCTATCAACAATAGGGTTGACAGTTCAAACACCTGTACTGTTACCTGGAATGGGGAAGGCCCAATCCTCTAACAAACAAAGATGTTTTGGAATTTACAATATAATCATCCCTAAACTAATTATCTTAACATATTAACTAAATAATAATAGTAGATACAAATTTTTTTATAATGATACATGAATAAAAACTATGCTAATCTATTATCATAACATATTAAACAAGAATACGAATAATACAAGCTATGTTACAAATTCTATTAACATATTAAATCAGAATATTAAAATGAGATACAAATATTTACTTTTACAAGAAGGGAAAAAAAAAAAAAAAAAAAAAAAAAACCACTGCTGAAAATTCCATAACAACATAAAAAGGTTAATCTTTAATAATAGATACAAAAATAAATTTTTTACATGAATCATAAGAATTATGCTAAAAAATTCTATTAGTATAGTAAACCAGAATATTAATGATAAATATAAATAATAACTTTCACATAAATTATTTAAAAAAAAACTATTCTAAGAAATTTATTACTTAACAACCTAAAAGGTCTATCTTGGTTTTAACAAAGAGAACAAGCATGAATTAGGAATAGGGCCTTTGTCAGAATTTAATAATTTTGAATTTTCAGTCTTAGCAATTAATATGCTTTCATAGCTATTTAATAATTTATTGGAATTCACTTTTTTTAACAATTTAAATTTTTAAGGTCTGTGTTATGGTTAGTTTCTAATAGATGTTCCGCTATACTAGATTTTTCTGGTCTGTCGTATTTTAAATGGGCCAAATGTTCTTTAAACCTAGTCGTGATTCTTCTCTTTGTTTGGCCAAGATAAACCTTGTCACAATCATTACATTTGATTTCATAAATTCCTGAACTCTCTAGGTCCGGAATTCTGTCTTTTGTATTGCTAATTAAATTTCTTATACTATTCTGGCTTTTGTAGACTATTTTGAAATTAAATGTTTTAAGGATGTTGTCTAAACCCTTGGTAAGGTTACGGTCAAAGGGTAAAGTAAAAAATCTTGTTTTTTGGTTGGTTTCAGGTTGGAGAGTTGTGGATATGTTTAAGTTTTTGTTTCCTAACAATGTTTTCCACAATTTTGGTATCAAATCCATTATGCTGGGCTATAATTTTAATGTTATTTATTTCATTCTTTAAACATCTATTTGTTATGGGGTATTGTAATAGCTCTGTGGACTAAACTATTGAACGCTGCTAATTTCTGACTATTACAGTGGTTAGAACTACTTAAAATAAATCTATTGTTATTTGTGGGTTTCCTATAAATATCAAATTCAATTCTATTTTTTATTTCTTATACACAAAACATCCAGGAAAGGTAATCTATTGTTTTGTTCTATTTCATGGGTGAAGTTAATTGAACCATGTATGTTATTGAGTTCACAGATAAAGTCATCTATTTTACATTAAGGTCAAACACTGCAAACACATCGTCAACATATCTTAGCCATACCCTTGGAAAATACACTAAATTATTTTTTAAACTTTTCTTCAAATTTATGCATAAAAATTTCAGCAATAAAGGGGGACAGGCTATTGCTGTACCTTCTAATTGGTGATAATATTCATTGTTAAATTTGAAAAAAATTCTGATTCATACAAGTTAGTCTAACATATTCGTTAATTTTTTTAGGTTCTACGTTATTAAATTCTAAGAATTCTTTGAGATAATCTAAAGTTTCTTTAATAGGTATGCTGGGGAACAACGAACTTACATCGAAAAAAACTAAAATTTCACTGTTTTTTAACTTAATATTTTTCACTGAGTTGACAAATTCTAAATTGTTTTTAATAGAGAAAGCAAAATTACCTTTTTGTTTTTTCTTAATTTTTGTGAACTCATCTGTTAACCATTTTGATAGTGGATCAGTTGGTGAATCATTGCACGAAACCATTGGTCACATTGACTTGCCTTCCTTATGGATTTTGGGCAAGCAGTACAATCTAGGTAACGTTGGATTCGGGATGTGGAACTTGTAGACCTCCTTTGGTGGTATAACCGACGTACAATTCTTAATGGTTTCCTTGGTTGTACTAATCTATTTGTTTAAGGGGTTTCTTGTTAGTTTTTTGTAAGGTCCTTTTTCCAACAAGCTAGTAGCTCTGTGGAAATAATCTTCCTTGTCCAAAATTACAGTTGTACCACCTTTGTCTGCTTTTAAGTAGAAACATTCCTTTTCTTTCAAACCCTTGATTAATCTTAAATCTTGTTTACCAGTGCAAAATTTGTTCTTGCTGTTTTTTACATTGTTCTGGATTTTAAATTTACATGCGTTACGTATGTAATTTTTGTCTGAGTCCTTTAAAAAACTAATGTTACTTTCAATATTAGCTATTATATCTTCTACTATATGTTGGTTATCACTAGCTATGCAAAATTTTAAACCCTTACTTAAAAGATTCATTTCTTCAGTACTGAAACTTTGATTCGAATCATTTTGCACTAATGATGCATGATTGCTTACAATCTTATTTTCATCAAAACTAGCTTCTACAGGTTTCTTTATATAATTTTTGTTATTTTGTTTATTCCCAAGTGTGGTAAGGGACTTTTGAAAGTGTATCTGTATATATTGTCACCACAGTGCTCTGGTCTTTGTTTATTAACGAATTAATTGAAGATGTAAGGGAATAAGAGGATGACGAGAGAGAAAAACCATCTGACCATGTAAAGTGACTGTAAAGTGAACGGAAAAAAATTATGTGTTGGCTAGTGATATTTTGTTTTGAAGAGGCTCCAAGATAAAGTGTTAAAGGTGTCATTTCAGACCAAGAAACAGATGAAAATTGACAGTTTTTTTACTCCATTGGACTAGACGTAGCGAACTGTAAGTGAATTATGTTTCAACAAAAACATTTTAAAGACAATTTAAAAGTACATATGTATTTGATTTTAAATATTATTACTACATCAAAATTATTATTATATTACTTTATTTTTGTGTATATTTTTTATATAATTTACTTGCAATAAAAGAGAACATTTATGCATTTGAAGTGGTTTTTTAACGACCTTCCAGTAATCTGGTATTTTCACTAATCTGGCAGTACCCCAATCTGATATCTGATTAGTGAGTCTACTGTATAGCTGAAAAAATTATTACGATTTTATTATTTTATTTTTTAATTATTTTTGGTAATTTTAATATATTAAATTACAGGATTACGCTACATTTATGTGTTTCTCAGTTTTATTATAACCATGTCATAAAATATTTCACAATTGAGTGGGTATTTTCAGTTTATTCTATTTATATTTCTATCGAAAAATATTCTTTAAACCTATACACTTTTAAAATCTGTATAAAAGTCGAATCAATATGGGTTCCTTGAAATGTTGATATTATCGTTAAAAGTTTTCACCAATACCATATTATGGATCAAAATTATTTCTTTTTTTATTATTTAACCATATTCTAAAAAAATATTAGGATCAAGTATTATATATATTTTATTTTATAGTTTAATCTATTGGTTTTCGGAATAAAATGATATATTACAACATATGATTAGGTTAAATTTTAAATGATTTTTTTAATAATTGCAAAATGCCCGAAAAGTGTTGGCAACATAAGATTGTTGCAACTGCCAATTGTAAGGTTAAAGAATACATTTTTAAAAACTGGTTTCATCAATCTAAAGTGATAAATTTTTAGAGTTGCAAGAAAATTTGTAATTATTGTTAATTTAACTTTAAATCTTTATTAAACTGGATTTATGTAAAAATATAAATCATCAAATCAAACTAAAAACTCAACCCTTGTGAAGACTTTCCAGAATTAAAGTCATATTACTCAGTTGCTAATTTACACATCAAATATAGAGTACCTTGTAATGGACCTTTTACAGAATATTATACAAGTATTAGTATGAAATACTGTGTAGGTACCCAAAATTTTAGGTACCTGACATAGGGCTTTTAAGGTGTTCTCAAAATCTTACTCCAAAGGATAAAAAGCCTGGTATCTCCGTAGTAGAGATTGTTGCTTTGTAAGGCAATACAAAGTTTAAAAATTACCAATTATTTTACTGATTGGTATATCACGTCCCCATGCTTATTATGTTTCAAATTAGTCTATTAGTATTTATTCTTACTGATAAATACAAACTTAAATTATCCTATTTTTAGCAATATACTTAAAAAAAATCTAACAATTAATATATTATTAGGTTGAAAAATCATTGCAAAGGATTCACAGAGGCCAGAAGAATGCCATGTACACAACTCAAAAAAGCATTGAAAATAAGGTAAGGAAAAGGCTAATTATTGTATTACATTAAATAAATTTTTGTTGTGTAGAGGAAAAATTCTTTATTTAATATTGGAAGAAGAAAAATTGTGAAACTAGGTTTATTTATTTCTTTGTATGTTATGCAGTTTTTGTATTATGTGTTGAGAGTCTTTTTTTCATAACTTAAGATTGTTTTAATTTTAGAGCAGGCCTACTAGTATTTGTGCCTCATGAAAAATATACTCATATTTATACTGTTGATATTTTCCCCCTGAAACTTGTAATTTCTCACTTCTTTGTTTTGTTTTTTTCATATGATTTCACGTTTTGAAAACTTAACTCATTTTGACCAAGAGTACAGAATTATAAACTTAACAAATGTCCAATTTATTATCACCAACATGAATAAACATGATTAATCCTTTGAAGGCCAGAAGAAAAATTAGATATCATTTTTAATAAAGGGCATTGATTATGGTGGTAGTATGTGAGGTAGGCCAGAATCAAAAATGCAATATTCACAAGGTGTTGCAAAAAATGATTAATTTGGCCAAAATAGTGAATATCATAATAAATGCATAGTGTTGATATTTTTTATTTTATTTATTTATTTTTATTTTTGTGCTACATACCTGTCTTCATAAGAATAGTAACATCTTTTTTTGTGAGCAAAAATGTTTTTCACAGAAAAAAGAACATAATTTTTAGTTTTCTAGGCTAAGGTCCATTAAGTGAATTACATGTTAAAATAGAT
This sequence comes from Aphrophora alni, assembly GCA_963513935.1. Taxonomy (NCBI): domain Eukaryota; kingdom Metazoa; phylum Arthropoda; class Insecta; order Hemiptera; family Aphrophoridae; genus Aphrophora; species Aphrophora alni. The sequence goes on along the minus strand of OY740765.1, from coordinate 38,670,929 downwards.
TTGTACGTGAATTGTTTTCACCTTACAATGTCAAGTAAGGTTACTTGATCTATGCGTAAATAAACCTATATAAACCCTAAGCATTACACCTGTAGCACTTATTTTCTATTTACAATATTGTGACGAACATAAAAGTCTTGAATTTGTAAATCATTGAAATTACAGATATTAAACAAACGTAATTCACACTTCTCACACTTCATGTTGACTGTTCAATGGTTTGAACAACACTAATTAATCCTGAAATTTTGCAAATTTTGTTCACTGGTGGTCACCCATCCAAGTAATAATCACACTCAATGTTGCTTGACTTTGGTGATCAGTCGAAACATTTTGTTTACCATGTATACTTAACCTACAAATATGTCAATTTCGAAATGGAAAAATTTTTTGAACATAAAAAAATGTTACTATTCTTATGTAGTAAAATAATAAAGGGAAAAAAATATCAAAATTGGGATGCTACAGTAAACAATTACCGTTGATGTAATACAAATATTTTTTCAAGTGCGGAAAATTTTCAAAAATTGCATTTTGAGTTACAAAATACATACTTAAACAAATAATTCAGTTTTTTTAAAATTTACATTGTATTTATAGGATTTTGTATAAATAATAAAATTTGAAGAAAAATATGATGGTAAGTAAGACTATTGAGCCACTTTTAACTAACGTTGACTAGTCGTGTAATACTATACTAGTAGCCTAGATTTTAAGCAAATAAATGTTCCTGGGTTGTCAAAATTAGGGTCAAAGGTCATGTCTGTGTCTCAGTCTTCATTATCAAAGAAATCAAATTATGATTTTCACCTACTTGACCTTGAATTACTGTCATCAATTCAAAATTGTTGTCAACAAAAAGTACATTACTGTCCACTTGTTGAATGTTCGACAACAATGTATCCTCGCTGACTAGTGATTTACATTTTTATTGTTATTCATGTTGAAATTTATACACTTCTTACACTTACATATAAACATAAAACACATACTATAATCTCAAAACAATCTTTCACTAATATAGATAGCAGCAAACTGAGTGTATAATGAAGTAACAACCATCAGCTGTTACACTTGTGGCCTACTTAATTTTTCCAATGATAATCTTTTGTGAAATATATTACAACGAGAAAACTCAATCCTATTACCTTGAGTTAGGCTGTAAGCGTTTCACCTTATTTTTAAACAACGCCCTAACCTCAAATCTTAAAATTTTTATCCCAGGATCTGTTCAAGCGAGCAAAGAAATCAATTGAAAATTCCACTGGAAGTTTTGACTTTTCGAGTTTTTCTAGCCTAGAAGTTTTCAATTCCTTTGACAGATTAGAAAGAACCAAACTATCAGAACGCTCCTTAATAGTATCAATGCTTCCAGAATTATATTTAAATTAGTCCCTCTTTTCTCAGGAAGAGCACAAGCAAAATTTTAAGTTAGTGATTTGTATCTTTCAAGTTTATGTGTCCTTTGAAGTGCTATAGACTATACAATATATCCTACACTAGCAGAGTACCTGTCCTTTGTACGGGGTTGTCTGATGATTAAGCCAAGTATATAATGGAGTATAGATAATTGGGTGTTAATGGAGTTTTCAAGGCCAGTGGAGCGGTGCCCTGATGGAATTTCGAACTGAGCTGTCTGACAGTGAACTGAGAAGTGGGGCAACGGGCAAAGCGTGCCAATCACCTGGGTGACAATGACTCACCACGCAGGCATGCAGCGCTACAGTTAGGCATCAGATGTACAGTCACGGCAAACAAACTCGGTTGCGTGAACTCAGCGGAAACACGATCACCGTTCAATACGCTACGATTATGAGCTTTTTTAAATCAATAGCGCTACCAAAATGCATATTTTATAATTATTTATATTTATGTTTATTTATTGCAAACTGGTCCGGGTTACCTGGAGATCCGACTTAAGGGGGGCCGACTTAATGAGGTTGTACTGTATATATCATACAAATACATTTTTGTAATTTTTCCTATGATATAAAAAAGTTTTATCATTTAGTTGTCAATAACATTCTGAAAAAAATATTATTAACTTATCAAATCATTATTTAAAAAATCAGTTTTTATCTGAAAACTATAAAACAGGTAATAGGTTCGGTTAGGTTAGATATTTGTAACATGTGTAAATGATAATATATATAATCAAAATATAAACTAAAATAAAATAAATTTGTCTACTTACTTATTTTATGGCATTCCGTCGGCATAATGAGGATGACGGGGCTCTGTAATGGCAAAAAAAAAACCCATTTAACAAGTCTTACTACTGAGGGTGATAGGTTTTTAATCGGTTCCCTACCCTGTAGAAGTTCTTGTGAACACTACATTACAGGGTGGACACCAGGTTTAGGTTCTATGTCTGGCACCTGTTTCGTTGTAGCATACTGCACGAACCCTACCATTGTTCTGGGATTTGAATTGTTGCAACAAATCAGATGACAAACCAACAAACCAGAAGACGATGTTGTAGGTGGTGCTAATGAAAGGCACAATGTATCCGACAAAACGGTAGAAGAACTAGCTTGTAGTTCGGAAACTAGTTGATCAACTAAGTCTGTCATAAATCTTAGTCTTTTACACTTTGGATTCTGCATTTTACACAGTATAGCCATGTTGACAAAGTTTTAGACTATTTTCCACCAGTATTTCTTACAGGGCCTAGTACAAGAGTAGTGGTTTTGTCCTTGACATCAATCTCACCCATCCATTTGTTGTACTGCTGGATCACGACTGGTTTGGTTCGAGTCATACCACACCAACTGGTAACTGTTTTGTCTTCAGCATGACTTGCAGAGGTTACAAGAAGCACAGGCTTATTGGACTTTTTCTGCTTGTATTTCACAACAAGTATTGCATCTCTCCTGAAATACAAACTTTCACCCACCCTAAAGTTAGCTATGACAAGGCTTTTACAAAGCTTTTAGGAATTTGGATTAACCGTTTTTGTCAAAAAAATTGGCAAAGAGCTAGTGTAGTGTGGCAATTCATTGTGTAGTAATTATCAGTAAATAAGAGGTATCCTTTCCCCAGACAATTCACTTTCTCCGTCAGATTTTTCACAAATTTAGTGGTGAAGTGTCTGCGCCTTTGGCCAAGAAATATGTACCACTGAAGAGGGGAACATGCAGGACCTAAGAGTAGCAGAATCAAATAACTCAAACTTTTTTATATCATAACGAGTAATATTATAATGCTCTTATTATAATGAGCATTTTATAATGCTCTTATTATAATGAGCATTATATATTGAATGAAAGCACAACTGTTTTTCATGCCGATCATGGATTCATCAATACATATATTCTAAGATGGCACAAAGTACTTTATCAATGATTCATCATCATTGTTACAAAGTCCCAAACTTTCAACCATGGATCAAACTCAGGTTTACCACATTCGGGACAATCTGAAGATGGCAAATGAAACATTGTCAATATAATTTGGAACTGTACCAGAGACATCATTCAGGGATAAAAAGCAATGTGTTCTTTACGAGACAAACCCCAGTAACTTCTCTGATATTCATTCTACTTGTTAGCCCTATGTTTATTAGTATTGCCCACAATTTCTTCATTTCTTTAAGTGTTACGTCAACCCACCTATTGTCTTTGATATAACACAGCTTGTGTGTGCTTATTGGTCTCTTTGACCATAACACTCCAAACAACCGTTATCATGAAAAGATTAAGAAAATCTACGGCTCTACTAGATCTAGGACATTTTCTAGGCCCTACTTTTTTTACTGTAAACTCCTTATTGACATCCCTCTTTTGCTCCGGACACCCTGACCCACGGATCTGCTTTGGGTAACAATCCTGATGTTTATGTAAGCCTAAACCCTACATTTTGTTCTGTTTCTATAGTAGGGCTAGGCACTGAGTTGTGCGTTTTGTGGTAGGCTCAGGCGTTTTGTTTTGTACCCTTTGTTTTACACATAGGCTTAGGAGGCATGTTTACTTTTTGTGTTGTTTGGTGTGTGTGTCATGTTGATGTTGAGGGTAATGCAATGTTTAGTAAGTCTATTGTTGGTGGTGGATGGAACATCTGCCCCAAATTGGGAAGCACAAAATTCCTCATAATTGGAAGATTCTAACTCACTACAATAGGGTGCGTAGTCATCCTCTGAATCACGTACCTGATATTCACTTATAATTATTTTTGATGTTGAAATGATCAACCCCATCTCTAACATTATCAATTGCAGAATGTCCTAGTTCAGTCTATGACGCTGAAGCTTTCTGAGATTGAAGAGTAGATCTAGTGATGTTCAGGTTAGCCCCATCATCCTCCACATCCATGATTATTTCACTCCTTGGATCTTCTTTGAGTTCTCCTAGGTTGGTTTGGTTAATTATTTTATTATTTGTTCCAATGAATAGCCAGGGAAATATATGGTCAATCTGAACAGAGCCTTGCATTGAAATTGTAGATCATCTAGTATTCATAGTTGTATACAAAAGGTTAAGATCCCTTTAACTATTGAGTCATAGGCATATATTGTTTCACTCTTTGCTTTGGGATGATTAGCATCCTTTTCGCTTACCTTCCTCTTGGAAGAACAGAGGACATAGGGAGGCCACCATATGGAATCTTCACCTTGCTCACAGAGGTCCTGCTATTATAAGCTCTACTTTAGGAAATATAACAAATCAGAATCACCAATACTTGTGCAATGCACACCAATAAAAACAATCCATACAACATACCCCAATTTTGTCCATACTTACACTGATGGTTCTCTGAACATAACAAAACATTATTCAGGATCTGGCATTTAAACTCTAGAACTAAATTTTAAATCTAGTATGGAATCTGAACATCTGGAAATATATTGAAATCCTTGTTACCGATATATTAAGTCCAACAGAGTGTAAAAAAATGATTCATGGCGATTCAAAATCACCACTCTGGACATTAACCATATAACCTACCTCTAAATTTGTTCACAAGAAATCCACACAGTCTTATAAATAGGGATGAAATATATGACCTCTTCACAATATAATCAACTCTTCAGTGTTCCAGCCCATGTAAAACCTGCATATCAATTATGATCACAATATTATGGGTTGATTATAAAATCTACAAAACTAATTTAAAATCAAACTTACATATATTTATATTATACAAGAAATGAAAAGATGGCCTTAAAACATTCCCTCCACCATTAATCACTAAACACATGATTTGAAAAGTAACATATTTTTAATTTGAGTACATTCTTCTGTGAAACTCCTAATGTCTTAAATTATCCTGACACATTTCAGATGAACTCCATTTTCAAAAGCAATTTTTACTATGTTTCTTCCTATGAAGGAGTCGTTTTATTTAACCCAACCTTCCCTTTTCTATGGCTCCGTCCTCTTCTGCGATTGGTTGATACCCTAGTGCTATGTTATATTGGTTAATTTCCTTAGTTCACTGTTTCAGTTAAGCTTTATCCAATACCATTAAATTATTAAACATTGTATCTGATTTATTATTTATTTTCTAGTTTATAATATATTGTCCTTTTATTTTATTTTGAATATTTCAAAATTTTCTTTTTCAAAACTCTGATAAAACTCAACTTTAATTTTTTGGTCTGTCATATAACTTTAACGATACTATGTATTATATATGATAAAGTTAAAATTGCAGAAAGTAGGTTTACCACGAAGTAACTTTTTATAGATTCAAAAAAAAAAAAAAAAAAAAAAAGAAAAAAAAAGAGACATCCTACCACTCATGCCTCTTATAGAGGCAGAACATGTTTTTACCCATATTTTAATGCAACATTGCCTCAAAAATATGTCCTATATTTTAAAATGTTTAATATTTCTAAGCAAATTTTAAAATATTTAATATAGTTTTTAGTTTTATTTAAAAATAGTATTATACTTAAAATAATGTAATTTATTTATTATTAATATATTTTTATCAAACAGGTTGGACATGTAAATGGTTGGAAAGAGTTATTACAGTCTGTTGGATTCCGTTTTGAACCAGCTGCTAATGGTATTCCTTCATCTGTGTTCTTTCCTCAAAGTGATCCAGAAGAAAGGCTAACCCAATGTAGTGCAAGTTTGCAAGCTTTACTAGGTAATTTAGAGATTTCTGTATTTATGCAATCAAATTTCAAATAAATCACCACTCTGTTTATCCTGATTAATTGGGGATCAACCTGATCCGGATATTCAGAGATTTGGGTTAGTAGGTAGAGTAAGAGTATACTAACAAAAAAAAAAAAAAAAAAAATGGAAATTATATTAAATTCATATTTATTGCCAAACGCTTCTAGACATTAAAATGAATGTAAGCTATATTTAAATATATATATATATATATATATATATATGTGTGTGTGTATAGAGGCCTATCATGAATGCATTAACTTACAAATCCAAAAACACCTGTACATAAATAAGAACATTATAACAAAACATCTAAAAAAATACCTCCTTTTAAAAATGACACTTGCTTTTGCACTGCGGGGTCTCATAAGTCTTTCACAGCAAGCAGTTTACGGTTAATAATTTCCCAAATGTGTTTTTTTTTCAGCTCGTTTACGATTTCTACTTTATTGTTCAATAACAACGTAATTCATAATGTGCTCGCACAACAGAGAACATAGTTGTGTGTATAATCAGTTGTTACTGGGGAGAAACAGATTGCCAGAAATGGTAGGAGGAAACCGTTAGAGAGAGTGACGATCACAATGTCATAGAAATGAAATTAACTTCATATTGAGGTTCGCTGGTTTACTTGACAACTCACACCATATTTTATCCATTTTAACAAAATATTTTCTTTTGAAAAATCGATTTGGCTATTGAAGATCTTGATATCCGGCATTCAGATAAATGGAGTTTTACTGTAATAGGGATGAAATTATTGGAATTAATAATTAATTTCAGTTTAATTGTCAGTAATGTGGAATATCTGAGGGCAATGGCTATAAGTTGTTTGTACAATGTTCATGGTAGTGGCATTTGTATGTCTTCTGTACTTTTACCTCCCTTGTACAGTAACTTCTCTTGTGATTTGTGCCAGTGTTTATGATTGTGTTTAATTCTCAAACCGCATTTTGACACAAAAATATAGAAATATGATGTGCGGTGAAGTATATCGACCAGATAAAATTTGGTAAAAACAAAAATCAATTTGTAAAATTTTCATTAGACAAAATTAATTTTTACGTAAAAAGTGGAAACAAAAGTTGGGCCTATTTTGGAAAAATCCAGATAGTGTTTATTGAAGCTGCTGTGTAGCAGGGAGTACGATGATCCTTCATTGCTGATTGTGGAGGGAAGGATTTCTTACAGGGCCAAGAACAAGTTATATGGCAAATACTCTTGTCCTTTTTATTGACCCCACCCATTATTTTTTAAAATTATTATTAAGACTGGGGAGATTGTTTTAAAAACCTCCTGCACTGCAACCTAGTTAGATCTTTTGTACCCCCCTCTTGTTGGACTCAGGAGAGATCTATGTCTTTGACAAAATTGATCAGACTCCTGGTCGGAAGGTTTAGTAATTCTTCTTCCGAAATGAAGATAAATTCTAGAAATTTATGTCTTTTTTGGCATAAGGCCGGGCACTCCATGATGATGTGTTCCATGCGTTCCACCTCTTCACCACAGTACCTGCAAGTATCATCGTCCACCAGGCCCATCTTACTTAAGTGATACCTGCAATGGATATGTCCTGTTAGTATACCACAGAGGAGTTTTAGCTCTCTTCTGCTTAGGTTTAGCACTTCCTTCCCTCTCTTTTTATTAGGGCTAAGGAACTTCTTGGAATGTATAAGACCCGGCAATGTATTCCAGGTTCTGTTGATTACTTTGTTGGCCCAGTTGGTAATAACCTCCTGGTAATCCCTAGGGCCAAATCCATACATAGGAAATGGCCCTGTAACGGGTTTAGATGCACCAAGTTTAGCTTGCTGATCTGCTTCCTCGTTGCCTGCTATTCCCTCATGTCCTGGCACCCAGACAAGTTCAACTTTATTCTTGTCCGCCAGCTGGTTTAGGGCCTGATGGCACTCGTGAAGCATCTTTGATCTCAAGTTGTTACTTTGAAGTGCTTTTAATGCCGCTTGACTATCCGACATAATGCTAATTTTCTGTTTGCATTGGTTTTTAGTGATCAGATGATTTGCCACCAAATGGATGGCATGTACCTCTGCTTGAAAGATGGTGGCGTCAGCACTGAGGGACACATGTCTTTTGAACCTTGGTCCCACCATTCCTGCCCCCACACCACCTTCCATTTTGGATCCGTCTGTGAACCATTTTTGGGAGTCCGCCGGCACACATTCCGTGCCTCCCGTCCAGTCTTCCCTAATGGGGAAGCGAACTTTGTATTTGTGATCAAAGATCATTTTTACTTTCATCTGGTCACTTGCAGCAGCCATATCCAATAAAGGAGTGGCTCTGAGAATTTCCAGATGTCCTTTGAGTTTCCTACTTTGAAATGGTAATCCTCATGTAGTTTGAGGACCTGCTTCATAGCTTCCTCCTTAATTGCAACCGGTAGGGGATCCAAGCCTAGAAGGATCTCCAACGCGGCAGTGGGTGTTGTTTTCATGGCACCTATGATGCTTAGACATTCTAGTCTTTGCACTTTAGCCCACTTTGCTTGCGCGGTACTTTGGTCTACCTTCTTCCACCAAACTGCTGACGCATAGAGGATAGCGGGTCTAACGACGTGCTTGTAGATCCAGTTATTAGCTCTGGGATTCAGACCCCCACATTTTGCCAACCATTTAGCGGCACGACCATAGTATTTTAATGGCCTTGTTGGTCGTCTTAGATAGGTGTGACCCCACCCATAAAGGTATATGTAATGATGAATTACAAACAGTTTGGATTTGACACCACCATATTTATTACTTACATCAATGTTTTGTGCATGACAAGCTGTGGTAACTAGGTGCAGTGGCTTCCTAGTTTTTTCTCCTTGTATTTTAGGAGAAGTATTTCACCTCTCATATAATACAAGGAATCACCCGCAGGAAGTTTGGCTAGAACAACATTTTTAGGTAACTCTGTTAATTATTTTTATAGTTCCTGTCAAATAGGTGTTGTTTGATAACAAACAAGAGCAAAGAGGTAATTTTGTGTAGTAGTTATCGGTAAGCAGGTGGTAACCTTTTCCCAGACATTCTGCTTTTGTCATCAGTTCCTTCACTACTTTTTGGGTGAAGGAATTGGTTTTACTGGGCAAGAAGTCTCTACTGCTGTACAGAGAAGCATGCAGAATATAGGAAGTTTTAGAGTCACAAATCTCAAACTTCTTTATCCCAAAACAAGCATGTCTCTCATTTGGTATGTATTGAATTAAAGAACAATGGTTTTTCATGCCGATCATCATGGGCGCTGACTTTTAAAAATTATTGGGGGGGGGCCTAAAAGTGATTGATGGGGGGTAATCTTGACTTAACAAGTCAAGATTTTAAAATAGCGAGAATGTAGAATGCACAGCCTAAAACGATAACTTTCAAAGTTCAAAAGGGTAGTATTTAAAATAACATTTTTAGAACAAATCTAAGAAAAGTTTATTGAATAAAATCAATAGTTTAGTACATTTTAAATAAATGTCGTCCTTATAACTTCCATGAACTTTGACATCCTTCAATGATTGTATTACATAAGAGATTAGTAAAGCAAAGTAAGAATAAATATAATAAGTCTAGAGACCTAACAACTAATTAAATTCTTTTACTCATACAAAATTATGAAAATTATAAATGGCAAAATAGTAAAAATGGTATATGACTATATGGTATAGAGTTTTGTAAACATAAAAAGCTGTCTTTACATTAGTTCAATGAATTTTCAAAAACAATGAATTCGGAATCAGTACAGAGCAAACATTGAGCGATGTACTGCATTTCGTTTCACAAAATCATTGACCAGCAGTCTCAGGTCATGGTCGTCTAGTATTTCTTGATGTGCGTTGAGTACTGCAATACTATTTAGACGCCTCTGAGTCATCGTCATCCTGAGGTAGCTCTTGAGACGATGAAGCGCACTAAAAGATCTCTCCGCTGTAGAAGTAGACACGGGAACAGTGCGAAGTAGTTTTATACATTTGGTAGCTTCAGTTAGTAAACTACGCACACTACTGTGTGATTGTAAAAATTTCCTCATTTCGTATAAAGATGTAACTGGCACTTGTTTTTGAGTAGCTATGTTCCCGAGCATAGATAAATTTAAAACAAGTCTCTCAGTGTCCACGTCATCTTTAACCCTCCAACCAGCAATGTTAATTGTCTTGAAAATTCTTCGTTTGTTTAAAAATTAATAAAATATATTATTTGTATACAAAACCTAACTTATAAGACATCATTTTTCTCAGAAAGATGCATAGAATTTATCTATATCATAAAAAAAAAAAAAATTGAAACGGTTTTGGAGTAAGTATGTTAGATGTCAAAAATGATATTAACTTTTTTTCAGAAAAATCTGTATCACCCAAAATCAATAGCTTACTACCTTTTTCTAAGATATACAAAAGTTTTGTGTAATATTTTTGAATATATTTAGAAAAAGAAGGAAAAAAAAAATGTTACATTTTAAAAATAAAAAATAAAATTTTACGAAAAAACTGAATTTTCTCTTTATGTTTTCGAAAAAACAAAAAATAGTAAAATATATTTTATACAGAACTTCTATATATCATTATGTCCAGAAAGGTGCATAGAATTTAGTTGTGTAGTGCAAAAAAATGTTACATGTATCAAATTTGGAGTATTTTGGTCAAATACCAAAAAATCTAGAGTAACGGAGAGTAAAATTTCACAGAAATGGTAATCAAAAACATACTAATACGTTTTTTGCAATTTTTTCAACCATTACTTGAGATTTCTAATATATTTGTGAATATATTTAGGGGAAAAAAATAATAATATGTTACATTTTCTAAATAAAAACAACGATTTTGACTAAAAAGTAATACTCTGACGGTTGAGGTTAGGTTTGTAACCTCCACAATTTATCCTCACTAGTAACAATCTGAAGATAGGCCAAAGACAAAATCATTATATTTTACTAAGAAAATATATACTTTATGTGACCGTCTCCACTTCTTTTGACCAGCTGGAAGCTCCAGCTGGCTAGAGACCGCGTACACTTTAGCCGAATCTTGTCAGGATGGGCCAAGGAGTCGGGTTAGGACGCTAATGAACGCACGCAACGCAAGTGAAATTAAATGTTATATTTTATTTACTGCCGAGTTAGATTACAGAATTATTATAATTTATAAAAAAGACATAACGGCAAGATAAAGCCTTAATAGTGGCCGAAAAGCATACCGTTTAATTTAACTAGCACGTGGCCGAAAAATGGACTGACCTGACCCCGTAGCGGTCTTCCGTTTCGCGGCTCTCGGAACAGACTCCCGCTCGGCTTGCTAGTTCAAGCCTTCCACTCCTCGTCTCTCCCCTCCCCTTCTTCTACGTCATATTGCACTGCTCATCAAAATCGCAAGTGCCAATTCATATTTTATTATTTAAAAATCCCTTTTCATTACATCCTAATTTATAATTATTATGATTTTGGTTTGGTGGGCTCCTTGGCTGGGCCACATTTACAAAGAATAACACACATATTCACTTTTATAATCATATAAAACACTAAATATAAGAAAATATGCATATAGGCTAGACTTACAATATTGGCCTAGGTTATCCCAAATATGAACCGTTCAAAATCAGAACTATCACTTAAAAACATAAACTTTAGATATAAAAACACATATATTGTAACTTATATACACAATTTATATACAATTTGTATACACAAACCTTCAAAATAACAAATATCTAACCCCAAAACAATTTGCGCTACGTCATTTGTTACAGTTTTTATGTTGCACATTTGCCTATGTTCCAAGATCAAAACAAAGACCTTCTAAGAGTTCTAAGTAAAAATCAAGTGGTACCAACTTATAGAATGGAATTTCCCCTACAACATAGTGTAAAGAACAAGTCCTTTTTCTAACAAGATAAATGAATTTCGTCTTTTCGTAAAAAGCATCGAGTGCCAAATAAATTTCGTGTCGTCAGGTTTGTTCTATGTTCAAGTACGAATATCTCTGGATCTGTTAGACGCAGAATAATTTGTAATCTACGGTTAGAAAGAGAAACATGTTATCTATAAAACAGTGTTTTAGTTGACTTAAATGACAGAAAAATAGATTTGTAATCATATCAGGAAAAATGGAGCCGCGCTATACGAAAAGGAGCAGAGTTGAAATTTACGATTTTACGCTACAAAAATACGTGAACTTCACCAATTTTTGGAATATTATTTATAACGTTTTGTGGTATTTTTTTTTGCATGATATGCATCTACGGAACATTAGCTTTCCAACGGTATTTTATTTATTGCGATGGGACAATTTTAAGTGGGCGTAACGTTGAATGGCAAAATACGTGATTAAGAGTTGGTGAAATCACTTGGGAGCACGTGGGTGACCTACTGTAGGTCGCCGTGCCGGTTGCAGGGTTAAAAAATGCTTTAGTCTTCTCCAGTTTTGAGTTATTGTCTCTTACAGCTGAAACACATTCCTTTTCAACTAATAATAGCTGCTGTAATCCAGTGTTATTGTATCTTTCTTTTACGCAGTTGTTTACAACGTCTACAGTTTCATTGTATAACTGTAAAAAGTAGTCTTTACAGGTGAGAAAAGCGTGCTGTTCACTTGCTCTTGGTGTATCTAGACTATCTAGTTTCTTTGGTAAACTATCACTCAACAAATTTATTACTTCATTTAGAATATCATGTGAAAAGAATTTGTATCCTGTACAACCCATCCACGCACTCAAATCAGGAAGGTAATTTTTTCTCAGCTCTAGTAATTGACGAAGATAGAATTAATTTCATCGTGCCCTCTTATTGCCAAACCTTGGCGACACAAGAACCTCAAAGAGGTAAAGATAGCCATCAAGCAAGTCTGGGCTCTTACCATTTCGGATTTGATTTGGTCATTTAGTTTTGAGGCCACTGTTTCAGCTGATACGGAAGCTAGTTTACATAACCCTTCTTTATGTGTATTTGAACGTTCGTGAGATCGAAACTTTTCTAGCGCCTTTTTCCAGTTGAAAAAGCCAACTGAAGTAAAAACATCTTCTTTTTTCGTGCTAAAACTCAATAAAGATTTAGCTTCGGCCTCTTTGCAGGTTTTACAATATACCCGTTCAACTGCAGCATCATATTCAATCCAGGTAAAACTGGACTCCCATGATTTTTGAAACTTTCTATTATTTTTAGGTAGCTGATTTGCCTGACTAGCTTGATATATAGCTCTAGGTACCGGTACGATACCTTGGCAATCATACGAAGTGCAGGGTTTAGGCGACAGAGCTCTAGGTACATCTTCCAAACGTGGTTTTTTTACAATAAATCTGTCCATTTCGTTAACTAATACAAACCACATATAATATCAATAATATCATTCACAACATTACTTATAATATTATTAATGTTAGGTACAGCACAGTGAAAGTCAAGCTACAGAAATACATACGGTGACGTGACGAACTAAGTGCGCCCGCCCTGCACTCCCCTCCCCAACTCAGTGCCGCCAGCGGCGAACCATGTAATCCCGGTTCTAGCTACCAGTGTTGCCAGTGATGGTGCGTTTACGCACATACTGAACATTCCCCGACTCCCCCAAAGATGCTTGACGATTGTTTTCCACAACAAAACTTCATTACATTACATAGGCAGTAGAATATGTATACATTCGTGCAAGTGAATAAATCATTTTTATTAAACAAAATATAGATACGAAAGTTTGTTTACAGTTTTTAATAGTTTGTTTATGGTTTGAACGGTACTTTTTTGAAAAGGGGGCTGAGCCCCCTTTCCACAACATTGGGGGGCTCGAGCCCCTTGGGCCCCATGGAGTCGGCGCCCATGCCAATCATACTTTCATCAATACATACCTGGAACAAAATATTTCTTAAATGAATCATTCATCATGTCAACAAAAGCCCGGACTTTCAACCAAGGGTCATGCCCTAGTTCATTCCGTCGTGGACCTTCGATGGATGTTAAATGAAACATTGACATAATCAGTTCAAAGCGACGGAGACTCATCACAGTAGGATAATAAGAGATACTTTGAGATCAAATGCTTGACCAATATACAAAATTCTTCTTTTGTGTAAGCCCCATATTGATAAAAATTCCCCAGAATATCTTCATATCATTTATGTTTACATCAATCCACTTAGATATTCTAGACTGTTTGTTCTTGCCTTTGACGTAACACTGATTGTGCATACTTATTGGTTTCATCGACCATAACAGCCCACATAGCATTAGTTATAAACAGATAAAGAAACGCTATCAGATTTGAACCAACTGGAATATTTTTAGACCCTACATTTGTTACTGTAAATTTAAAGCTATATCCTGCTCTTATTCTGGAGGATATACCCTTACCCACGAAGCCACCTGTACTTGGGTTTGTGTTATTCTACATCTTCGTGTTTGTGTTGTATTAGGAGCAAATTTAATGTGTGATGGTCCAGCTAGACCAGTATTAATTTGTGCTAATGTTGGTGTTTGTTCAACATTTTCTGGAAGTTCAGATTCAAATGTGAGACAGTTTTCATTATCCGTGTTTTCCCAATCAGCATTTTGGGCTACCTCAAAAGAATCATCAGAACAATTGTAAAAAACTTGTTTCAGAATCACTACCATCTGGTAAGTCATCTGCTGGCAGATCATCTTCAAAAGTAAAGGCCCTCATATCGTGATAAGTTCTTGGAGGAGAAGTCATAGTCTCCCCCCCCCCCCCAATCCTCAAAATCTGACAATTCAGAGTCTATTGCAATATTCCTGAGGTTGTCAGATTCATCCATCACTAAGTTATTTGTGAATCCTATGATACAAAAGTTTATAAATAATAGTTTATAACATAAAATAAATAAAGTTTTCTCCTAGACTAGGCCTGTAACAAATACCATGAAAATATTAAAATTCACTAAAAATAAAAAAATTTAAAATATTCTCTAGAAACACTAACACACATATTATAACTTATATAAACCAATTATAATAAATAAATCACTCTAAAAAACACAATAACTTCTTTATAATAAAAATAAATTGAACAAACGCATGGTTTGCTCACAAGGCAAAATGGCTAAGAGCATATAAGTAATTAAAACCAAGAAGATTTCCGCTAGGAAGTCCGACTTTAAAATATTCACTGCCATAGTGATATTGTGCCTATGACATAGATTCTTATACCATCTCGTAGATCTAAATTTCTTCTTTGCAGTAGTACAAAGATCAGCAGGAATATATAAAATATAAAGATCAAATCTTCAAAGTTTGTTATGTCCTACGAAGCCAAACGGAGGAGTAAATTTTTGGAGTACTTCGTAGATTGTATATATCTCATAAACTATAAAACTTATGTAGTTCGAAAGAGAAAGAAAAATACAAGGTGGAGCAATATACTACAAAATATTATCAACTTGTGGTATTTGGACAAGAATTACCATTTACAAAAATTATATAATCCATTAGTTCACATGTGCTTATATTGTGACATTCTGTGACGGGCTTCACTCTCGCAGAAAAATACAACATTTTATCGAATTCTTGAATTTTTATCTTTCATGAGAAGGATATTTTGGTTACATGATTATAAAATATTACAACATTACCTTTACAATGATATATTACACATTTCGATAAAATAATATTTACTAGACTCAAAGTTGAATTGAAAAAAATGTGATTTTTGGCATGTAAAAATAAAATTATTGATTTTGTTTAATTTGTACATTTTTCAAACTATAACAGAAAGATTTGGAAAGCACAGACCGAAACACAAAGACTTGATCTATAGAACAGTGTTATGGTAGATTTGTTAGACAGAAATATGAAAATTAGAGAAAGAATGACGTAAATTTGTGTTTCACAACTGCACAATTTTTGGGTTTTCATTTACAGCTAAATACACAACCTTGACCAATGAATTAAATATTATTTATAGCATTTTATGAATTAAAATTTTTTTTTTTTATGAATATGCATCTTTGGAACATTAGCTTTACAACATTATTAAATTTATTGTAGTAGGATGATTCTAAGTGGGTGAAATTTTCAATTTCAAAAACCGTGTTTTTATTCTGATAAACGACAACTGCCCTGCGGAACAAAAGTTCCGAAATGCAGTTTAAGAGTTATAAATAAATTTTAAAAACTTTCAATAGAAAAAGTTGCTGAAATAGTGAATGTATCTTTTAGACTTGTTTACAGAATAATTACATAAAAGAAATCCTCTGATGAAGTGAAATCTTCGACCAAAAACTTAACAAGAATCGACATTATCAGTAACTAGTTTGGCACTGTAACTAAAACCAGTATCATAGTTAAAGTTCACAAAATTTTCTTTAAAAATATGTACATATATGTGTTGTATATACAGAATGATTTTTTGAAAACTTACCACCTCTATTATTTAAAAGACGGCATGAGATATGTATAATCTGTTCTCGGGACAGTTATTTATCTTTAGAGGATACCTTTGAATACCTATTTACAAAATACAAAATAAACCCTACCCCCTTCCCACCACCCTATCTCAAAAAATAATGAAAACCTTAATTTATTTATTATATCGGAACTTGGATCCATAAAAACATGGTCAGGAAATGAAATCATCCACTTAGTATACAGCCCTCTCCAAAAGAAAATATTTTAATTTTGATTTAAAGTACTTAGGTTATTTCTTTCAATGACTTTGGGAGTTTATTAAGTAGGGAAATTCTGGTTTAAGCAAAGAGCTTTTTACAGATGTTCAGTTTGTGCAGATCACATCTAAAATCTCACCTATTCCTTGTGTAATAATTATGATAGTCACCATTATTAGCTATTTGGCCTTTAAAGTGACAACTTAAAATTACTTCCAAAATATACATCCTGGGAAAGGTTAGGATGTTAAAATCCTTAAAAGCCTCCCATCATGATTCTTTTGTTTCAATCTTATATTGCTTTTTTTTCTTCTTTTTTTTGCAAGGAGAAGACCCTTTGTAAATTTTGTTTATTAGAATTTTCCCACTAAACAATCCCATAATTTAAATGTGGATGTATTACACCATAATAGACCATTTTTGTATCAATTATTTAGCTAGATAAAGGAGCATTAACATTCCTGAACTTATTTTATTAAACAAGCTATCTATGTGTTTGATTTATGTTTTCTATCAATAACGAGGCCTAAGAATTTGGTTGCATCAGTAATTGAAGCACCATAATCATTTATATTATGGTGACTATATTTTTGTGTTTATATTTTAGAGCTTAGTATTAGTATATATTTTTTTATACAAGTTTTTTTTTATTTTCATGATTGTCTATTCGTAAATGTCTATGTATGTTATATGTATAATAATTATTTATGGAGGAATAAAAAAATTAGTAAACAAGTAATAAGTAAAAAATTTCTGCACCACTAATCGCAACACTATAATAGAAATTGTGTATAATGAAATGAAAGGAAAACATTTTTGAATTTTGTGTTTCTGATTGCCTATATCAAATAATATTTCTGTTATTACTATGTCAAAAAGTCCTATAATGTGCGATGATAGATTGTTCTTATTCTTGATAGATTTTTAACCACCATAAAATGTTTATAATGTAAAAATAAATAAATAGAAACACTGCTTGCATTAATTTATTTCAGGATTAACAAGCACAACGTTGGCCGCTCTTTCGAAACTCATGAGTAATGTTGAAGTAGCAGATGACATAATTTCAGTGATCCGTCTAGTGATTGGACAGTTTTCTATGAAAAATATTGAATCAGAAAGTATAGAGATTCCCATCAGTGTAAAACTATGGCGAGTACCTGGTTGTCATGAACTTCTGGCTTCACTTGGTAATTATTAACAAATATTAGTGATTTTGTATTTTTGTAAATTATTGATATTAACCTTAGAACTAACAAAGGTCAGAAATGTGATTCAATTAGTTCTTTCTGAAGTGGCAACAATGGAAATATGACTATTATGGAGGCCTTGACGAATATCAATCCAATAAAATGTAGTCCATTCGTAAACATTCCGATACCAATTGATACCTGACATTGCAATCTTACTTACAGTGTTCGAACACAATTGAATTTGAGAGGTCATCGGATATTAGCAGCTGTGAAAAATCAACTGATTTTAACGTAACATTTTTTAAACTTAGTGTGTGTTACTTGCTTTGTTCTAGTTGTGTTTTAATTTGTAATTTGATGATTTATTTTGTTTCACACATTCAAAATATAAAATGCTGCATACTGCAAGTTCATATAATCAATAAAAAGGTAATTATAGAGGGTGTTTACTTAATAAACTGACACTGTGTATAAGATATTAATTTTGTACTGTATAGTATACTGCCTTCTACAATCTTTATTGATATTGTATTTTGATAGTTATTTCACAATTTTTCAAACATCATCAGAAAAAACGTGAACATATAAATAATGTTCTTAGATGCTAACACAAATGAACAATATTGATTAATGTTATTAATAATTAATGTGTTCAAGTTTTTTTCTAATGATGCCTAAAAATAAATTAAACAACAATAATACAATATCAATAAAGATGTCTCAGGCAACTAAGCAGCACAAATATTAGTATATTGTGACACCAATCAGTGAAACTTAATAACAACAAAACAAATAATTACTTTATGTAAGAGTCTTATTTCTGTTTATAAGCTAGCTTTATCTATCGTACCAGTTATTTTTTTATTGTTCACCCCTCCCTATCCCATAGTGCACGACCAAATTTGAAAATTGTTACTCATTACATTTTTAGAAATAATGTTTACAATCTAGTTGTGCATCTGAGTCGTTGAAAAAAATTGTTTAGTCAATAAGAGGCTTTGTAATTTTCTAAAATCCAATAAGATAAATGGTAAATAATACATGTTAGGGGGGGGGTACTTACAATTCAGTTCATTAACACTTTGAAGCCTAAGCCCGAGTATAGGTCGGGCAGTGCGACAGCGCTCGCCGCCGAAGCCCGAGTATACATCGGGCTGCGCTAAATAATTCTATACGATCGCGATGTCGGCATATAATCGGGTTTCGGCACTTTTGCTTAGCTAATTGGTTATTTATCTTTGCATGTCTTTGATTTTCGAATAGTCTGTGCTGTTGATATGGACTAAATATAAATAAGCTGATGCTAGGCAACGTAACACGTTTACGAGGAACGTAGCAGACGTTTGTTTAGTTCAAAGTTAGTGACTGAGTAATCAAGATTCGTTATGTTTGTTTGTTGTTTTTCTTGAATAGGCCTACTAAATACTTTTTGAGTTATGGTGGTGCCCAGAATGTTCAGTACCCCTTTGTGTACCTGAATGTTTCAAACTGTATCATACAAAGGCCAATTATGTTTAGCGAAGTGCTGTGTAGCTATTATTGTTTGTGTGTGTATTTTACCCTTTTTCAAGATTAAGGAGTGTTGACTGTGAGTAAAATATCTATTTACATGTATATATATATATATTTAAAAAGGTAATTTCTTTAGGTTTAAAATGATATATAATAAGTCATATATGATAAATATAACAAATTCCACAATTTTTTTAAAAACATGTCCAAAACCCCCAGGCACAGTAGGAAAGCAGCGCGTTAGAGAGTTAGGCTTCAAAGTGTTAATGAATATCGTAATTATGTTGAATGTATAATCAAATAAATATGATTATTCTAAATATTTTAAATGAGATTAAAAATATAAAAGAAATCTGCAGGAGTTGTTTATTTTTAGCCATATTTGAACCTTTAAGCTATTAGACTTTCAAAAAATCGAATTTTTCATTCATACAAGTTATATCCAAGAATTTCTCAAACATCCACACAAATTTTGTACTTTATCTGTTCAAATGGAGGCTCATGAATTCGTCTTTTTGTTAAGTACTATCACATTTGAAAGTTGTTATGGATCTGAAATAATCGAGCATATTTTCTTTCTTACAACATCTTTGTTTTTTTCTCTATTAGTTAATAGAAAAACATTAATCATCTTTAATTTATATATAAAATAGGCATATATAACATTTATAATATATAGAGATATATTTTTATTTTGTGTAAACTAAGTTATTTTATGTACACAAAAATTGTATTGGAAAGCCATGAAACAAAAGAGTTTATCAAATTATCATGAAACAATAAGTCTATCTTCTATTTTTCACCTTTAATCTGTAAGAAAGGTCTGTTCACCTTTCTTTCACATTTAAACATTACAATAATACATAATATAGATTTTCCAATACATTATAACTGTTTTAAATATTCTTTTTATTCTGAAATATTATTAATTCTCAATAGCAATAAAATCAAAACGAAGTAAGTATAATTATTTTTAATTAAATAAAAATTGACACTGTTATTTTCTTACTATAAACCCATATTGAATTTTCCATAAGAGTGGTAAGTTACATCAAAGGCAATATGTTACTGGAGAAAGAAATCAATAAATTTGTATAGCTCCTGAAGGCCAATATGCTACAGATATTTTTATTCGGATTAGTTAATTTTTCATATGTGAGGTTCTGAAGTAAGATCTAAAATAAAAAATGATAATGATAATGGTTTTTCTTTCAACAATATCTCCAACAAAATTTTGTCTTTCATGCAACTTACCACATTTATAACTCAGAATCATCTGTTTTTAATTTTACAGTTTCAAGAACCCTTTTAAAATATTTAGTATGATAATTTAGTAGTAAGTACAGTAGAGTCTCGCAAACTCGGCACTCGATAACCCGGCAGTCCGGATTACTCGGCGACCCCGACGGGAAAAAATATATATTTCTAAAAACAGCGGTGTTCGTAAAAGTTCGGCAGATCCCAAAGCGGGCATTAACTTCGATCGCTCGAATCGTTGATGGTACTTTTCCCACGTTAAACTCGTCATAAAGCTTTTTTACAGATTCCTCTCTGTCAAGTCTTTTTAACACATTTAACCGCGTCTCAAACGAAACCAACACACGCTTCCGTTTTCGTAACTCGCTCATTTTTTTTTTTTTTTTACTGTATATACTGTATAAGAAAGAAAACTGAAAAGAATTGTTATATTTTCCATAATGTATACTAAATTGATTCGTGGAAAAAAAGCGGCCCATCAAAAGTTTTTGCAGGTGTATGTCTGCTATATCGACGGGTGCCAATGCCGCGGTGTTATTATGCCGCCGACAATGGGATACCGCTATCGGAAAAAGTCGTTTGATATCGCCGCCGCTTTGGTGCCGCGGTGTCTTTACACTGCCGACAATGGGATACCGCTATCGACAAAGTCGTTTGATATCACCGCAGCTTTGGGTTTAAATTACAAATTTTTTTTTGCCCTTATTCCCGATAACCCGGCATTTCACAAACTCGGCACACTTCCGGTCCACATTACGCTGAGTTTGCGGGACTCTACTGTACACCTATAAGTACTGTTTTTAGGTGTAGGGCTGGATCTACACATTTTTTCATTTAGTTTTGAGTTAGATCCCTCTCTTTCATCTTTCCTATCTGGTCTCTCTTGATATCAGGACTTGTTCTCTTCTTACCCTGGCACTAGGAGGTCTTTATTTTATGCTGTCCCCCCCCCCTTTTTAGGACGACCAATATGGTTGTTGTTTGCCTTTAAACAACAACAACGATTCAAGGAGAATGAAAAGCCAGATGATCTGACAAATTATGGGGCTAAAACCTCAATCATTGGCCTAGAACCTGCTTGTGGAATATGCAAAACGGTAGCAAAAATTGTTTTGAGGAAGTATGTTAAAGTAGAGTTGTTTGGTTGCTCTATGAATCATTGTACCAACCTAATCAAAAACTCTAGATTGATTAGATGCAAACAAAGGAAATTCCTTGAGCTTCCTAAATGAAAATGGAATGTTAGTAAAATATTTAAATACCCCAGGTTTAACACACAGTAGCTTGTGTGGTCAACATACTTTTGAAGTGTGAAGTACCTGGAGTGAAGGAGATTCTTGAGCTTTGGCCTACTTGGAACTTTAAAAAAATCTAACTACCTGGAACTTAAAAAAATCTAAACCTAGCAAAACTTTTTTTTGTTTTTAGAGAGAGAAAGAAAAAACCTCTCATAGGACTTTTTCAGATCTATGATCTACTTCAAGGGAATGCTTATTCTACACCTAGTTGTTTCATCTAGTCACTTGCTATCTTAATTTCTTCAAACACAGCACAATTTCAACAAAGTATGAGACCCGATTCCAGGAAGTATGAGATCTTGTTTTATAACATTTTACCAACTATAATAGCTGTGTCCAGCAGACCAACTTCCGCCTTGAGCCTCCATATCTCATTTGCCCATCTATCGTGTTTAAAGAAGGTGTGCTTTGCATCATCTAGATAAAAGTCACCATATAGGCAACCCAGGCTTTCCACCTTACCTATCATATGCAGGTATGACTGAAAACAGCCATGGCCAGTAAGGAACTATTTCAGATAGAATCACACTTCCCGATCTTTTCTGTTGATCCATTCCGCCAGGTATTAATACTGCTGGTTCTGTGACAGTTCTATATGAACACACCAATCAGCAGTCATCGCTTTCCGGCTGTCGGTCCCCTGGTGTTGGCCATAAACCAGCTCAGGACTGTCATCATCTTAGCTGCCTTCTTGCTGATTGCTTGAGATGCTCCCAATAATTTAGGCAGATGTCAAAAAACTTTACAGAGTTTTTTGTCACAAGCTCCTCTGTGCCAACATAGTAGGAAGAACTGTCGGCATCTGTCATCTTGTCTGTTTTCAAATATTAAATCTGTTTTCTGAGATACAAGGTAAATCAAAACATCACCTAGGAAAAAATAACCTACCAAAACAGGTTCTAAGACTCACAAAGAACATGGAACTGAACTAGATTTACTAGTATCAAGGAAGTCTTTTAGGCTAAGGTGCCAAGGATGTAAAACTCTCTTCCATCATATGGAATTTTTTCCCCTAAATTTTTAATGTTTTAGGAACAACTTAGCATTTCTCTTGTGTATTACATTGTATATATTTATATTTTGAATCTAGATTGTGATTATTTTCTTTTATAGGATTTGATTTAATGGAAGTGGGACAAGATGAGGTGACTCTTCGAACAGGAAAGCAGGCCAACCGGCGAAGCATACATTTTGTTCTCCAAGCACTATTGGCCTTGTTTGGTGAGTTTTTTTATCCATTTTTACACAGATCTTGCGTAGTTGCAACAGAAATATTTCCAGTTATGTTTTCTGATAGTTTGCACGAAAACTACAACTTCATAAAGATAAAATTGTTAATATTGCATGATTATATTTGGTCTAACTCCATTTTTTAAAATGAACTTTGTAAGGAAAACAATACATTGTGAATTGATGGATGCTTAATAAAGTAGGTCAAATAAGCCAAATTCAGCATAAATTAGCTACCAGTTCACATTCTAATGACCTCATGGATAATCTAATTAATGGAGTGTCTTCATTAAGTTTGTCTTTAAAGAAGATCCACAAAGTTTCAAAGGATTTGCCATGTCAATTTAAAATGATGATGAGCTTAAGATATTATTTGAAAACTGATGATAGTTTGAGTGGAATGTTTGATAGTGGAACATGCAGTTTACATGTAGTTCATGGAACTTATAAAATATTTAAAAAACAATGTTTAAGGTGCATTTATTATTTATTCAGTGTTTACCTCTTTGGCGTGCTGATTTTACTCACATTACTAGTTGTTCAACATTTCCATTAAAGGATTATAAAACAATAAAGCTAAAGTTTCAAAATTATTTTAATAATAAAATGAGCTATAATTTTTTTGCCTTGCGGCATCATCAGGCAACTGATAATTAACAAGTATTGACAACTATTTATACATACACAAGTAACAGGAAACTGAAATACAATAGAGAAATCGGGAAGGGTAGGGGGAATAACTTAGCAGGTTGAGGAAGGTTGATGAACTTTGTTAAGGATGGGTTTTAGAAGGAGTGAAGAATTTAATACAATTTGGTCATTTAAGTTGAAAATAGGTCCAAGTAAAATAGATCTATTTAGTTCTAAATATTCTAAATTATTTAATCTATTACTTTTATTTACTATAACTATTTAGCAAAGTTAGAGTTTCTATAGGCATGTTTCCAGCTATTTACATGATCTTTGATCCTAACTTTTATAGATCAACCTGATTGACCTATGTACTCAGAGTCATAATCTTGACAAGATATTTTATAAACTCCACTATTTTCTAACATTTCTTTTTTATCTTTATTATTAACCAACATTTTCCCTAGATTTTTGGTACAATAAAAGGTGACATTTAGATGAAATAAGGTTACTGATTTTATAACTAGTTCTGTTGATATAAGATAATTTACAATATTTAACTATTTCAATCAGTAGCGGCCGATGGTTAAGGGCAATGGGAGGGCTCTGTTTTATTTTATACACGTAAGGGAAGGCATGTTATCATTCACTTAACATTCATAATCACAAAGGGTTAAACTTAAAAACATAAACAAACAACTCGTGTGAGTGGCGAGACACTATTTAGAACAATTGCGCCAACTTATTTTGCCCATCGAAAACAAGGTTTTTAGTAATGCGGAACATCTAATTTATGGTGGTTCACTGACTGATGTCTGCGCGCGCAGCTTCGGACTCTGCCCTAGAAGCCCATTACACGCTGTGTAAATGACGTCACGGCACCCTCAGCTCTGTCTGCTCCTTGCCCCATATGACTAAATGCAATGAAACTGGGACGCTCTGGCCACCGTCCGAACTCCAGAATACATTCGTCAAATATTTTATATTGTAAAACTTCCACTACAAATGATGGTGAAATCCATAGCGGCAATTCATAATTCATTTATCTCCACAGAATTAAATACATATAGGTATTTACATTATTAAAATAATATTATCATTGGGGGGCGGCGTCCGAGAGTCCTTATGAGTAAGCCGCCACTGATTTCAATGCTATCATTATGGGAAGAGTAGACTAAATTTTCAGCTCTTCGCTTTAACTTCTTTTCTCTTACCAATAAGAAAAAAGTTTATATTCTCTTATTTGGAATTAGAAACAGGTTTATTACCACACACAAATTTTAAAATGGGCATGTTTTAACATGGACTTTTCAGTGGATTCAAATTTTATAAAATATGAATTGGTCGAAATCAGATTTGGGCCTGCTGGAGTATGCAAAAACATTAAAAAACTTCATGTTTTGCAATTTAAGAAGCAGTGTTTAATTCTGAAAGGAACTGATTAAAATACAGCATTGTTAAATACAACATGTTTTTTCACCTCTTGTGATGTCAAATAAGAATTTGAGGGCAAATGGAGTAAAATTAGCATTAAATGAGCTCATTACAAAAAACCCATTTAAAATACTAGAAGAAAGAAAGAGTAGATGTTTTTTGTCAAATTTGTTCGAATGCAATTTAGTTGGAAAATGCAGATTTTGTTAAATTCGTGCATACAATTTTAGTGATGATCCATGTAAATGCATCTGTTGAACATGGTTTTTCTATCAATAAATAATGCATTAAAATTTTTTTTAAAGATTCATATTTAGTAGCAGAATGAGTTGTCTCTGTTGCTGTTTTATCACAATGCTAGCTAAAAGACACCATTATTATAAATAGTATGTATCATGCAGCCAGAAATGCTTGAGACAGAAGGATGGATGCTTTGTTAAAACAAAAATGTAAGTAAGACCCAATAGCATTAAAAGATCTTCAGCAGAAACTACTATAATGTGCTATCGCTAAAGATGATGAACTTGGTGCTCTTGATAGTGAAATTAGTAATTTAAAAAAAAAAACTAAAATCTTGATAAGTCATTAGTCTATAACCAACTTGATTACGATTAGAATTGACTGATTTAAGAAAATATATTATACTGTGTTAAGAAACATTTTTATTATATTAGTGTATATAGTGAAATGAAGAATATATAAGGTTATAATCTACATCCTATATTTTATTAACTTTTTTTAAATTTAGTGTGAGCTTTTGTTTTATTTTGTGTTAACTCTATAAAACTGTAAAAAATTCATTTGATTCAACTGGGCCTCAAAAATATTCCAATAATCAGTTCTACTTCCTACTTCATTGATTTAAAAGTAATGATTTTTTTTTAATTTTGATAAATAGGAAGTAATTAAAGCAAGTTTTTTTTAAGTTTAATGGATATACTGTACATATGATGTTATCTATACACTATTTTGATTGATTAACTGCACATGTAGAGCCTGTAAAAGTTAAATAATTAAATGTCAAGAGTAAGAATGTAACAATATATCTATGTTCATTTCTGACACTATCATAAATCGTTTACATTTTTC
Organism: Aphrophora alni; assembly: GCA_963513935.1. NCBI lineage: Eukaryota > Metazoa > Arthropoda > Insecta > Hemiptera > Aphrophoridae > Aphrophora > Aphrophora alni. The sequence continues at coordinate 38,644,572 of OY740765.1, read as the reverse complement.
CCTGGACAGTATTTTCAATAACAGTTTTAATTTTAAAGGGAAAGCAGAAGGAGTTGACGTAGAAGATGTGAAAATTAAAATTAAAACAAGATTCTGAGAGTTCTAGAAAGGAACATTCAAAAATAATTTTTTCGCTTAGGTTAACTAGATCATCGTGGGTTCATTAACTTTTTTTTTTAATTAGCAAGCAGGAACCCTCACCCCTGTCACTACTTATAGTAAAATAAGTACAACCTTATAACCATAAATAAATCAGCATTTGGAGAGTCTAGAAAATTTTCATTTAATTTTGTACTGAAAGTATTTCCCAATGTATTTAAAGTTTATTTAAGTAAACAAATTTCCCTCTAAAACACTAAGAATTTAAATGAAACTAGATAATTTTTGTAATTCTCTTTCACATTATACAATTGTTACCAATTCTCCATGTTTATAAAAGAGTAAACTCACATCCTATTTTTACTACCCAAAACCTCATTATTTTATTTTATTGTTGGTTATAGATGAAGGCTCATTCAGTTTGTTATGAATATTGTCCTACTAAGGCTTTGATTTTTTAATTATCCATGTTTTTATATATCCATGTTTCAAAAGTAAACACACATCATGTTTTGCTACCTATTTGTTTTTCTACATCCTCATTGTTTTATTTGTTTGTCAGAGTGACTATAGACTCGTCATTTGAATACACCAAAAGATACTTTCTAGATATAAAATAATCTTATTTTAAATTTTATTTGGTATAAATTTTCAATTTTTATAGAAAGTTGCTTCCTTTGAATTGACTTCAGGAACTTTTATATTTGTTTAAAGGTGGTATAATATTTTTTACAAAGTTTAGCACTAATAACTTTGTTATACTTTATTTAAAAGGTAACTGAACTATTTATTGACTAAAATATGTACAAGATCATGCACACATGTATATACACATATTCTGAGTATATGTCTGTATTGTCTAATTATTATAAATATATGTGTTGTGCGCTACACATGTCTGGATAGTGCTCATGTCTATAATGAATATAAGCTCATCATCACAATTGACACTACCATGTTGAGTGTTGAAACTTTTAACATTTTTTATTTTAAATACGAACAGACAAAGTAAAACCTGAAATGAATGAGAGTGACATGTACATATAAGTCCTACAAGTATATGTTGCTTCACACTTCAGTCTAACTTTCACATTCCCAAAGTTGTACATTTTAAAATAAACTACTATAATTTGTATAATACCATTTTGTTTGAATTATAATTTTGGTTACTTTTATTCTTGTACATTTAACACCGTAGAACTGGCAAATGCTGCAAATGCGGATCAAATAGTTCTTTCTGAAGTGTCAACAACGGTTATGTAGTCTTTGACTAGTATCGTTATAAAGAGTATATAATGTAATATGAGTGTAAAAGTACCTATCAATAGCTGACATTAAATTTTTCTTTCAGTCTCCAATAACAATGGAATTTTAGGTTTTGTTGAACAATAACAGTTATGAAAAAACTACTAATTTTAACCTAGCATTTATAACTCGACTGTGTGTATCAGTTGCTTTGTTCTAGTGTGTTTTAAGTTTATAATGGATAGAAGAGTTTGTAATTTTAGTGATATATTTGAAATTCATTTAAGAGTAGGGAACAGTGATGTATTTGATTACACACTGGATGGTGATCTAGTGATATTACTTTCAGACTATTCGCTTGATGATTTTTTTGAAAGTGTATAAAGTTTGATTGTTGTTAAATAAATATATTGTTTCTGTAGAAAAGTTATAAGTCCTATACATTTTTATATTCATAATTGAAAAGTGATTCTATTGCAATTTTAAAATTAAAATTTTTTTAAATCCGTGTGTGTTGAGTCCAATCAAAGTTGAAAATAAATTTAAAAAATTCAATAATTTTGAAAAAAAATAATTAAAAGATTCAAATATGTTGTTTACAATAATATAATAATTTGCTGTTGTGTTTTACGAATAAAATGATATGTTATAAGATTATGTTATGAATATTCAGAATTTTTTATCCATTTTTCAATTTTGACAACTATTTTATAATGAACGGCTAGTGTTCAGTTTAAACCACTATCATCAGAAGTGTTGTGTCAATTGATCAAATTATAAATATATTATATTTGTACATTTGTATAGATTATTTGTAGGTAAAATTGTGTTAATTAATGGCATTATGTTATTATTAGTTGGCATTTGGTAACTAACTATTTGTTTAAAAAATTGTAATCATACTATGCACCTAGACATTTATTTCATTCATTTAACCAATTTAACACCGTCCAGTAAGAAGGCACTTAGCATGAGGGGATCAGAATGTTTTAATATAGAAATACCTACAAAATAAATTTGTAAATGATTTTATTCTTGACAATATGTATATAGTGGTTCTACAAAAATTGTAAAAAAATATCAAATTTTCAGCCTCAAAACTAAACTTCAAATATACAAAATGTGAGAACAAATTTACCCTACATTTATTACATAAATTAAACCAATCTAGTATAAAATTTGCAAAATCAAATCCTGGACCCTTAAAAAGGAAAAAAAATTAATGTTACAAATACAATAATATGAAATCAAATATCCATGGAGCACTGGGGTGTTATTCACAATAAGGAAATAGAGTTTAGCTGTAACCCTCTGACGATGATGACTATGTCATTGAAATGTACACATGGGTAATATAATAAACATATCGGATTTATTACAATCTAAGTTTTGTTTCTTGTTTTTGTGGTTTGGGGAATCCTTGTTTTCCTCATTACTAATAAAATTTATTTAATGATTCGATAGTATTTTAAAATTTTCTTTTATAAGTAGCTTAGTTTTAACTCTAGTGCTGAAAAGTTTATATTTATATCTTTAATGAGCCATTATCTCCTAAACAGTTATATATATTGTTAACTGTAAGAATAAAATCTTAAAAATGGATTTTCTATGAACGTCTGGCATAAAATGATTGGCTTGTATTTGTTAGTTCTTACATATCCTCTAAAGGTCCTCTTTTGGGAGGGGAAAATTTGATCCTACAGTATGGTTAAACAGATCACTACAGACACTATACATGCTACGAATGATAAAGATCGCTGCAGTAATAGACAACGGAAGTGGCCTGACTTCACCGTGGAAACGTATCCATGTGAATGGGATTTTCTAGAAAGTAACTAATAATGGGCATGCACAGTATCACAATTGCCATGTGAATTTCGTGTTTTTGTTTTATAAAACCTCTTAGATTAGTTTAAACATACAATTTTTTTTTCAATTTGTATAAATATTAGTTTGACAAGTAATATCAAACTGGGAAAAATTCAAACGATAATACTCTTTGAATTTAGCTTCATCTTTAAGAAAATATTTTTTTGGGAGGGGTAGGGTTTAAGGTGAAAAACCATTACAGTCATCATCGCCTATTTACAAAGATCTTGTTTAGATGATGAAATTCACCACATTCAGACTCTTTTTGTTCAATTATGAACCCGTTTCTTTTCCTGTATTACCAAAGTAAACACCAGCTATATTGAAATTAAATGAAATATATTATTCTTCCATTACATACTTTGTACATATTTAATACATGTCAGATAAAACACAAACATAGAACATTTTAAATAAAGTTAAATTGAAATTAAGGTCAGAATTTAATATTAGTTGTAGTCTGGTTACAGTGTAGCTTTCTGTATTGCATCGTGTCCGTAGCGTCCAATGCATACATTTCTGTGTGGCTGCGGCTTAGAGGTACAGTAGCTTCATTTTACCTTTACAGTACGAGTGTACTGTAATTCTTCTTTTTTCTATCTATTCAAAATTTCATTAATTATATACACATTTTGTTAAAGCACAAATCGATGAAAAGTATCAGCTTTATAATAAAATAAAATAGTACATTTAAAATTTGTTTGGTTGTCTGAAACATAAATATAGTGTGATCTGTCGATCTGTGGACTTTATGATAAAACGTATTAAGTAACAAACAATTTACATAATTTCAACATTTATTAAGTATGTTTCTTTTACAGGAACAGATTTTGTATTCATAAACAATCCAAACACATATAAGACATTTTTTAAACGTGAAAACTATTTGGAATATAATCCTATCTATTAAATCCTGTTAAATCTCAAAAAATTGTAATACTACCATCTGAATGATGAAACCATAAATTCTTTCTCGCCCATCCCCAAACCCAAATAAAAATCAACCAAAACATAGTATCACCAAAGTGTCAGTTCGGTAGTTGTCAATCAAAAAGTGAAAATAAACTATGTACGCCATCAAAAAAAAATTATATAATTAAATAGAGCCTAAAATTGCTTCACATGTAACAGGTTAAGTTACGAGGTTAATTTTCCTCAGTTATTCCCGATCCATATATTGTTTTGCTTGTGATTTTTCACATGGGTTTGGATCATTAATCTTTACATTTCACTATAATTTGAACAAAATTGGTAGTCCTAATTTTGAGAAATAAGTTTATTTATAACAGCCCCTTGGCTGATTTTTTGGGTTTTCACCAATAACTCAAGAATTAGCATTTTTTTTAAAGATGGTGACCAATACGTTTCATGTGGACCAATAAAAACTATGTTTAATAAAAATTTGATCAAAATTGTTAGAGACAATTTTTAGAAAGTCGAAATTTTGTGGGTTTTTTTGTTATGGGAATTACCCCCAAATTTTGAGTTATTAAAAAAAATGCAAAAAAGTACAGAAATGTGACTAAAATTTGATTCAAAGTGGTCCACACTTTGTAGAATATTGCACATATGACAGACAGACATCATTCCAAAACACAACTTTTTTGGACCGAAGTGAACTCAAAACAGAATTATCAGTAAAAAATTCTATATCGATTTTTTGAACTGTCTCTTAATTTTCTCTATACACCTCATATATATTTGAAAGTCAAAATGAATTAGTTTTTCATTTATCAGTGTTAGTAAGTCTATTTAGATTGAGCTATATTTATCGCTTAGACAATAGAACAATTTTGAAATTTAGTGTTTTGTGTATGTGTGTGTGTGTGTGTGTGTGTGTGTGTGTGTGTGTGTGTGTGGTGACTTTACTGGTGACGGTATAAGACCACATTTATCTAAAACAAAATAAGAATGTCAACTAACCAATAATGAAGTACAAACCTATTATATAATTCAAGAAAGCATGTAAATATAAATATATGTAAAACATATTTGATTAATATTTAATTTTAGATACTCAGGAAGCACCAAAAAGTTTGAGTATTGCTTCCTCTAGCTCTCTTGAAAGTTTAGCTTCTCTTGAAGGTGGAAAAGAGACAAGTACATTACCTCCTCCTCCTCTCCCTAGAGGTCCATTGGTACCAGGATTAAGAGCTTCAGGAGCGCCTGGTGCTTTTACGAGTTATGTGAGAAGAAGAGGGGAGCCAGATGGACGTACAGCTTGTGCAGCAGAAACTAATAGTTCAATTAATAAGGTTAGTAGTTCACTTAAAAGTAAAATAACTTATTTTAATTTAGTGGTTGATTTTATCTGGTGATTCATTAAGGGCATCATGATTTTAACTGTATCATTTGTAAATTATGCAATCCTATCAGTATGCAGTGCAACTGATAATTAATAATTGTAATAAATAACAGTACGCTCTATAGACTATCCGGCCTAATATGGTGGTCAGCTGGGTAGGATAGTGAAAAAGCTGGATGTTAAGAGTAAATTACTTCCTGTGCTATATAAAACCAAATTTGTGAGAATTAAATATCAGTAGCATTTCATAGCATATTTAAACTAGTAAATAAACTTTGTTTAATGAAATATTTTTAATATGACCTAATTATGAAAGGAAAGTTACTAAAAATTATGAAAATATTTATAAGTCATAAAATTTATTTAATGTACAGTTATAAAATTACACAACTGGTCATAAGTCAAAATAAAAACAGAATGGTGTGTAAACAACCAATTACGTTAGATATCTTCTCCTAACTGAGTAATGTAAAATAATAAAGCTTTAATTTTAATGTACAGATGTGGGAAAAGTTGTATATGCCGTTCACACAGTGATCTCTTTGTCAATAAAGTAATTCTAAAGGGAAGTGCTTGTAATTACTTGAGATATAAAAACTATACAGAAAACTTGTACTGTTTGAATAGGCGTATATTTCATAAGACTTTAGGATCAAAAAAGTATTATAAGTTGACTGTTTTATAAACTATATTTATGGATCCAAATTAATATTATTTATACCACGGCCTGGATCGCATAGTCGAGAGTTAGATGGTTGCGAGTTGACTGTACCTATTTCAATCATCGTATGATCTACTAACATAATGAATTTGCTATTGAGGTTTCAATTGTGTTTTGGCATTCATCTTTAAGCAACGAGTACTAAGAGAGTTGTTTGCTCACATGAGATTGTCAGAATAACATTAAATAACAAAAACACACTAAGTTAAAACATAGATCATCAGGCCTTACTTGGTAGCTTGTAGTACTGATACTAAACTGACGTCGTATAATTATTTCTCCTTCCCCTGTGTCAGTGACGAATCTTGAAGTTACTCCCACTACACACCATTATCTACATGGTTGTGTCAAAAATTATGTTCAAATCAAACAACAATTTATGGTCTAATATATATTTTGGGTCCAACTTTACCATTTTATAAATTTTTAACTTCTCAGCAGGATTCATGTATCTTTTTGATATGGATTTAATATTTTTAAGGTTTTAGAAAAGTCTGTATAACTGTCATCGTAATCAATTAAATATCACACGAATTAAAAGCACCCAACTAAAACCTTTTTAGTTGATGATAACCAAAAGCTTTTTACCTTTAAACAATAAGAAAATAGAAATTAAAACTAAATGCATGATCTAGTAACATGTCATCCACTGAAAATTAATGACTGGTCCATATACTTATTTACTTTGCTTAGGTGTAATCTTATCAGTTCACATGCCCTCCCTCACTTGTTTCTTTTTTTTTTTCATTGGTGTTTTTTAGATAATAAAATATTAAACAAGTTGATAGGTATCATCATGGTACTTACCCAACCCTGTCATACTATGTAATACAAGCAGATTATCTAAATGTAATTGCCAAAAGTTGATTTCTTGAACCTTGTAGGATATGTTAAATTATATTGTTAGTACAAGGGTCATTTCACTTGTGTCTGTGTCTTGGCTCTAGCAGGCCTCAAAGCTATACATATATATAAAGAAGCCTCTACTCATTATGCTCGTGTCAATGATTTGGCCCTGGATCTAGTAATTATGAATATCACTTTCTTTTTAGGAGATCAGGGTTCGAAAATACATTTTTCACACAAACTTCGCTATTTGTCATCGTAGAGATTTAGCGTTTGTACCATTACATATAGAATTGAAATCTGCATTTTTTTTTTTCTAATTTAGTATGATACAAGTTAATTAACACACGAGATATGAACAAAATACTGTTTAAAATAGTAGACATTTTGACATTTTCAATAGTCTCCTATACCAAATTTTATGTTCTTATTTTTGTGGCGGTTATTGTACTTATGTACAGATGACAATGACATATGGCTAAGATGTCGAAATGTCAAAAATTACTTATTTGGTTTTCTGAGGCCATGAAACTTGAAGTTAGTCAGAATTTTTTTTTTTTTTTTTTTTTTTTTGATGATTACCAAACTGAGTAAATAAAATGGGATATGAAATGAAGTTTAAACCATTTGATCCCATGATTATTTTGTACATAGTATCCAAATACAAATTTTTGTATAATAATATATTCTAATAAACACAATTTTTCTATTCTCATTTAATTGATAACATAAAATAACTGGTTTGGATAATTTTACTATTGATGCCCACTCTCTAGATCTCTAGTCACCATTCCCTTCTTCCTCTCTCTCTCTCTCTCTCTCTCTCTCTCTCTCTCTCTCTCTCTCTCTCTCTCTCTCTCTCTCTCTCTCTCACTCTCTCCTCCTCCCCTCCCTCTTCCCATCCCTCTCTCTCCCTCTCTCCCCCCTCTCTCTCCCCCTCCCCTTATATAGGACCTTATATTGTGTGCATAACTATAACAACCTGGTTGAAAATAGGGCAATTGGAACTCATAGGCTAGACGTTACGTCATGGTCTTTAGTAGTCAAGAGATAATGTATAATGTTTTTAGCATGTTTCTTAGGGCTTTACAAATTTGATATTCTTTCAGTGTGTACATATTTTAATTTTTTTGACAGACATAATATTTCTGTATTTTTAACAGTGCTTTCAAAGGTATCGTCATGTTGGGAAATAAAGGAAATGTGTTGACAAAGCTAAATTTCTGTTTAAATAATCTTAAACTTTTGGCATCTTTTATGAAAGAACCCCCAGTTTTTTGTGTGTAATAATCAGTGAAAATAAAACAGTTAATCCTTTAAATACTGGTCAGTTCTAGACTGTTTATTTTTTTCTTCTGTTTTTGGAAGTGCCATTCTATTTTAATTATATTTAGATAGTGTTGTTTAATATCATTGTATTTTATAAATATATATTTAAATTTGTCTATATCAGTATTTCTTTTATTTAGTTTAGGCCTATTGTGTTTTAATGAGTATCTCAATCAAGTTCTTAGAGTATAGTTTTACTAAACTAGCTGTGCACAGAGACCAGGCTCTAACGTTCCATGCCTGCCGCCACTGACAAACACGTCCATTTAATTACTGGTTAGTTTGTTCACCGACTGATTACAGTAAAAATTAACATATAATGAATCAGAATGGTTCAACAATTGTTGGGATAAAATGTGTTTGAATGTGTGTAAGACAGGTGGGGTGAAGACTTGTTTTGTTCCTAGTATGGTGGGGAGTACAGCAAATGTTTTTAGAAAAGTACCCACCTCTTCGCTCATCCACCGACTTTTGGACCATCGTTATTTATTAGAAATTAAAATTTGTTTCATTATAGTAACCTCTCTATTATAATTTTCTTGTGATAGTGGGATATGGTCTACATTATTTTAAGCTACTACGAATGTTGCTATGAATGGTAAGAAGTTACAAGGATGGTTTCATCAGTGGTAATACGTTTTATATAAATATTAATGGAAATAATGAAACAATTATTTAATTACACAACAGAGCTTTATTGAGTGACATATGTTTCGCCGTTGGGCATTTTCAAGCTACTAAATTGAAAACAAAACAAGTCTAAATAACCAAAATTGGAAGAGAAAAAAAAGGGTAAAGTAGAAAGGGTTGAGAAATAATAGTGTTTATGACAGAAAGGCATCACCCCTATTGAAGCCTATTGTGTAACCTTTGTTTTCCAAAATACATCTCCCCCCCCCCTCTCCATCCCACAGGTCAGATCATTGTCCTTTCTGTCATAAATACTATCATTTCTCAACCCTTCCTACTTTACCCTTTCCTCTCTCCTGCAATTTTCGTTATTATTAAACTTGTTTTGTTTTCAATTTAGTAGCTTGAAAATGCCTAATAGCGAAACATATGTCCCCCAATAAATCTCTGTTGTGGAATTAAATAATTGTTTCATTATTTCCATTAATATGGACTTCCATCAAGCACCGACTGTTGTCACATTAAATTATATAAATATTATTGTATTCAAGTTTATTCTGGGCTTAGTAGTTATTAATATGTGTTAATTTTAGGTGTTTCCTAACAAAGTAGTAAGTCGTCCTGGTGGAGGCGGAGAGAGTGATGCAGCATTCACACCAAGTCCTCCTGTTGGTATGGCTGGTGAGCAAAGTCTCACACTTACTCTTGCTCACCAAACAAGGATACGCAGCTTGTATAGCAGTGTGCAGGTAAATTAATAACTCTTATGTTCATTGTACAATTATTCTCAGAAATTGCTGTAATGTTGAAATGAAGGAATTAACTTCCCAAATTTGACTTTTTACTTTCTCACATATATAGTATAGAGAAAGTAACTTGATGGGTCAAAAAATCAATTTCGAGTTGTTTTATAGATATGTCCATTTTGAGGATCCTCGAGTCCAAAAAAATAATTTTTGGGATCATGTCTTTTCGTATATACAGTGTTCTATAGCCCAAACGCGAATTTAATTACATTTGATATGTAGGCATAATTTGGTCATATCTAGGGAAGTTTTTCATTTTTTGATAACTCATAATTTGAGGGTAGCTGCCTTGAAGAAAAAACACAAAATTATTCAAAATTGGCCCCGATGATTTTGATGATATATTCCTCAATTTCATCATCGAAAAACCAAAACACAAAGTATTGATCTTTATTTCTCAAAACATACCAGTTCAGGAGTTATCTGTAAAAAATCATGTATGATGCTGTTATAATATACTTAATTTCTCATAATGGTCTTTACCTGTTTTGTTAAAATTTGAGTAAAATGTGAGGATTTATTAGTTCCAAATAAAACAGTATTACAGTTTAAGAATAATTAATTGGCACAAAACAAACATGAACATGTCATTAAAAGCTTGATTTTAAGCAAATACGATTTACGTTAAGGATATGTTTATGGAAACACAAGTTTAAAGAAACTTGTACACCCTAGAACAGGCAGCTTTCGCTCCAACAAAACCTAATTTCATTTTCATGGTTGCGATGTCAATAAATTGACAGCTGAACAGTCGCTATAATATTTATAATTTTCAACTTGTAAATTTCATTGGATTTTGCCAATCTAGATATTTGCAGAATATTCTGCATCCAAAAATATATAGTTTACATTTTATATAATCTAATAATTATTATAACCAGTTTTTTGAATCAAGTACCTACATCCGATTTTCACCTTCACCAAAACATGGATTGTTTACAATATCAGATTTCTAATCACTTAATATTTCCTGTTCCATGAGAACTGTTAAATTATTTAGCTTTTCTCCTATAACTATAGACAAATTTATTTTAAAACAACCATACCCTATCATCAAAATCATTCATTATAACCACATGTAGATCAAATTTAAATTTTATTCACGTAGAAGTTGAAACTGTGGACAAAACATAACTTGACATGCTCACACATGCAACCAAAAATCCATGAGAAGAAATTTTACAAAGTACACGATGTTACTATGTCAGTTATCTTAGATTTTCTGGATGGTAGTCTTTTTGATTGCACCAATCACAATTTAGTGAAGCAATCAATAACCAATCGAAAGATTAACAAAAAAACGGTAAGGGTAATAGATACTTCTAAGGTGGCAGAAAAAGTCTGAAAAGCTTGCAAAAAGAAGAAAGGGGTGTAAAAAAAATATGAAGAGCATGCTGATAAATAAGTATTAATGTATAAAATATGTTCGATCAAAGTCAACCCAGTATCTATATATATATTTGTGTAGTTATAATAAGTAATTCAAGTGTTTAAAGCGTGTGTCCATTGAATCAAATATATAATTAAATCAAATATCCATAGTGAATATCTAAGAGTTTATATAGGTACGGTAGTGTAAAGAATTTAGTGAAAGGGTATTCCAAAACATTGTAAGTTTAAGTATATTAAGATTTATGTAACACAAGTGTTATTAATATTCATCAAAGGCCAAGAACATGCATATTTAAATGATCTCTAATGAATTGAAATAATAAAATATTAAATGTAGATTTTAAGCTTACATAAATTGTATTAGATTAAAATCCAAAGTTTTAAGTATTATTTAATATTAAATGGTGTGAATGATCGATTTTCAGTAATAAGTTAGCAATAATTTGTACTATAAACTGAATTAATTTTAATCAGTTTTGTATATATTAAAATCAATGTTGTATAAGAAATTGTAATGAGTTATACATTAAAAAACCAGATAAATATTCTCATATTGAAGTTGAGTTTGTCTTATGGTTATTAGATCCTAACACAGTAAAGCTGAGTATATTACTGCACTTGTTCAGTTGGTGGAAAGCCCCCATATAAAGAACTTTAATCTATGCAACAACAAAAATATACACTCCTCTACTAATCTTGAAAGTGTAAATCATAAAAGTGAAATTATAACACTTTTATTAGAAAGTAAAACATAATTTGAATTATTAATATGTTTTAGTCAGATAATTGCAATCATTTGTGTATGTAAAAACTATGTTTTGAGAGTATAAATCAACTATCGTAAAACAAGTAAATCTAAGTGTAAAACATAGTTATATTCCATGATGAACATTCCAATCTAAAACCTTTCTGTAGTCACTAGACGTATTATAGTATTGCAGAATCATAACAATGGTTTTAATTCATTAAAATTTGTCATTTCTGTTTAATAGGATATCTCGCCACCCACAAGTGATGGGTCTGGAAACCCTGTAGCTAACCATCAGCACAGACCAGATTCTTCTAGTTCAGCCAGTTCAGTTACTGATTGGGAAGGTAAATATGTGCTGGGGACTTGGTGGTCTAATATGCAATAAACAGGCCTGTTCTAAATATTTTAAAGTAAATTTGCATATAAATAAATATGAAGCTTGACTTGTGAGATATAAAATTCAACTTAAACACATTTTCTCACAAATAATATTTTTATTAACTTTAACGTGTTTCAATGATTTATTGTCAACTAACACATAGTTATAGTTTGATTATTGTAGCTCATGCATCACTGAAGATGGTGAAATTGTCATTGAAATGCATTTGTTAAAAATGTATTATTTGTGAGAATATATGTTAAAGTTTTATTTTTATTTAAATTTGCACATTTATAAACTCTATTATGTTCAACTCAAATGTAAATTAACATATTTTTTTAATTTTTTTTTTATTTATTTTTTTTTTTCATATAAAAAAGAATAACTATTTATGCTATAATTTTTTTCCTCCAAAAAGACGCTTGTAACAAATTATTTAATCATTACTCTCACTATTCAAATCTGATCCGGAATTTTGAAGTAAGTCCTCTAATTCCTCAAGTGACAAATGTTTAGAACCTATATTTTTAAATAAATAATATTTGGATAACAGTTTAAAAAACTATAATACTGGAACTAAACATCATGTTGTTTACTTCATAATTCACAGACTGTTAACATATCAACTTAAAGATTTAGATTTATGTTTGACATGTCGAAGGGTAAAAGTGAAATTTACGTGATTTGTTGCAATGTACTGGACTCTAGTGTAGAATATGTGAATTAGAAAGATAAGGAATGAATTACTGAACCTTATTGATATCGAAGAAGTAACCTATATTTCTATATTGTTCAAATAGAAATAATGGGAAGATTTAGGCTTTGTCAGACGTGATGGCATGCTTATGTAATCATTCTTTTCATTGCGTCAAATACGACAGCAATCCCCAAAGTGTTTTGGGAGAAGTCGAAAATAGAAAACATTTTTCATTATGGCTTTTTTCTTCCTCTTACTAATACAATTTTCTCTGGATATCTATTCCTAATATTATCAAATTAATAAATTGTGCATTACATTTCTGACATGTACTCGTTTTTTAACATTACACAAACAAAATGACCCAACTTTACTGATTTTTAGATTTCTGAATCCCATCCACAGGTGTATTTGTGACTCAATTTATAAAATATACACAAAAATACAACACTTATTTGGTAGTAACATTAATTTATTCATTGGGCCTAATTGACTAATAACTGTATGAAAGAAATGAAAACTGACCAATAACTCTAGAAGTAAAAACAAAACCTGATCCCGTTGACCTTTACTTCAGACTTTTTTAAAATTTGATCAATTATAAAAGAGCCAGGTTTGAGTAATACATTTTTTAATGACAGCACTTCAGGATCTTTATTTATTTTTTTGTTTTTAATCTCATTATCAGATTCTAGATTTTTGTTGTGTTTGATAAATGTTATTATTGTTTTTTTAGCCTCAATACTTATTTTAAAGTGTCACAAATATTGCATCATCTACATTGTCAATATATTTTATTTTCAGGCAATGGCCATGCAACGGTACTGAGACGGGCGGCTACTGTACCACATCCACTACCTCCGTTGCCTCATCCTTTGAGTCGAAATCCACCACCTCCTCCAGGGCTGGGGCTCTTTGATGATCCACCATTTGAAAGTCAGAGTTCTGATTCGGATTTCGGACATCAGACAAATAGAAGGCCTGCATTATCCCAAGCAACAGTAGCAATTGATCGCCTCAGTGTAAGGACTGGGTTATCAAACTTGGCCAATGCAGGTTCTAGGAAACCTCTCTTGGCTCTTACTGGAAGTGAAGAGACAGGAATTTTTACTGAAGATCAAGTTACTTCACCAAGGATGTTATATTTCTCTCCTCAGCTTGGAGAAGTTGGTCTACAACGAACTGAAAGAGATGGTTCTCCTGGCCCAGCAGGTCCTCCAGCTCCTGGTATTCAGGTAAGGATATATTTATATTTCTTTCCTGGCTCAGCAGGTCCCTCAGCTTCTGGTATTCAGGTAATATTATATTTATATTTGTTTCCTTAGCCAGCAAGTCCTGTAGCTCCTGGTATTGAATTAAAGATTTGTTTATATATCCATTCTGGCTCAGCAAATCCTCCAACTTATGATATTCTGGTATTTTTTTTTCTCTGGAGGAGTGTTCTGCACTGAGGAAAGTGGCAGTTCTCCTGGACTACTTCTTTAAACTGGACTTACTTTAAACCTACATCTTATCCACCATCTGTGGGTTTATTCTACAATTTTTCAATTAATTTATGAGGTATAATTTTAATTGACATGTGTTGTGGCACATTGATTTGGATCATAGATCTTTACATTTCATGGAAACTTGGTTTAAATTTCTTGGGTATATTTGGAGACAGGATGATGTCAATTCATTTGAACTATTTGACCAAACTCCCGATCTGGCATTTTTATAGAAGTAGTGGCCCAAAATTACTTATTAATTTTTTTTTTTCAGGATCAGATTTTAGCTACACAGTTACGCAGGCTAAACAGAGAAGCAACACCAACAATTTCTGAAGTATATCATGAGCGCAATATTGGTCTTGGTCTGGCTCCACCACTTTCCAAATTGCTCTTACCTGCAGGCGGCAGTTGTGATGAAGAATCTGTTCTTCTTAGTGAAGTAAGAGACAATCCTGATTCTCACTCACCTCTTGATAACAAATCTAAACCTTGGTTATCAACAGCAGCATTGCAGCGTTTTTATTCCGAAGGAGGAGAAGTAGAAAATAAACAAAGAGGAGGTTCACCGTGTAGTGAATTAAGTAGAAGAGACGAAGGTGACGGAAGATCGATAGCAGATTCTCAGTGTAGTGCGGGAAGCTTTAAGTGTGGTGCTACATTACGGCCTGCTCTCGCTCCGACAGGGGGTCCAAGGCCTTATGAAGAACAACCTTCTTGTGTGTTAAGCTTTAATGAAGATGGAAATGAAGATTCAGTACAACCTGTAGCTCCGATGCCAAGAATAAGGGCACTTCATCCACCCCCTCCTCCAATACCAAATGTAAGAACAATCACAAAGCAATGAAAACATTGCAGTGTTGTATACTCTTGGTTAACATTGTTGTAAATATATTCATTTCACCAAGCCTATATATCCTATGTATTATTATAATAAAAGTAGGGAAGTATAATTTGGATAAATATGTGGGTCATAAGAAGGACAATTCAACTTCTTCCAACCAAACTTTCTAGAAGAAGAAACCTAAGATATTAAAATATAAACCTGTATTTATATTATGAAATTTTGATTTTTATACAAATTAAATTTTAAGACATAAAATTAATCCTTGTAATATATGCAATTGTTTAGGAGATAAGAGCTCTCAAATGGTTTAAGAATACAGCTGCCAGCTAAATTAAATTGTTCTCTCGTCCATCATATACATGCATAGTTTGACTCTTTTGCAACCTCATTTTTATCTGATTTGATTTTTTTTAAATATCAACTTGCTCTAATTATGGTCAGAGTCTATTTTATGTTTTGTTAATAACTAAGCCCTGATAGCTTTTCATATTTTAAAAGAGCAACTGTTCTCTTCAGTTGCTAATTCTTGTTCCTTTGTTTGTACTTATATACAGCTTCCATTCACTTCGTTGATAAGTTCGGTCTTGACAGGAAGCAATAGTTCACATTTATGTAAAGTGTGTTGGTAACCTTAAATAATGGAATTTGTAAAATACAATAAAATTTGTACTTTTTATTGAACTATATACAACAGTTGTTAGTAATTAGAAGCTGAGATTTGGCTGAAGATGCGAGGCTGATATTGGGTCTGTTTCAATGAGATTTAGAGAGCCCCTATCTCATAAGCACTTTATGAATATTTTGAAATATTGGTAAGAAAAACATTTTTTAAATTTTATTTTATATCAAATGCAGTAATATAGATTCAGATTTGAACTTGTGGGTTGGCGAAGTTGAGCCTTATGTCACAAAGCGAGAGCTTTACTGCAAATCATTTTTTCTTTCATTATTTATTCAACTATTAATAAGGTTTTTTAGGACTTTTGAAATACTCTGTATGTTAAAATAGCTGTTTAGAGCAAATTATAAATAAAATTTAAAACTCTTATTGTCAACATCATACAAAAACAACAGTCTCCAATAAATCATACGAAGCACGTTTTTATAAATAAAAAGAACATTAAAGTGATATGGTATATTATATTTTTTTTTAACTATATATCTTTATTTTTCATCATAATCATTATCGATTTCCATTCTTTTTTTATATTATTTCATCTGCTTCCATCTATGTAAAAGTCTGCTGTCAGTTTCTTGAACCAGTTAGGTCTACACTTCGTCATCATTTTCAAAGTATGGCAACCCAAGCCATTTCTTTAAATGCAAGAATAAGTGATAATCACTTTAGGCTAGATCAGAACTATAGGGCGAGTGTTAAAAGTTTCCGGCCCAAATTAAAAAATTTAATAATTTGACCTTTGCTAAGGTCGAGCGTTATCGTGCAAAAAATACAATCCTACTGGATCATATTAGTAGCCATGTATTTTGTTTTGTATGTCTTGTCTAAGATTCTCCAGGGTTTCAAAGTATCCATCAACAATAACAGTTGTTTCATGTTCCATGAAATCAATCAATAAATAAAATGTCTTGCTTATTCAAAAAATGATGGCTTATATTTTTAGGGCAGAATGTGCTTGTTTAAAATTCCCTACATTAGGAGATTATGTGTGTTGCCATTGCATTGACTGCTGTTTTGACTCAACATTTGTGTACAAAAGTTAGGTTTCATCTCCAGTGACAATGTGTTCGAACAGCCCATCCCCTTCCTTTGCAAAATTCTCCAAAAATATTCAAGCTGAAGCTACACATTTCTGTTTGTGTGTCTCATTCAACATTTCCTGAACCTATCTAGTACAATTTTTTTTGTAATGAAGTTTCTTTGTTAAAATTTTGTAAATTATTGATCGTGAAACATTAGGAAAATGCAAAGATACTTCTGAAACTGTAAATCACAAATTTTCACATTCCACTAAACCATCTGTCATTAACTGTTGGGTGACCACTGTGTTCTTTGTTATGAAGATTCGTTTGTCCACCTCTATACAAATGACATCATTGCCTATGTTTATTATCACTCATAATGTTGACCCATAAATGTCAACTAATTGCGTATGAATTTCAACAGTGATATTGTTTTTGCTAACAAAATTGCATCACAGCGCGAACATCACAGTTGCCAGAATTATATATCATAGCACCCATTTTAAATTGCTCACACAACACAACAATCGCATACCAAATGCTGACAATATGGCCAACAGTTGGTTATTATATCGTAAAAAAGCACAATGCATGTGCATTCCCATTTCATTGCCGCAGTTGATGGATATTTCAAAATGGACCTTACTATAAAAACAAGTCTTGAAAATATTTTTTTTTAATATTTACTATCCAAAATTTATTGAGTAAAAATATGTGATTCTCACAACAGTTAAATTTATTTTGTTGTTTTAGATAACACAGTTTAAATCAATATGTTTTTTAGAGTTCCACATTTCACCTCTTAATTAATTTGAAAATAAAAATTAAAAATTTAAATCAGTACTTTGAATTATTCATATTATTTCCACATTTTGAATAAATAATAAAAGTAAGATGGAGGGTCAAATTTGTATCTGAGTGAATAACATTTCCTTCATTGAAAAGGCTTGGCATCTGTCCATTTGTGGTTCGTTTTTCTTGTAAATTACTGAACGTATTTTAATCAAACTTGGCAATAATATTTCTATTGTTAGTAGTATAATGAGTTAGAGAATACAAAATCCCTCAACCTGTTTCAAATTAGTACCCGTTTAAAATTATTATTCATTAACAATTTCTTATCTGTAGGTTCTGTTGACATTCTATAGCAATAAATAAGGTAAATATTGCTAAGACCTACTACTTAAACCAAAATAATTGTCACAATTAGTCAGATTTCATTAAAATTTGGTATATAATAAAAGGACATAAATAAGGAAATGATTTATTTTTATCTTGTAAATAACATTTGACTTTTCAACTTGTCTATTGTGGTTAAAGACTTGTTTCTTATTATTCCATAGATAGCTCTAGATGAGACAATGTTGAAACAAATTAATTATGAAGAAACATATATTTATTTATTTAAGAAAAAGAACTACTTGATCCAAAATCAAACTTAATTTCTAGGTACCAGATATTCGTTTAGTGCCTGTAAAATAGAGTCGAGGACTATTTATCATAAATGTCTCTCTTTTATTGGTATAATTTATTTATACATTTGCCATCATTTTTGTATTTAAAATTTAATACATTACATTATTACAGAGTGAATCAACTCTCAAGTTATAATTCTAGAACAAAAAAAAAAAAAAAGGGTCAAAATAGCCTAGGGTTGTGTTAGAAACTAAAACTACTAACTTAAGGAAGGAACCAGAACTAAAGCTAAGCTTGAGTGTTAAAACAACTAAGATTATATATAAATGTGACCAAAAAGACGACAAGTGAACAGTACACACAAACACAAGAACTGTTAAAAACTAAGTTGAATTAAGCACATACACAGTCATGTCCTTGGTTTTTCCCATTCTTAAAGTACTATGTACTTCTGATGACGTGGTTTTCATGATCATGTTTGTATATAATTTAATTGGTTTGTCAACTGAGGCCAAGCTTTAGCTTTGCATTCCTAGTTTTAGTTTCTAATATGATCTAGATTGGCCTTTTTCATATTTTTTTAGTTTTACCACTTTATAACAAGAGTTGATCTATATAAACACTTATACTTTTGAAACACTGTGTATTAATTTTTATATGTCCAAATAAATTTATACCAATAATATGAACATTCCATTATTATCACATAATTTTAAAAACAGAAAGAACTTTCTTATTTAATTTTTTAGAACTTATTCTATTGTATATGTATTTATTTTTGCTTTCCGACTGTGTCAGTTAAGTAATATTATTGCAACATAGTTTATATAAACATGAAACGTATGTGAAATGAATAATTATTTCTTCGTAGTGTCAATTGATAAGAGGGGGGGGGATTGTGTGGTCTCCGATGTATTTTTTTGTTGAACCCTGCAGAGACATCTTGTATAAATCAATTTATTTTGTTCATTGAACATATTTGCTATTAAGTTTGTTAAAAAATAGTACAAAAGCAGCTAGAAGGCTTTGAAATGCAATACTTATTTATATAGGCCTATATTTGATTCATCAAAAACAAAAACAAATATTAATAATGCTAGGAAATATAGTAAAAATTTGTAGATTGTATCTCAGTTTTTAAGTACAGCCGATGCCTTTAATTTAAAATGTCCAAATGTCCAAATCTAGGCTACGAATGCTATAACCTCAATATAATATTAAAGTTTAAATAATAACAATATTAAATCAAACATTTAGTTACAGACCCATGTAACAAAAAATGTAACATGTAAACAAAATAATAATACTCTAGGATAAAATAAAGCAAAAGCTTAAAGTTTCAAATATTTAATAGTATAAATGAGCTACAATTGTTTCGCCTTGCGGCATCGTCGGGCAACTGATAATTTACAGGGTATAGACAACTAGTGTCTCAACTAGTATAACTAGTTGTCTATACCTGTAAATTATCAGTTGCCCGACGATGCCGCAAGGCGAAACAATTGTAGCTCATTTATACTATTAAATATTTGAAACTTTAAGCTTTTGCTTTATTTTATCCTTGAATATGGAGTTTCAACAAGAAATATCTGCTATTACATTAAAGTTAAAAAAATTTAATAATACTCTTCCAAAATCTGTCTCAGTATCAAGATTACTGCCAATTGCTAAAAGAAAAATTTCTAAGCTATCAATCCAAATGAAGTTATAATTGAATTAAAGGTGTTCTTTATAGAGTTAACGAAATGTACATCTCAAGATTTTCATTAATTTCAATAAATAGTATGAATAAATCAGATTTCATTCAAATTTTCTAGTTCACAATACAAAACTGTATAATTAGTAATATTTGAGTTACTATTTATAATGGGTTTTCTGAAACTTTTCCACCTAGCATATTTCAAACCATAACAAAAACACCAAATATAACTACTTTCACATTACTGTACTACCCTAAGGGGAAAAAAAACCTTTTTGGCTGTCATCTCCTCGATGTTACATCAGTAAAAGATGCTTCTATCTTTTACATCAGACTAAGGTACAATACTTCCCCTCTATTACCTACTTCAAACGATGCATCAGGTGATACTTTTTGACCAATCAAAATTAAGGATGCATATGAAGTGATATGGCCTGACTCTCTGGTGTTAGAAATTCTAGCACCGATCCTTTCCAAACGTAAAATTTTGCCCCCCCCCCCACTCTGTCTCTGCCTGTCAGGACAAGTTAGCAACAAATAGGCGTAAAGTATTGTAACAGAAAATTATGACACATGATCATACAACCTTACTAGTTTTTTTCTTTTAACCGACTTTACTGTAACGCTCCACAGATGTCGTACACTTCAAGATTTTTAATAATCATTCATTTTTGTTATCTGTAAAACCCACATTAATTGACTGTGAGGGATTTTATTAATCTCAGCACAACGTGCTGGAAATGACATGTTCAAACTAACACCTACACTCTTCCTACACAAGTAAACATTATAAGAACGTCCTGACAAGTGGTGTTTATATATTACACAATACATTTGTACACATCAAAAACCACTATAAGGATGTTAAAGATCTGTGATTTTATTAATATATAAACTGACACCTCACACAGTCCATTTTATTAATACAGTATTATGGTTTTATAAATAGTAAATTGCCAGGACGTCTGCAACTTATGGCATTAAAAATTATTACTTGGGTGAGGGCACTATTTATGTTTTAAGTATGTTGAATAAATGTATTATTATTCGTATATATATATATATATGTAGTGGTTCATTTTAATATATATATATATATATATATATATATATATATATATATTAAAATGAACCTCTTTCATATTTAATGTTTATTTTGTAAAATTTCCACATTACTTATAAAATATAACATAATTTAGCATATCGTTTATGTGCAAAACTTAATTTTAGTTTTCACAAAATAGTAAAAAATCACCATTATATTTGTTTCTTGTATATTTTACGTGTAGCGTAAATGTATAAACAATACTTTCACTAGGCAATTAAAGATAAGAGAAAGAAGGATTGTGTGTTTTGGTGGTTTTCCCCCAAAAACATTTAACTTTTTATCTGAATATAATAATAAATTAACATTCTATTCAAAAAACTGTCTGCAAGAGAAAGTTGATTTATTATGAGAGGAGTTGTTTGTATGTACGGAAAGGAGATAGGCAGAAAAAACCTTTCTTTGTTAAGACCAGTTACAATAAATACTCATATTATTAATAAACAATGACAGGTAACATGGGTTTTAACCCTTGCATGCGACCCAGGTTTAAAGTTCACTTACAATTTCCAATTTATCAAAGTCATATTTTTCCTTTCCGAAAATATTTAATTTAAACTATATCTGCTGTAGTAATTATATATTCTTCGTGATTTATAGTAACAATATACAGGGTGGTTTTTTAGTATGTCAATGGTCTTATAGTGAATAACTGAAAATTACATGTAGGAAAAAAACAAATGCGCTCTACATAGTTTTAAAAATTATACTTTTTTTTTGGTTTGAACATTTTTTCCGCCATCTTGGATTCACCATATTGAATTAAACTTTATTTTTTTAATAGAAAGATGGTCATGTGATATATGATTTTAATGTAAAATTTGATAAGAAAAATGATGGTGAAAACTTCTTTATGGTAAGTGTTTCTGAGTTATAAGCATTCTAATTTGTAATGATGAAAAATCCTCATTAGCAATAAAACGGTATAAAATGTATTATTGAAACGATTCTACTGTGTTTTTCCTGTAAAATACATCCAGTAACCAATTTTACACAGTACTAATAATAATTATGATGATAATAAATAACAATTAACATCACAACTACAAATTAAATAGCTATATCAACTGATATTATTCACCTTAAATAAATATTATTTAATTTTAAAATGTAAATAATTGTTTTTGATCATACATTACTAATGTAATAAATATTCAAAGTCCTTGTCCTCTATAGATTGGCAATGCTTCAAGTAATATCCGTTTATAAAAGTAGGTCTGATTTAAATCTGCTATTAGTAAAGTTTATATTAGCTGTTTGTATTACGATACAAAATGGGTCAAAATTGTTTTCTGGTTTGCTATTGGATGTATTCTGCAGGAAAAACACATTAGAAAAGTTTCAACAGCTCATTTTAACCCGTTGTTATCACGATTATTCCGTCATTACAAATTAGAATGCTTATAACTCAAAAATGCAGGCATCATCAATTTTATTACCAAATTTTACTAAAAATCATATAACACATGTCCACCTTTCTATTTAAAAAAAGAAGAAAAGTATTATTCATGTAAAACAATTAAAACCTACAAAAAGGTATAATTTTTTTAGACTATGTAGATGCTCATTTGTTTTTGCCTCCAAGTACATTTCAATTATGGAATATAAAACTTTTTCTCATGCTTAAGAATCGCTTACTATATATTTCTATCAATTGTATTGAGGCTCAGATATTACAAAAATATGATCATTATGTGATGTTAAAAATTTTTACTCCTTGTAACAAATATTTTACTGAGAAAGCAGAGTCGTTTGCGATGCAGTTCATCCTCGTAACTATTTTTAAAGCTCTGTTAGCTTCGACAGTAAAATTCAATTCAGGATGATTTTCTATTTGCATTCATAAACAATCCATAATTGTAATAGATACACACAAGAAATCAAAAAAAATATACGTACAGGTCGAAATGATAATCTACAAATTTTGAAATCGATTACAAATTAATTACATTTCCACCCATCTGTGATAAACACAACTTTCTGTACAATGTCACTGATATTATAATACTAATCAGATATAGATACATCTTTCGATAGTAACTCCTTTTTAGTTTATGATAATTCGTATTATACAGAGTGTTTTGGAACTCTGTGATCCGGCTTTGGGGAATTGTTCTTAGGGTCAAATAAAATAATAAAGACAAACATAAAATATCATAAAAACTTATATCTGAAATGTTCAGTTCTCTGTATTTTTGTTTGTCTTTTTTACAAAAATATTTATAAATCATGACTCATTTGAGTTATTTACTTCAAACTTGGTATACGTAGACACTTTGTAATTGACTTAGTAAAGATAAAATTGGTCAAATTGTTTCAACGTGGTAGCTGTTAAAGTAAAATTATACTCAGGCAGAAAAGCGAAGGCGCCTGAGGGATTAGAGGTCGCATGCGCAGGCACTGTCCACCGAACAATAGACACCTCTCACCAAGTCATTAATAGACACCTAGTACATAATAACAATTTTTAATTAATAACTCATGTCTTTCTTCCTATTAGAATTGGATTCTCTTAAAATTTCATGAAAAATGAACCCAAACTCGACTATACTATGATAAAGTGTAAAATATTACATTTTAATATGAACGTTTATCATGTCTCCGATTCGCGCTGTTTAAAAAAAAAGTCTAAAGGTTTTAATTTCTAGTAATATTAAAAAATAACATTTGAAAGAATTATTACAATGTCATAATTAATTAATTAATTTGCAGTTCATAATTATTTGTAATTTTAGCATTAGAGTGCATGGAATATGTGATTTGAAATATGAAATTTGTGTGATACGAAACTTGATGTAATTGGTTATGATGTTGAATTTATGCTTTACTTTTCATTTCAACAACCTACAAGATATTAGTAAAATTTTCTTGAAAATGGTTTATCAAGAAATTTCCCATGTTTTATGGTTCTGTTACTCCATATAAGTTTTGTGCGACCATATTTTAGAAAGAAAATGGCACACACACCAATAATGTTAAATGTATAGGAAAATTTGTTTTAGTAATGCATTTACTATTAGGGACCCTGAATCGCAATAATAACTTTCTGTATTCTTGTCCAATATAACTGCCGCCTTACTATGCACAAAGTTGGTTGTAGGAAAAAATGAATTACTCTCTACCTAATAAATTAACCTTAAATTGTCTGTACTAATAACTTGAACAAAATAAAAATAATAATCTACTTTCATTATCATGGTATGTTCATTTTAAAGATTTATTATGAAAATCACTTTTTGTAAAGTAAATTAGGCTAATAATACAGTTGTTGCACATTAACTAATACTTACTAAGAAAACTGAAATTAGAAGCTGGAATTTCTGAACTCTGCATACTTCTCTTTTTTTAAATTCAAGCTAGGAAGCTTACAACAAATCACATGTACTAACGAGAAGAACAGATAGAAAAAAATAGAAGTCCAATGCTCTCTGGGCGTTTGAATAAGTTGCAGACAGACGGATGGATACAGAACAAAATGTGTGTGGGTTAACTTGAAATGCAAAGATATGAAAATGCCTTCAATCAGAAGGAGGAAAACTTTTTGTTCCCAGAAACGATCACATAGATTCCACTATCCTTAGGATTTTAGTGGAAGCAATAAAAAGTTTTAAAAACTTGCTAGCTTGGATATGGTGTAGGGTATCAAAATATTTTGGTATTGATCAATTCAATCAATAAGGAAAGTCACAGTGTCTTTGTAACAAAATCAAATATGGCTGACGCCAGCCGCTACTTTGTCGAATATATAAGATTCAAAATTTTATGGAACCATGCATGTTTGGTAATAAATAAAAGAATTGATAAAGGGAATTTTAAATAAATGATTCGTGTTTCATTCGTTTAAATTTACAAATAGAAAGTTTTCAATTTCGGTAACTTTTGTTGTTTTTAGTCCAGAATTTGATAAACATACTTAAAAATAAAAATCGATTAACATGAAATTTTTAAAGTAAAAGTTCGAAAAAGAAAAAAAACACTAAAACCCGACCATGCAAAAGCGATTTACCAGAAAGTGTTCAACAAGTTTGTGACTTGAATTTAAAACAAAATCCCTTTCGTGAAATTATCTGACATAAAATGACAACTTATTGTATAATATCCTACATCTAAAATAAACAGTTTAAAATGAAAAGGCATGCAATACATGTGCCTAAAACGATAAAAATATATGTCAGGGAGGATTTTATAATTAAAACTATTTTAGGCAATTATGATTTCATCTCTTCATTTTTAAGGTTTTTTGTGAGTACATGAAGAAATTGTAATTTTACATTTAAACTCAAGACAAACAATGTGTTGAACAATTGTTGCATAAGCACTTTTTGTTTAGTCAGGTTTTAGTTTAAAAAAAAAAAAAAATTCATTTCTATTCATATTTTGTATTTTCATTTTAACAGGGCTAAAATGGGTTAAGATTTTCTCAAATACACAAACCGTGAGCAGTCTAACTTGAATAAATGAAACTATTCATATATTATTTGAGATATTTTAGTTTTATAAAATAGCTGGTAAAAGTTGGATGGGACAAGTTCAAAACAAACATAATTTCTGATATGGTATTAAATAAAACATTGATTGTCAAATTTAAATACAATAATAATATTTGTTTAATAATACTGGTAATCATTTCTACGAAGAAGTGTCCTATAATCTATTATTAAACAAAATCTTATGTATTCAGTAAATGGATTTGTAATACATTCTTCATTGTATTAAAGTTTATAAAAAATGTTTGCATTTTGGTACCTGTTAATAATGTGTTCCCAGATTAATTAAATCTCTGTGAACATGCATAACTTGACATAATTTTCTTCAAGATCAAATTTATCACTAATAGGCGCTGCATTTCAATGTAGGGGGGAAAAAATCATTTTTCCATATCCATTCAACAGGTAAAAATTTTAAATGTGGGATTGGTTGATGATTGCAAATATTTTTTGTAATTAATATATTATACCACATTAAAATAACATAAATAAACACCCACCCACAACTGGGGAATTGAGAAAGACAGTCGTTATGAACTGTGAGTTAGTAAAGGGGTATTTGACAGCAACACAGGATCTGTCCCATTTGGCAAAAAAGTATCAAAGTCGTTGCTTTTTCTACAAAATAACTCTTCCTTAGAGTGGTGTAAAGCACACGTTCATACATCTCTATAAGAGTCATATCCTCTCTGCAGCAGATAATGCATGGTGAATGTAATAATATGTGTGTAAACGGGAATATTTTAGTACGGCTAGAAGGTGGTGGTTTCCAAGTGTACAAGTTTATGCTCTGCACTAACACACCCAGATGAGTAAACTTCTAAAACACTTATCTCGTTAACACAATGGAAATTGATGTCATCTTTTCTTTTCTAATTCACATACTCTACATTAAAGTAACAAAACACCAAAATGTTTCTTCATCGTATCGAACATGGATCTAAACAGTTGAGTCGTTAGACGCAAGTTGTAAAATAAAAATATGTCTTTTTGTTGTGGTGTTATAGTTTTTTCAATTGTTTATTCAAATATTATTTTAAAATATGGATAATAAAAGTTTGCCACTTGAGGAATTAGAGGAGTTCCTACAAAATCGTGGCTCAGATTTTGATAATGATAGTGGCAATAAAATAGCTGATGCATAACTGAAAAATATAGCTTAAATCATCATACCTTTTAAAATTAAATAAAAATTATGGTACAATTTTTTTTTTCTAAAACCTATATTGATTTGAAGAGGATATTTTACAGAACTATGTAATTAGATTGTTCTGAACACTGATACTGAGGACTGACTTGTCTGTTATGTATCCACCTGTCCAACCTCCAAAGTGTTAAAGTTTCTCCGAATATTTTTGAAAGCCAAAAGTAGGATTCGGTTATTGTAACTTTCTTCTAATAGATCTAATCATGTGATTTTGGCAGGCACCGATATATTTTTGAAAAATTATTTGAGATTACATTTTTTACCACAGTCTTTCTGTAAATATTGTAAAAAACAAAAATTTGGCAAGTATTGGTAGGTTATGGCGTAAGAAGATGGTAGTGTAAATTCAAGAAGTACTAGACATATATATATATATATATGAACTAACAAAAATCTTGATTTTATTTCATTTTTTAGTTTTCTTCATCATATCTAATGGGAAGAATATTTTTATTTATTTAATTTTTTTGAGGTGGGGGGGGGGATTGAAGGTTGATCCTTATAGATTTATTATTGAAAGTAACCCCGACTAGTATTTATTCCATATTTCACCTAGGCTTCATATGAAGTCTGTGAGGACCATGGAATCAGCATCTCTAAAATGTCTAATCTTTAGGGCACACAGATGCTCTGTCAAATTTATTGAACCTCCACAAAGCAAATACTTCACACTTGTAGAGAAAGTGTTCCGGGGACTCCTTCTCATTGGAATAGAACCGATAGGTATCCTGTCTACCAAACTCATTTTCTTGAGGTGATACCTATCTAACTGGGAAGTGACACCCCCCCCCCCAACAGACATATAGTTTTGTCTTAACACCTGTGCATCCATTCATAAATATTTTGACTGTTGTAAAAATAGGTTTACTCATTAAAATGTGTACCTTATTGTGATATTGGTATTGATATTAGTATTGGGATAAAAAGTAAAATTAGATACTTGTATTTATTACATTTCCTTGTAATACAGTTTATGATTTAAACTGACATTACAATTTGCCGCCAATGCTAAATTATATAGAGCATTATTAAATAAACAATGGAATTTGTAATAATCAGTAATAACAATTTAAGCTTTAAAAAAATGTAAACTTTCAACTTTTTTATTCATTAGTAAATTAAAGAGAGTTTTTAAAGAATTTTGTCACCCCATCTTTCTATACTGGATAAGCAAATGCTTTAGATCACGAAAGCAGGCATACGACACACTGAGACTATATTTTGTGTCATAACACGACACCTGATCACTACCCTGTAATATTTTAGTA
Source organism: Aphrophora alni (assembly GCA_963513935.1). NCBI lineage: Eukaryota > Metazoa > Arthropoda > Insecta > Hemiptera > Aphrophoridae > Aphrophora > Aphrophora alni. The sequence continues at coordinate 38,616,286 of OY740765.1, read as the reverse complement.
AACATTTGTTGAAAGTTCTGCACATGCATAGAACACTGATGCTAGCAGACTGCCACATCCTTTTCAGTGGGTATCATTACTATAAAAATACAAGTAAGAAATGCCTTATAAGACAGTTTGTCACATCATGTCGTAAGCAGTGGACAACTGGCCTTAAAGTCAAATATATCTGTTGCTTCATGCTTGCGTCTAATTTATTTAGATAACAAACAAAATGAGATCAGTTTTACTCATAATTTATCAATGTAAAAGCTTTAGCACACTCCCTACTGATTGGCACTTTATTTCCTCCAAAATACATATTTGTGAACTTGTGTGACATCTGGCAAATATTAATTTAATTTTAAAATGTATCTGTACTGGGGTATTAAGAGTCTAAAATAAAAGAACAAAACCTGAGTAACTCGGAAGTAAAACATGCTATGTGCACAAAATTTCTAAAATGAGATTTTACTAGTCATAGTTTCTTTGTAAAATGATGTTAGGCGGTGATGATTACAATGGTTTTCACCGTAAAGCAACAAGAAAATTTTAAACGAGATTCAAATTTAATCAATCGTGTGAGTATCAATGTTTGTTATCAGCCAAAAATACTTTTAAAAGAAGATGAAAATTTTACACTCTTGCAAAACCTGCTTATTCAGATAATCTAACATTGAACCACAGTTGTATAATCTGCTATTCTACACAAGTATTGGGCTAATTTAAAAAAAAAATGAATAAACGTTTATTTTTAATATTAATAATGAAATACTGTATCTATTTTGAACCATATTGGCTACTGGCCAGCTATATAACATTTTTAGTGTATTTATTTGTTTTGTTTAAAAATAAATATTTAAAGTCATAAAAAGAAAGAAAAAAGATAAAACTTTATGTTGTATCCTGAAATATTCAATAGAAATATCAATTTTATTAATTTTATTTTTGTGTGATCATAACACTACCAGCCTTATGTTATAAAATAGCTGATTTTGTAACCTAAGAGAAGTAAACGTAGTAGCTAGTGAGTTGTAAAACCTGTTATTTGAACTACACACTTGATAGAGTTGCTATGTGAAAAATAACTTATTTGCTATTAATGAAGGAGTATACACCTTTTTTTAGATAAAATACAATACTTTGTTATTGATTATTTAAGAGCACCCATTAGTCATGTTTGTATAAGTTTCTAACAATTTTTCCCAGTTTACCAAAAGAATTTGATCATGAACATAACAAACAGGTTTTGCATTTGAGCTACTTACTTGTGGATCTACACAAAAAAGTTTTTATAATAATTTCAGTTTGAAAATTAACTCATTAATTGAGCACCACTATTTGCCAATTACATTTAAGTTTGTTTTATTATTTAGAAATACTGGTAATCTTATCTAATTAGGACTAGTTATATTTAAGAATAATATGACATACCCTTTTTATTGAATGTTCTGAGATATTGTTTAGTAATAATTGATTTTTTATGTTCAATATAGGCTAATTCAAAATAAGTTGATTTTTAAGGAAGCTACTTTAGATGAAATAATTTTACCAAAACCAGATCAAAGTCTGATTGAGCCAATGCAGTATTATATAATCACTTTTCAGTGGTTTTACTACTTTATATATTTTCAGTGTAAAATAGAATCATGAATAGGCCTAACACAGTTAGTTTATTTGATTAGGTGTTGTATATTCTGCACATTACTCACGAACTGTTGTATAGCAAAATATTGCATTCCGTGCTAATAATTATTATTATATATATATATATATATATATATGTGTGTGTGTGTTACACAAAATAGTAAATAGATTTGTTTAAATCAGCAGTATTGTAATATAAAAAATTAAATAGATAAAAATTATGTATAATTGTATAATTTGAAGAAGTGTGCTATTTCATAAAAAAAAAAAAACCTTATTATTCCTAGACGTATATAAACTTTAATAAATGTTGCAAAAATGTTGTACAAATTTTCTCACTCACCTATCCCCAAATCCAAATAAAAACGAACTAAAACTAATTGTCACCAAAATTGTCAGTTCAGTAGTTATCAGTCAAAATGAACCATGAACAAAAACACACAAAAATCTTTGAAAAATATTTATCTATGGGGCTTGTTTCACTTGTGCCAAAAACATGTCCTCAGTATAAATTGGTATTTTATTAAAATTAAACTTTTAATGGTGGCTCTTTTGCAATTATTCGTAAAGCCGATTCTGAGAAATTACATGTTTTATAAACAGCCGCATAGTTGGTTACCATAATTTATAAAGGCCAGATCCAGACAGGGAATTCCAAAAAAATATATTTTAATTTAACACTGAAATCTGCATTTTTTAGCTATCCTGAGACTTGAAAACTCTTATAAACAACTTATTTTTATGTGTATTTTTAATTACAAAATAAGTATAGGCTAAATAAATGACAAATATATAATGACGTTATTTTTTAATACATATTTATTTATTTATATTCCATGAAATATGTACATACAAAAAGACAAGAATTCATTTATTCTACTTTTGCTTAGCCTGTGCTGGGTCCAGGGATAGGTTCTTCATTTGTCCTTTTCAGATGAACAAATTTTCCTCAGGAAAGGCTTGTCATTTTTGATTTTGTCATGGAATTCCGAGCATCACATAATAGAATTTGCTTTAATATTAAGAAGCTCTTTTACGACAAAGATAATCTTCCTCTTTTAGCCGTCCAGATAGACCCCATCATTGAAAAAATAATCTCAGTGGGAGCCAAAGTGCCAGGCAGACACATGGCGGAAAAAAAAATTACTACTAGTATACTACTATTTTTAAAATATTCAAAAACTAGACGTTACTTCTAGAAAATGCTTCAAATATTTCTTATGAGTTTTTGGAGTTTTTCTTTTGGTAGGAAAGCCCATATAGGTTTCAGATTTTTTACTAGAATTTGCACTAGTGATGAGCGCTCATCAAACAATTGATCCACATTGATGGAATCTGGTACAATGCTGACTGCAGTTAAAGCATTCTCTTCCACCTTTTCCCAGGTATGACCATCTTATAGTGTTAACCATTTAAAGTTGTTAGCCTTGTCAAAAATATTATTTGCTAAAAGTTTCAACTAGTTTATCCCAGCGTGGTAAAAACCTTCGACACTTTTATGAATATTGTCTTCCTTTTCATCATCAACTGCTTTCTCATTTTTTAACTTAGAGTAACTGCTTTGTTGCAAGCGGTATAAAGTTGGTTGCCTTCATTTCTTCCAGTTTGACAACTAATTCTCCATATACTTGTGTCGCTTCTGTAGCAGTGATGTAGTCAGACTCAAGTTTCAGAATTAATAATTGAAACATTTGAAGACTTCCATGCACAAATTTTAAATAAAGTTCATTTACTGATCTTCAAAAAATACAAGTAACAATGCCGGGCAGTTTTCAATTCTCAAGAAATACAACTTCAAGTCGTCAAACAAAAACCGTATCCTTTCCATTGCAGGCATTAAGCTCAAAAATATTGTATTTCCATGAGAAATGACGCTTTTATACTCTAGGTTTGCAAATTCACAAAACTCTTTTAATGCAGCCACTCTGACAGTATACTGAAAAAAAAAATTTGTACACTTTGACAACTTTGTACCTCAACATCAACAGGCAAGGCATCACACACAGTCTGGAAAGTGTTATGCAAAATATGACCAGAGCATTCGATGCCAAGAATTAGTCTCAACAAAGCTTTTCACAGTTTTCAAAAAAGTTAATATTGGTGTTGTCAGCACATAGGCAAACAACGTTTGAATCAATAGAGTACGTTTTGATACATTTTTTAAGATGTTCTATTAAAAAGATCAGAGGATTCACACAGGGGTTGATAAAAAAAATTAAAGTTTTATGTTAACTCCTTCATTTTGATTGAAATAACGAACACATACAGGAGTCAGTTTGATTTCTTTTCTCTTTGTACTGTCAATCATTAGAACAACAAAATGTGAATCCTTGACATCTTTGAGTAATTTGTTAAGTATCTAAGGATATATTACAAATAATTCCTTCGGTTTTAGTCCAAGCTCCTGAAAATTTGGACTCAACTTTTTTATAAGTTTGGCAGTACAAGCTGTAGCGTTCCACATGTACATATCCTAAGTTGCCTACCGCGGGGTCATAAGACGCAAGGTGTTTGAAAATAACAAACAGCGGGGAGGAAAATGTCCCCTCTACTCGAGGGGAAGGAACATAACACACATAGTATCAACCTTCCTTTCCATCTGTATTTGTCTCACTGTCCAAACTATATTTTGTTACTATCTGACTTTCCTCTTCTTTCCACTATCCAGACGGCCTTACTCTGTATTTTTACTCTAATTCATTTTTCCCTATTTCGAGGTAACATATTTTCGTAGAATTCCTTCCATCTATGACTTCTGTGGGCCTCAGTATGGCTAAGGTGCCACCTCATAGGGCGCACCTCTACGACACGGTGCTGGGAAGGGTATTTGGTGGTAGGAGAGTGTTTTTCCTTACACCTTTCACCGAGAGATTTGGTTCTGTTATCTCGATTTCAGCACCTTATTCCTGACTGTCGGCTGGAGAATTCTTTTCATACAAGAGAATTAGTAATTGTGTTTAAATTTTTTTCTTAACTGTTTCTTCCATTTTGTTTTACCCTCCTCCTGGTAGTGGTTGGGGATGGTCGACGGAATCAGTTGAATTTGTATACATTTTGGCAAGGCACCAATCAGAAGCTCTCCTCTCAACTTATTCACCTTTTTATCGTTTTCATTGCACCCATACCAATAACATCATATGCCTGAACCGGAATTTTTTTGTAACCACCATTTTTTTTTATTACCCCTTTTATAAAAATCCTCAGTTTCCTCCCCCTTCCTACACAATTTCCATCATACCCATTTACCTAATCATCATTTCTTTCTTTTCTACCAACCTTTATCTTTTAATGTAGTCTTGTACTAGAGTTTATTAGTAATTATGTATAACATTACTGGTAATTAATTTAAACTTAAGACTATAATTTAAGTTTGCCTTAGTTCAATATTTTTCTCTACCCCCATTTAATATTTTTTAGGCCAATATACTCAATAAGTCTACATAATGAAAATTTTATTCGCCCCTAATGGTTTTGAGCTACAAATTATGAATAACAAATCTAGATCCATCCATTGTGAAACCCTCCGGATGTAACGCCAATCTGCACGAGGCCGGAGGGAATAAAAAGACTTTATAAGTTAAAAAGGGAATAATAAGTTTAAAATTATTGCATGCGTTTTAGTTTATATAGTAATTATATTTTATTAGTCCTATCCATACTTCCTTTCTTTTCATGTTTTATTGGGTTTCTTAGGTTTGATGTACGTCACAGGGTACTGGCTTCCTTGGTTATGTTCCAATATGAACACCAGTGTTCCTTTCTATTTGGTTGAGGTCATGTTTTATATTTCGCCTTTTCATTTGATGTAAAAGTATTTAATTATAAGTTAAGATTTTGTTTTGTTCGGACACATTTTTCCTCTTTTTTGAATCTTTGTGATTTTCCTCCTGCCTATATTCGCCTATTATTTTCTTTTCTATAATTCAATTTTTTTTTTAATCCTTATGTATTTACCCTCCTCGAAAATAAATATATATATATATATTGTGTCAGATTGACTTCAATGGGTTGCAAATTTGCCTTTGTGAAAAAGTATCAAATATCTTAATCTTCCATCCTTATTTTATTCTCCTTCCTCTATCCTGCCACTCCAACTAAATTAACAAAAACCATCCCAGAATTGAAAATCAAATCAATCAAAAATAAAACAAAAATCAAGAGCTAATCGAGGTACAGGCTAGGGTGTGATTTCCACCTAATATGAAGTAAGATCTAGTCCACCCAGTGTCGTGCTCCTAGCTGTTGGGATGTACCCAGAGTTGCTCTTAACCCCTTACCTCTCCTACTTCCTTCACTCTTCCTCCCTAACACTCTCACCTACGGTAAATTGCATTCAACAAAGAATGTAGAAATAGTAACCACTCCCCACAAATTCCTTTTTTTAATTCTTTTCTCTATTACTTTTTTTTCCACGTTAAATTTCCTATTTCAGAAATTATTCCTTTCAATTTAGTATCCTTATAAGTATTTCATAATTTAAAAATACATATATTACGCTTCCTATTATTTAATTTTTGGCTTATGTATGGGGGGGGGAGGCAAAATAATTGAGTCCCAAACGAACTGGCACCTGGCAAAATTGTTAAACTCATTTCCGCCTTCTGTTTTTTTTCGGCCTGTTTTTCGGTCTTAAAACTACGGCCTGTTTGGCCAACATAAGCAGCATTACAAATACTACATGTCAGTTTGTACACACCACTTTTTTGCATTTTTTCTAAAATGGGCGGTTAGGTTATAATGATTCTAGTTTGTCTAACCATTTAAAAAATCATGCATTGACAGATTTTTATTCTAATGTTAATTTTGAAATTCTACATGTTAACGTAAAAAGTAGAAAATTAAATGTTTTGGAAATTTTAGAAATTAAGAGACTTTTGTGTAATGATGATAATCTAGTTTTAAATGACCAAACGGAATTTTTGTCATTTTCTCCTTTACTTCAACCTCTATTCAAGGTTGGTTAATACCTGTGTAAATGACCTGTGGGATTTTCCCCCGGGTCTTTGTGCTTTGTTTGTTAACGGGAATTTCCTGCCTTTCTCAACCTTTTATAATAGTTATGGTGTGCTTTGTATTTAGTCTTGTAAGAGCCTCGTCAATGCCGAAACTGGCGAAACCATGGTCGGCTAGACGAAATAAATTATAGAATTTTACAAAAGAAAAATTGTGTTTTATTTGTTAAAATGGAATTCTATCAAGTACCGTCGGTCATCAGTGTTAACAATATAAAAGATATTTAGATGGTTTCTCAAATCTTGACCGCCGTCTTGAAGATCCTGGTAATTTAGATCCTGTATGGTTGAATTGGGTTAGTCTCTGGTGTCTGGTTGCTGTGATGGCGGTAAGATTGATCCATGTATCTCTTAGTAAGTTTCAGGTGACATGTTAATTCCCATTAAACACTGGATGTTGAAATATTCACACTTTTTACGGAAATCACTGATGACTCACTAACTTTCCACATTTCACTTTCTAAACTTTTGATTTTATTTTCATTTGAATATTTCTTTTCGGGGAAAAAGAAGCCGACTAATAGAACTTCGCCAACAAATTGATCGAGTCGACGAACAAAGAAAATTGCCGTTAGATTTCGACCGCCCTTTCGTGGAGGGTTGTTACTTTACGTGGAAGGATGATAAATTAAAAGAATTATTTAGTTATGATATTGCAAGTTTAGTGAATAAGCAGTTAAATGTGAACAATTGTGTTAATAAAGAAAACAAGACCCGGTCACAAAGGAAGAATATCATACCAACTCACCTTCTAAGTGAGAATGGGAAGCCAAGCCACCACCACGTCAAGGCGCTGCGTTGACGAATCAAGAAGAGTATGAATATTTAAAGATAATTTTATGTAATATAGCAGGACTTAAATTTAAATATGGAGAACTCAGGTTTAGTTAGTAATTTTGATTTCTTTATTTTATTTTAGACATTTATTACAGACAATGAAGTTATAATTACGTACTTTCAGAATTATCTTGCAACTTTTGAATTAAATGGGTTAATGCAACTAGTACCTCTTCTTTTGGTAGGGCTATAGGTGGTTATGTAATACTAATTATTAAAAAGTCGTTATTTGTAAATATATTATCATTTGCTAGGTTATCACAGTACAGTGTTGTAATAATTGAGGTTGATAAGTATAAATCAACATCGGCTATGTGTGTATTGCTGATATATTTGAATTGTAATTTTTGGGAAAGGGATTTTGAAAACTTGTATAATATTGTGTACGAGAACTCTGGGGAAAACCTTATTGTTATTGGAGATTATAATGCTCTAATTTCAGAGAAGCAAGTAATTGATGAAGTGTTAACTGACCATTGAATTTGAATAAGCAAGTCAAGAGAATCGAAGGATAGATGTATACATAATCGGGGGAAAAAGATATTAGATTTTAGGGATGATTTTGGAATTTTATTTTTAAATGTGAGAACAGTCAGCTATGTAAATGAGGAATATACTTTTGTTAACTCTAGGGGGGAGTTCGATGATTGACTTTGCGGCGGCAACAATAGATGATTTGTAATATATACAAGATTTTGAAGTCCGCTTACATATTGTTTCCGATTATTTACCCGTTACATTAAACATTAATGTGGTCAAATACACAAAACATATAACCGCAGAATACGTAATTCTTCCTTATTGCCTAAACTTAGATGAACGAAACATCATGAGCTTGGTTTTCGGGTCAAAATAGGTAGCTGTGTTCATACAATTGATATTACAAATAATACTCAGATCAAATAGTAATATACGTCAGAGTGGCAGCAGATTTAAATAATAATAGTAGCTAATCTCCAGATGGAGGGATGGGGTTTAAACAGATATGGTTAGGCGATGGGCTAGGAATAAGGCTTTTAAACTTCTTGATTGGTATGGAAGAACTAATTCCCAAAACACAAAAACTTTAATACACAATAATTTAAGTCCAAATAAAGATTATAAAATAATGTGTGCAAATAATCGTAAAGAATATAACAAAATAATAGTTTTCATTTAGTCTGACTAAAAGATTATGGGAAGCAATAAATAGGTTTAAAATAAACAATTATAGAGTAGGTGCAAACGTAAGAAAGGGGTCTGGGTCAGGTATTTTTAGACTTTGCTTAAAACCTTCAGTTACCTCTCACCCCGTTATGTTTAAGCTCCGCCTTACATAACCGATTCTATATTAAATGGACAGTTTGCAATTGTAGAATAATTTAAACGATTACTGGCAGGCAAAAGCCAAAAACAACAAGGCTCCTGAGTTTGATTTGTCGAATACGGTTATAATAAAAATATTCGAAAATTTAATGTGATTTATAAAACCAGGAGAGTGCCGGAGTCTTTTAGGAAATGTATTATTTTTCCTTTGCATAAGAAAGGTGATTTAAATGCTGTAGAGAATTATCGTGGAATATCGTTTACGGACACTTTAACGAAGCTTATTACGGGGGTGGTATTAAATATGCTTGTTATTTGGGAATTAGAAAATGGTGTATTGAATGAATGTCACGCAGATTTCAGAAAGGGCTACTCTAATGTAGACAACTTGTTTAGTCTTGTAAAAGCAGTTTCTAAATGTTTTGAAACACAAATGGGCCTAAAACAAGGATGTTTTTATTAAGTCTGTTATTTTCTTTTTTTATGAACAACTTGTATGACACTCTTGGAGGAGGTTGTTGTTTTTATGGGTTTTAGGTTTGTGTGTTACTGTATGCTGACAATGTGGTAATAATGTCACCAACACCAGAGGGTTTACAGACTATTGTGGATAATTTAGAAAGTTATTGCAGTACATGGAATTTAAAAGTAAATTTAATCAAATCAAAAGCGATGGTTTTTAGGAAGGGCGGTGAGTTGGCAGTTAGAGGAAATTGAACGTTTGGTAACAAATCTATTGAAATTGTAAAGAGCTATAGATACTTTGAGATATATCTAACACGAAATTTATCGTTTGAAAACCATTACAAGGTAAAGCTGTCTTCGGCAAAAGTTAATATAAACAGTATTAATTTGGTCTAAGTTTGTAGGTTGTAAACATTTTCCATTAATACAAAATTATATGTTTTAAAGCAGTTCAGTGGGCAACAGTTTGCTATGCGGCTCAAATTTAGGATATCGTGAGTATAAAACAGTTGAAAAAGTTGCGTTCTTTGTTAAAAAAATATTGGGTTTACCGTAAAGCATTCCAAATTATGCGGTGTACATTGAAACGGGACTAGGTAAGTTGTATTTATTTATTTATTTTGAAGATTCATATCAATTATTTACTTATTATGGTATTTGCTATACAAGATAATAGACTACCTAAAATACTGGCTAGGCATGTGGGCCAAGCTGATATATCTTGGTACAGACAGTGTAAGCAATTAGGAGAAAAATACGGAGTAGGTTTAGGTAAAAGTCTACAATCTTGGAGTTCGTTTGAATAATGTTTTTAATAAAGAAAATAAAACCAAACAAACACAAATCTTCATCTTAGCAGCAAAGGGGGGAAAGTACAACAGCACTTATGCAATTTTATGTTTACATTTGGGTGACAAGGGGTATTTTAATGATAGGTTTACAATAAGGGAAATTTAATGGATATTTAAGACTAGGGTAGAATTTTTTTAATTATAAGCCCTGGGCTCAAAGGGGAAATTGTATATGTTCATTGTGTAATATGGGAGTAAAGGAAGATATTTTTCACTTTATAGCAGAATATCCGTTATTTTCTGAGTTTAGAAAGTCATGTTTCTATCTAAAAGTATTGTCTAAGCTAGAGTTCGATAAATTTATTAATGGTAGGGATTGCCTCTGTGTAAATATGTTCAGACTTCAGAATGCATAGCAGTACAGATGACTTATACAAAAGTTTAATTTCACCTAATGCTTATTTTGAAATTATATAATAGGGTGAATGGGTATAAAGGTATTTGTAATATTGTGTATGCTAGGTGTTTAATGTGGTAGAAATGACAATATAGATGGAATAATAAAGAAAAGATTAATTTTACTTAATATTAATTTTAATAATACATAATTGTGTGAATGTTTATACACATATTTGTAATGGTGTGTATGCCTAGTGTTAATTTTACTTAATGGTTATTTTGATATAATTGTGTGTTTGTGTATACCTTGTGTGTTTGTAAAGTGTAATAATGCGTATATTTAATATGTTAAAAATATCAGCCTATTAGACGACCGTATGGTCATCGTTAAAAATATGTATAAAACAAATGTTTAAATAAAGCAAATATTCTATCTAATACATTTTTGGAGGTGCCAGTTCGTTCTTGATCACCAAATTCACTTCCACATCGAAGATATAACGAAAAAAAAACAAGAAGAAGAAACTAAAAAAAAGTTTGAAAGACTGGGAAGGAAAGAGAGAATAATTACCTCTCGACGTGAAAAGGAAAATAAATATTGGGTGTGTTGCAAAAATTTTGATAAAAGGACGGGGAAGAACGAAGCCTACGGGTGATTGGTAGGCTTTTTAAAAAATATATTAATTTTGTTTTTTTAACAGAGTAAAACACAAATGATGAAAGTAGGGAAGCAGAGAAGAGGAAGAGTACGGTAAAATAAAGAGCCAAAGTGTGTAACTAACTGATTGGTGTTTAAATATTCTTGAAAGTGCTGACGTTAATATGTGCCACATAAAAGGTTTAGATAAAACATTGGTGACAGACAACTTTATAATATTTCAAGCAACACTTGGTTTCATGCTACTTGCACTGTAGAACAGAAGACAGCTTTGATAGCTGGTGTTGTAGTTGACGATGACCATAAGGGATCCTAAAGAAGCTGGTGTTTGGTTAGGTGGGGAAAAAAATTACGGTTATGTTATATTTGTTTGGTTAAGGGAAGGTCTAAGCTGTAAGAAATAATATTTAAGTTCTATTGTCATAAGGAGAAGGTTGGAACCCAAAGACCATTCACCTCCATCATTTAGTAACGAAAAAGAACAAGATGACAATTTTGATATTTGTATAACCTATTGAGAATTTAGGTAAAGCTAAGGAAAGGGTGAGAGGAAATGTATTAGTTTAATAATAATACAAGATTGTGTGATGGAAGCGAAAAACTGCAAAAGGTCGAGGAACTTCGAACAATCAATTTAGAAAGTAATACTTTACAAAAGTGTATTTACAAAAACACCAACCTTAAGTAGAAAAACCAAATTTGACACATTGTATATAACAAATATTAACAAGAAAATAGATTAAGGTGGTACGCTTACTTACACACGAAATAACGAACAAGTTCCTATTTAGGGTAAATAAAAACTATATAACTACTGAAAACTTAGAGTTGGGGTGTCATCCATAAAAGGGTAACTTACACTTCCCAAACAATCACAGAATATTTAATATGATACTTAAGATAACTATAACTAATATAATACGAAGATATTTACCTAATAATTGATTAATTAAAAGAAAGACCAGAGTGTTAGTAAGATTAAATTAAAGTATGATTAGAATTAGATGTATGACAGAGGTGGTTGGTTTGAGTGTAAAAAATATAGCAAAGACGTCTTTTGGTTGGAAGGTAAAAAATTTGGGATTGAAAAACTATATAAGGATGTAGACATATCAGAATCATAAGGCCTCTTTTTCTAGAGTCCGAGATAAATCCAAAAAGGCTCCTGGTGGTTGGCTTAGTGATTTTAAATAATATTTTTACGAAAGAGGTAAAAGGTTGGAAAAATTTGGTGATACAATGAAGATAATGAAAATAATAGTCTAAATCAGCTACTAAAATGAGAACCAAGAATACCAAGACGCAACTACAAACCGCAAAACATTAGGTAATACTCTACAGTCCAAGGAAAAATATAATATGATAATAGCCTCCAGTTATGAAAAATAAATCCCCGTGCGGTAGAACCGAACACTAGGGTACAACAAAGTGTATTAGGTACAGGAGGGCATAGGACATTGATGTATGATGAAATGTAAGAAAAGAAGTAAGGAAAAAGATTTAAACTTTATATCACCAAACAATAATCCAGGGACATGAACAAAGAAGGAAGAGGCTATTAGTAGCTGAGTCATTAAAATATTTCCTGCTGTAACCTGATCTCAACTGTAATAATACCTTTAAGGTTAAAATATTGCTTCAATTGAGAAATATGAACTGTTCGTAAAATTTAGACGTCCTGGTGTTGATAAGATTCACTTTAACCGGCGTGGAAAAGAATTCAATTAATTACTAAGCGTTGACGTTATGAACTTGGTCGCGTCGCTCAAATGAAGCTCGCGATAAATAACCCAATCTCCGGGTTCGTAAGGATTGGGGTGACGATTTTTTAATATAGACAGCTTGATGGGCCTTGTGAGTCTTAGCCAGGTTTTCTATTGTGGCAGACCACATACGATCAGTGGCGAGCTGAAGTGGGGGAGGGGAATTGAATGGTCCATGTAACACGCTAGCTTGATCGGAAGGGTCACCGGGTGTCGAAGAAATAGAGATGTTGGGGAGTTGTTTGTGCTAGCATGGTTGGTGGTGTTGAAACCAAGTGGAATTAATGTAAATTCTGGTTTGGATACGGAAATGAAATTTGTTTAACCTTCTCCACATGTGACGGGTTGGGATAACAGAGGGTAGTGCAAACATGCTGGATACCGAATTCTAGGCACATATTTGCCAATACGGCAGACTTAAAAGATGATACAATGTCGGTAACGAGAAACTTTGGAAAACCGCACGAAATAAGAAAAAAAAACCCTTTGTCAATATATTGACTGTCATCTATGCTTTCATGTTCCTTGTAGGGAAAAGTAAAATTAATTTGGAGAACACAACTACCACAATTCGGATATATACGTTCTGTTTGTTGGATTTCCCGAGGTGACCCACATATTCTATAAAAAGCTTCTGGAATAGCGCTGTAAGAAAGCCTAGAGGCCGATTCCAGTGTTCAGGGTACCTGCTTGAATCGCTGACATTTGGTACACGATCCAACTTTCTGGTCTATCTCCTCTTTAAAATGCTCAGGGTAATTCTCTATTTGTTGAACCTCATCAGGGTGAAGAATTACAGATTAAAAACACGTCCAAGGAATTAGATGTGTAGAAGGCTACTGTCGACTTGTCGGAGTTAAAAGTTAGTCTGGCTGATTGTATTCTCTAGTATGGTTGTGTGAAATTAAGAGCTTTAAATTAGACATCACTTTGGAGTTACACATTTTAAAAATTGAACATAGCACCTCTAATTTTGGAACACTCAGTATCAATTGGTATTTTATTTATATATAATTAAAATCATTAGATCTCGTCCAAGCGAGACCTAATAAAGATTCTGTGTATACTTGTGAGCAATGTGGGTTTTATGTTACTATAATTTCGTGCGTGAAGGTTTAAAATATAATATATAGGGGCCTAACTGTTTTGTTTAAAATAGCTATACAACTCATTTCACGGGAGTTGAAAATGTTATTTTTTTTTAAATAAAATGTATATCAATATCGAAAACAGTTATTTTAATAATAATATAAAAGCACTCATTTGTATAACACGAACAGTGGCGACGTGTTTCATTGACCCAAATGGCTATTACCACAGACAATAAACAATAGTGATAATTCACATTATTAGTAAACAATAGCATTTATTGTATTGCTATCAAAGATATATTGATATACCAACTACAACAAAGAACAAAGAATACCGTTGTACTGTACTAGGAATGCCAACAACAAGGCAATCTTTGTTGTACCAAACATTCCTTTGAAGTTTTCTAAAACACAGATCTATAAATCGTCTCTGCAATCTGTTATTAACATAAACAGAAAACGTATCACTTGGGGGCTAAAATTTTTAAAAGGCCAATGATCGGCTTTATGTCAGGAAATTAGGTAAGTGAAACCTTAACATTAACTGAAAAATGTAAGGAATGGTTTATTATGTTCTAGTATGAAATTGATTATGGCTTAAACTTCTTTTCGAAAACATCGATAGGTACCACAAGACGCTTTATTAAATACAACTTTCCGCTTTATTTGTACACAAGACGTGTTAATGACCAAGCCAATCATTCTCAGTTGTGGCAACTTAGAATGAAAACTTGGTGGATTGAAAGGTATAAAATGGTTAATCAAATTTCTGTGTTTCTCCTTTATTTATTTCACATATCACGTTTCAGTAATGAGAGGACATTCTTTTAAACACTGAACAACGGAATAAAATTAAACATTTACTTAGTAGCCTATTTTATAAATGTGTCAACACATCTATACATGCCAGAAAAGGAATGTTGTAATTATTTTTAAAAAATCCCAAATTTGAGAAAAGAACAAAATGGATAAATCGGAAATTATATTTTAGAAGCACCAAACTCCAGATATCTAGTATAGGTAATTGTCAAGTAAGTCCAAGTAGTCTCTAATTTAAAACATTTAAATAATTCGTTTACTACATTCCTTATATTGAAATAATGGTAAATGTCCAGTTGAGATCCCGTTGCAATTTAATATTGAAATTAAATAAAATCAGGTTTTACATACCTTATTATTAAACAATTGTATCATCCTTTAGCTGGGAATACCCTTTTCAAGTATCAAAATCCAATATTTCTGTGAAAAATAAGCAATTTACAAGTTTGCATTCAATGTTCACACAATGAGCCTATGCGTCTAGGTTTCATAAGTTATGGTTAGCTAATAGAATAGCATGTCTTTAGTTGTATGTGCATTAAATGTCTTCTTACAGGTAAATATCACTACGCTGTATGAATTCAGAATCATGTGACCTAGGTCTCGGCAGGTCAATATGAATATATATATATTGACCTAACAGGATCTAGTAAAGGAACTAAGGTCTCGTAATGTAACACACACACACACACACATATATATATATATATATATATACCTTCCCAGACCTATTTGTGCGGATGAACATAAACATCGAGCGATGACACACTCTATTTGCCATAGGAATTAATGTTGACAGATGTCTTATAACCTCATAAGGATAGGATATTGAACTTTTAAATTGCTTATTTTAGACAGAAATATTGGATTTTGATACTTGAAAAAGGTCCTCCCATCTAAAGGATGATCCTATTGTTTAATAATGACGTATGTAAAACACGATTTCATTAAATTTCAATATTAAATCGCAACGGGATCTCAACTGGACCTTTACCGAAATAATATAATATTTTAATGCGGAGAACAATTTTTCAATCAAAAATTACAAATTGAAAACTACAAAGTGCATGTACACATAATTTACATACACATAGGTTATCGTAACATGACAAATGAACACTTAAAATCAAGACATTCAAGTAAAGTATGATGTATGCGCCATTACATGGCTTATGAGACGTTAATATTGAAATGTAATTTTCCATACAATGTTGTTTCTGTCATTTTGGCGTATCAGGTTAAAATTGACTTTAAAACAATGATCCCAAAGGTTTGGCTAGGTTGCAAAAGGGTGAATACACTCTGATAACTTTGTAATGGTTGAAGGTAGGAAAATCAAACACTGGACACTTTTTTAGGATATAAAAATATACAGCTCTTCAGGCTTAGCATGAACAGTGGGATGCGCTAGAGGGAGGGATGCCACGCTACTATTCTATGTGGTTACACCCCGCACATGTCGCTTATGTTGATCATTTATGATGAATTTTTTTACATCAGTATTTTTACAGTATAAAACTATGTTGTGTGTACCAAGTCAGAGGTTTTAAAATAAATGTTTTTAATATTTTTTTAAGTTATGATAGATTATACTTATTTGTACTTCTGAATATCTGTTCAAACTTTTTAGTATGGTACGTGTATTATTCACTGTTAAGTTGTGGCGGGTTAAATAAAATAAGTACAATACATAACTTATAACATAAATATTAAAAAAATATTCTAGTATGGCAGAGCAATGTACATCCTATTTAAACAAAACCAACAACATAGTGTCTCTAAGTGTTACTAAAAATACAGCAATATGCTTACTTTGTTAGTAGCGGTCAAACGGAACTCTTCCCATCAAATCGTCATCATCATTTCCCCTATTGATATCACTTGATTCAACGGTGGTCTCCATCCCTGTCCCCAACGTCATCCCACTCGTCGCTGTTGGAGTCCTCGCCTAATCTTACAATAATTTGTTCTGTGATTTCATCGATATGGGGTGATAATTCCGTGTAGGCTTCTTCGATTTTTTTAGTGTTTTCATACCTTTTTTTCCATTCTTCTTGTGTAGTGGATTCACATGTTTCCTTAACTAACTGTTCAACTAAATCCATATTAAAAGTCACATTTTTCTTTGCCACTCTTTCTTTGAGCTGGCTCCAAATCAACTTTATAGGATTCAGATCCAGATGATATGGCGGCAGAAGCAAAACTGCATATCCACTTTTTATAAAAAGTTCGTCGATTTTGTAAACTTTAAATTAGGCTCGTGAGTTTTAATAATAGAGTACAATTCTGGTTTGAACATTGCGCTTGAATGAATAATATTCCGCTCAGAAAGCCAAATGATCATTTCAACCTTTCGACTTGATGTGTTTGATACTGGATTGTCTTCCTTATTGTGATATGGCACATTATCGATACCAACCACCGAATTGGGCTTTAGATTTGGTATTAATTTCGTTCTGACCCACTTTTCGTAATTTTCGAAGTTCATATTGTTATGCTAGTGTCCTGACTTTTTCCCAGATCTGAACGTAGGCATTGTTTACAAATCCATCCTCACCGCCTGCATGTATAATAATAAGTTATTGTCCTTTAATAACTGGTGTTTTCAGTCCGTCATTACTGGCGGTGTCCATCCAAGCATTGGGTTTTGAGAGGGTAGAATGAACATAGGTTTCGTCCATATAAATAATGGGACATTTTCCTTTTTTGTACTACTACATCTTTCGTAAATATTTGAATCGCAATTCGCGAATATCAAAACGTTCTACTAATAGCTTTCTATTGTTCGTTGATTTTTTTTCCAGTGAAATCCTAACTTTGTAAATACTTTACTAGTGTCCACTTGCTCTCTTTTAAATCAATTTTGTCTCTGAAAACAGGCAACAAGGTTTTTAACGTTGGCCTTTCTCCATGCTGTCGATGGAAATCGTTTACAGTCCTCCTCAGTACCTCCACATCAAAATTGTTATTCATCGTCTTATTTTGTTAAGAGTTATTGCATTTTTCCCCCTTTCAATATTCGTTTTAAAGAGCTCTTGGAAATTCCAGTTGCCTGAACAACACGCCCCTGAACTTTTTTTACATTAATAGGCACATTTGCTTCTGCTTCGTGTTTCATAAAGCGGTAAAAATTCGCAATAATCTGACGGGTTTGGCTGTGAATTACTTTTCTACTTCCTATTTTAATTTTCAAATTACCATCATTCACTCCTTTTGTATAAACAAGATTTGAAAGATATATAACAATAAAAATGTAGACACATGGGCTAATATACCGAAACTAAAAGTTTTGAACACTGGCACCAGACTGAGCCGCACGCTTCCCCACAACTCGATTCCACTCCGTGGCTTGTGCTCATCTTGAAGCTACCGGTCATGCTAAACCTCTCGAGTTGTACTTTTTGGTGAGTATCATAACTTTGTCCACATCCCTAAAATGGGGGATTTTGGGAGTAGCTAAAAAATCTTAAATGTGTAGACCCATTGAGATCTCTTTTTTAAGGTCTTGACAAAAGAAGAAGAGCAGCAAGAACCAAAAAGAACAACAAGAACCAGAGGTCTCTATCTCAACCCAGTATAAAATGACAGCTTATTTAAATCTTAAGATCTGTTCGAAAAGGAAAAAAACTGTTTGTCATTAGACTTACTAACCTGTGTAATTTATAAAAGATGCTCAGACTGTTTCCCAAGGATGGTCTGGCGCACTATACAAATTTGAAACGGCAAGTTGTATGGATTCCTGGGGAACTTTTTTGATTTCTGCTACTATTTTATTTCTTAGATCAATAATGCACTGTGGTTGGTTTCCTTTAATGTGACACCATACAAAGAATGTTCTCCATTGGTGATAAATCAGGTGACGCAATACTTACTACCTATCCAGTGATTGGGAAAAATCATATTTAAATACTCATGGACATGCAAGTCATAGTGTGGAGGTGCTCCATCTTGCTGAACCAAACTAACTTTATTACTATTGTTAGTTGCTAATTGGACAGATGGAAAAATCTGTTGTTGGAGCATTATCCGGTACACCTCTCCAATAAGATTTCCTTCAATAAAGAACAGTCTAATAAATTGGTCTCGTATAATACCAACCGAAACATTTAGTTTTTGGCGATGTTGAGTATGTTGTTCTCTCATCCAGTGTGGGTTAATATCAGCCCAATAGCGACAGTTGTGTCTGTTAACATTCCCATTACCATGAAAGTTGCTTCATCTGAGAAAACAATGTTGTTTAATTTAATGGTATTGTTATGAATATTTCCCATCATAAGCTCACAAAATCTACTCGATTATCGAAATCGTCCTCAGAAAGTTCCTGAACTAAATGAATTTTGTCCGCTTAAAATTTATTATTGTGTAAAATTCTACTCACTGATTGTTGAGAAATTCCTACACTTTGTGAAACATAATTTGTAGAGCCTTGGGGATTTTCTAAGATTGTAAAACATCTTCTGATATTATTTTGTTTATAGCAGATTTTAGTCTTTTAGATTTGGGACTGTCCTTAACACTGCCTGTTTCTTCAAAATGTTGAATTGTTTTTTGTACTACGATTTTAGAAATAAGATTGGGATTTGGATAAAAATCATTAAATAAGTTCCTAACTTCATCATAAGATCTAATGTAGTCCCCATAGCCTCGCATAATTAGTATCGTAATATGCTCTCGTTCACTTAACTCCATTTCAACAGTAACACAAGAACACAGGTCTTAACTTGGTGAACACTAGCAACAAACTAAAGAACTGATACTATAAATTCTGAAAACTGATAAGATTGGACTGCCTAGTTTCTCGGAACAGGTTAAAGTTTGTTTAAAAAGAGATTGTCAGTTAGGCTAGGTCTTTCTAAGAATGTACTCTTTATAGTATTAATTCAAATAAGGTGTCATTTTGTACTGGGTAGAGATAGAGACCTCTGGTTTTCGCTGTTTTTCTTCTTTTGTCAAGACCTTTAAAAAGAGATGTCACTCTATGTATTATAATGGCACTTATTATTATAATGGGAATTCACAAGTTCATGCATAACTGTCAAGCAACAAATATTCACTTCCAAAGCGGTCACTTTTTATGCCCATTTAAAATGAAAACATATTTTTTCTTTGGAAACTAATAATTAACTGTGAAATTTTGATATAAACAAGAAAACTGTGAAGTAATTGTTTACTGTAACTGTAACCGGTGGTTTTGTGGATTTTTTAAAATGTTCTACACACCTTATTTATTAATAATAAAATATGTTTTTACCGCAAATCTAACTTTTTCATGAAAAAAAACAACATAATTTCAACTTTTCTAAGTTAAGGTCCATTAAGTGAATTACACGTTAAAAAAAGAAAAAGGTTTGTACGCAATTTTTTACCTTACAAGGTCCAATAAGGTGGCAATATTATATATAGTACTATAATATAATACTATATATATATAGTACTATAATATAATACTATATATATATATATATATATATATATATATATATAGTCACCTAGCTAGACCTAATAACACAAGCGATCATACATTTACTAACTTGACTAATGTAGTTAGGCTATAAATATTAATGTATGTATTCATAACCTGAGCTGTACTTTTATATTTTACTAAACTAATATATTTTGATACTTCAAAAATGTCTGGTGACACCTAATATGTTCTCATTTTTAAGTTAGGTAAAGTAAAATCTTGTATCCTAAAACAAATATTTATATTAAACAAATATCCTTTATAAATTAAAACCATCATAATATTTCTATTTCACAAAAAAGTAAAGCTATTAAAAAAAAACTTTAAAGTATTGTGGATAATTGATATTGATTTTATTGTGTAATATCTAGAATTTTGTAATCTGTAATTAGTTCAGTGATAGTAATTTTCTAGATACCAATGTCTTTATATAACGTATTTTGTACAGTTCATTTTCGAAAGAGAAAAAGTGATTAGTGTGTTATGTGTTATTTTTCCTTTATGAGTTTCAACGTTAGTTAATTATGCAATTTTTTAAAATTTTTATAGTAGGCTGAGTAATTATCATGTTATTACTCAATAATTATCATGAAATCAGTCAACTCTTTACCCAAACAAACAACACAGTCAGTAGTGTTGTTTTGTGTTTGATTGAAACCAACATAGTGATTTTATATCCAAGTCAAAATTTGTATAATGGAATTATATATATCTACTTACGTCCATTTAATGACTCTTTCTTTTTCCCCCTCAATTATACATATTTTGACTTGGATACAACATGTTGGTTTCAATCAAATTCAAGATAAATTAAATATTAGGCCTACTATTTACTCTGTGTAGTTGAAAAAAATGTATACTTATATATATTTTTTTCTAGAATAACTTGATATATCTACATCAAAACATAATGCCTCTTCCTCCTGCACTTGCAGCTAAATTGGCTAGAAGAGGATTGGTGGATTCTGATAGCCCAACCGATGGAAGTATGTAGTGGAATTATTTTTGAATTCTTATTTTAGAGTTATGTTTTCATTTTCAAACTTTGATATCAAAGTAGAATTGTCAGAGAGAGAAATATATAGTAAAGGTCTTTTTCTTGGCAGGAAATGTTGCTAAAAAGGAGGCAAACTCCTATTTTTCACTTGAAATATTATTGAATTAACAATACTAGCTTGTAAAATTTATAAGCATTAAAATTAATAAATTTATAAACAAAATGTCAATTCAATGGCAACACAAGAGAGATGGAGAGGTCTCTCATTAGTTATTTCTAAAGTTATATCTAAATTAAATCTTTTTTAAATATAATCAATTAAATCAATAATATTATAATCTTTAATATAAATCCAACATTATTAAATATCAGTATTAATCATTTATTTTAATATAAGGATATTATACATAACATATAATCAATATTAAATTTAATCTAAACTTAGCAATACTATAGATTACGGCCTATAACCACCATGGCCACGTGACGTGTTTTGCTTTTTTAGGGCGACTCAGCTGTTGTAGTCGATTAGTGGGAACACGGTCAACACTGTGGCCCAAGCTGAACTAGGTCGTCACCCAAAGGGCTTCCACTTAAGTTGGAGGACCGCCTTTTAACAAATACAATTAAACGTAATAAATAAATACATGAAATGCATAATTGAAACTATTACAGATGAAAAATCAATGAAAATAAGTATATAAAAAATTCAAATGAACAAGAAACCAATACAAATACAAAAACAAACTTTACACACACACACACACACACACACACATACCTTTTCCATATATATATATATATATATATATATATATATATATATATATATATTTTTTTTTTTTCAACAAAAATGCTAACTTAACAAACAAATATCAAATAAAGGTTAGCTTAAATCAATTTTCATATGTCAAATATAAATGTAATTAAAATTTTGAATGAATAAGTAGTCGGTTTCAAAATAGTTTTCATATTGTCTGAACTACAGTTTATTTTTATTTTTTATTTTTTTAAATAGATTTGGGACTATCTTTTTCAAGTGATGAAAATGATGTGGTTTCCAAATTTAATGATATTTCGGACGCTAAAGAAGAGCAGGAAGAAGTTATTGCTGAAGATTATGACGATCATACTGATTCACAGGACTTTTTTTCCAGAAATGATAATAGAATCACATCATCAGATGAAATTAGTGATGATGTATCTTCGGAAGGTAGTTATAAGAAATTCAAGGTAGGTTAAATAATCTAAATGCATAATTTTAAAGATAATTTGTATATTTTCTGTGTAATAAACTAAATAATATCATGTGTCTTGTGAAATAATAGTAGTCAGGGAACAGGTAAAACTTTAAATATCTCAAATAATAGGGATTTGTTTTGAATGATTGCTTATTAATAAGGACTTCATTTGTATTTGCCATTAGCACTGCTTTTACAAGTTGTCATTATCACTAATTATTTATTTTTTACTGTAGTGAGCAACACTTATGGAAACTGCAATCACGAAATGAAAGCAAACAATTTTTTTCACAATAAACACTTATCTGTACAATACAGTACAAAACGATGTTTCAATGACTATCTCATCTTCAGTTGTGTTACATGCACTTAAACTCTGTTGACACTGAACTATGACTGGCAAGAACAATGCTTCAAACAGATAAAAATAGAGAAATATATTGGCCACATTTTCAAAGTCCAATGCAATTACAATATAGTAGCCTAAATGATAAAAAGTTTAAGATTAAAATAATGCAACACATTAATCAGAATCAATGTTTTGTATTATATTTTCTTACACATTTTATCATTAACTATAGTGTGACGGCATTGTGACCATAGTGCACCCTGTTATTATCTGGAGCATTAGTCTCGCCAGTTGTTACTCAGTGCCAGCAGGGTTTGTGTGCATGTGACAACAAGGATGATGACTTAGTCATTAAAACATTGTTTTGTGCTGTATTGTACAAATAAAATGTGTATTATGGAAAATTGTGTTTTCTTTCATTTGGGTTTGGTCGTAGTGATAAGATATTAATTGTTATCTCTTGTAAATACAATCTTCAAATTAACTTCTGTTTCTCATTGTCAATGTTAATATTGCTGAAATTGAATTTACCTGACATCCAATCAAAATAATATTTATGTTTGATCAGAAACTTGGCTATTTATTTGTTAAATGTTAAACAAAATACAGATATCACAAGAGTCCCCTTTTCCTCTAAATCTTGAAGAATTGATTACAGATAAACATGCTTTTTGTGAAATTTTATAGGACAAAAAAGGATTTACATTTTAGATGTACAGCAATTAGGTTTTTGGGAGAAGGTATTTATAAAATTGTTCAAGGTAATTTCTATCGGGTGACATATCATTTTAAATAGAATAAAAAGGTAGAGAATAACAGTTCTAATCTTCCTCCCTACTCTAGTCACAAACTTACTGCTTTTAAAGATTATTTACTCTACTTTACATTTTTACACCCGTACTCAAACTATTTAAATTCAGATTTAGTTGGTTCAACATGTGATTGAGTACATGTGTCTTTTTTAAAATAAAGTTAATCCCGGGGAATGAATTCTTTGGAAAATGTACTTAAATTAAAACACATACATAAGATAACATCTGAAATGCATACATTTATTATCAAGTTTAGAACAAACAAAAAATACTTAATATTAACAACATTAATCCAATCTGAAACACATATGTTCATAAAATAAAACCAAATAAAAATTTTCATAAAATAGTTCGAAAATTTCATCCAAATCAAAATGTTCTTTTTATTTTTGAATACCTAACATAAATTTCCCAAAAGTCAGTATATCTCATTAATTCCAGAAATTTTATTAATTAATTGTCTCAAAATCTAAACTTAAATTCAAATAGTTTCTATAATAAATTTTTCATTTGTAAGAATATAGTTACTTATAACTTAGCGTGTGCTATACTTAACCCTCCAACCGGTAATAATGTTAAGTTTCTTCGTTTGTTTAAAAATTAATTAAATATATTATTTGTATACAAAACCTAACTTATAAGATATCATTTTTCTCAGAAAGATGCATATAATTCATTTATGTAAAAAAAAAAAAAAATTGAAACGGTTTTGGAGTAAGTATGTTACATGTCAAAAACGAAGTTACCAATTTTCAGGAAAAACCTGTATATTCCAAAATCAAAAGCTTACCACCTTTTTCTAAGATATACAAAAATTTTGTGTACTATTTGTGAATATATTTAGGGGAAAAAAAAAATTGTTACATTTTAAAAATAAAAAAAATATATTACGAAAAAACTGAATTTTCTCTTTATTTTTTCCAAAAAACATAAAATATAGTAAAATATATTTTATACAGAACTTCTATATATCATTATGTCCAGAAAGGTGCATAGAATTTAGTTGTGTAACTGTGCAAAAAAATGTTACATGTATCACTTAGGAGTTTTTTGGTCAAATACCAAAAAATCGAGAGTAACGGAGAGTAAAATTTCACAGAAATGGTAATCAAAAACATACTAATACATTTTTTGCAATTTTTTCAACCATTAATTGAGATTTCTAATATATTTGTGAATATATTTAGGGGAAAAAAATAATAATATGTTACATTTTCTAAATAAAAACAACGTATTTGACTAAAAAGTGATACTCTGATGGTTGAGGTTAGGTTTGTAACCTCCACAATTTAGCCTCACTAGTAACAATCTGAAGATAGGCCAAAGACAAAAACATTAGATTTTAATAAGAAAATAGGCCTATATACTTTACAAAGAATAACACACATATTCACTTTTATAATCATATAAAACACTAAATATAAGAAAATATGCATATAGGCTAGACTTACAATATTAGCCTAGGTTATCTCAAATATGAACCGTTCAAAAACTAAACTATCACTCAAAAACATAAACTTTAGATTTAAAAACACATATATTGTAACTTGTATACACAATTTATATACAATTTGTATACACAAACCTTCAAAATAACAAATATCTAACCCCAAAACAATATGCGCTACATCATTTTTTACAGTTTTTACTTAACACAATTGTTACGTTTGCAGAACAAAACAAAACCCTTTTAGTAAGTATTTGTCACCATCAAGTGGTACCAACTTATAGAATGGAATTTCCCCCTTAGTGTAAAGAAAAATAATTTTAAAACCATAGAGAAATGAATACGTGTATTCCTAAAATGCACCAAATGCCAACTGAATTTCGTGTCGTCAGGTTTGTTCTCTGCTCAACTAGGAATATCTCTGGATCTGTTAGACGCAGAATAATTTGTAATCTACGGTTGGAAAGAGAAACATGTAATCTATAGAACAGTGTTTTAGTTGACTTAAATGACAGAAAAATAGAGTTGTAATGAATGATATCGGGAAAATGGCTTCGTGTTTTACGGAAAGGCGCAGAGTTTAAATTTACGATTTCACGCTACAAAAATACATGAACTTCACCAATTTTTGGAATATTATTTATAACGTTTTGTGGTATTTTTTTTGCATGATTATGCATCTACGGAACATTAGCTTTCCAACGGTATTTTTTTTATGGCGATAGTACGATTCTAAGTGGGCGAAATGTTGACTTGCAAAATATGTGTTTTAATTGAACTGTCTGTCGTTCATAGTACACGGCGTGGACACTTACCGGTTCTAAGGTTAACACACATTCTCCGAATTTATCACTCTTAATGCAATTTAACATTCCGAGTTTGAGGTTTTTAAATTTGAATACTATGCTTGGATATTCTCTTGGAATAATAACTTGTATTATTATCCCAAGATTTCAATATAATCGTCTCCCAATCATGCGATACCTGCCTTAACTCAGGCAGACCACATCGGTTGGAGTTTTCTCGAGAAGTGTCTTTTACCTTGACTCTCTTCAAGTTGCAAATTTCCTACTTTTTCTATCCCTCTGTTGACTTAACACGACATCATTTGGATTTGGAAGTTTCTAGAAAATTTTTACCTTAGTCAGTTCTCTCTACAACAGTGTTGTCAGATCTTGTTTCCATGATTCAAACTAACAGAATTGTCAGATGGATCATATTATTCATTTTATCATTTAAACTCTTAAACCTAAAATGTTCCTATAATTAGACACATGTTTCTGACCATTTTATATAAAAATAATCTATTATGTGATGTATATATCTCGCTTAGAAGATCTCACATCTTGTTCTGTATTAAGTCGTCAATCCAAAGTCTAATATATTCATCGATAAGCCAATGTAACAGCAGATGAACCGCTAATATTTCTCCATCACAACTGAGATTATCTACTGGTTATTGACATCACAATCGGCAATTATCAGACAATTTCTACTATACTTTGCCTTTGCCTTTGGAAACGATAAGCGCAAAAGTGTGATACATTACACAGTACAAACCAGAAGTGCCTATGTCGGTCCTTTTAAAATGGCAGCCAACTACGTGAGGTGGAATTTAATGTGTTTATTCAAACCAATAGTGCTTGCTAATAGTTTAATGATCTTAATCTTGGACTTAATGCTAGAAAAACCAAATATATGCTTTTTAATTTAAAACCTGAGTTAATTACCCCTATGCTGCTAAATGTTGAAACATTTACAACAGTTTTATTAATAAAATTTCTTCGAATCATCATTCACAATAAATTAACATGGTTAGATCATACTAACGAGCTGTGGAAAAAAACTCCGTTCAGAGGTCTTCTTGTTAAGGATATTCACTTTATTCTCCAGAATCAATTTTGAATTATCTTATTGTTGTCTATTTTCATCCTAACTAATGTATGGAATTATTTTATCTAGGGAAACTCCTCAAAGCAGAGGATCCAGAGAATCTTTACTTTGTAGAAGCAATGAATTAGAATCATAACTCCTTTGGGTCATCGTGATTCTTGCAGAGATCCATTTAAAAACTTGGTCATCCTGACATTTTCTTGTATGTACATTCTAAAAGTAATAGTGCATTACAAATATAATAGTGCAACAGTTTGTAATATTGATGTGCATACACATAACACCCATAATAAATATGATATCTGAGGAGAAATGCACAGATTAGCTTAAAAAAGCTCCTTCTGAAGCTGGAGTCATATTCATTAACAAACTCCACAATGTGTTTAATGAAGTTTCGGAAGTTCGTATATTTAAGAGAAAATTTTAAAAAGCTATTTATTGTTCAACTGTCACTCATAACTTCTGGCCCATAAACTTCCAACAAGTTAGCTATGAATTTCAGCAGCACTGTTGTTTTTTGCTAACAAAAATCATACCTCACAGTTGGCAGAATTATTTCTCATACCACCTATTTTGTAAATCTCACCACAACAATCACATATCAAATTCTAACAAAATTACTAACAAACGGTTACTATGTCATAATAAAACAATCCCACTTCATTGCCACAGTCTGCGGTAATTTCAAAGCAGACATTACTTTAATAATGTGTTTTTTATAACAAAATATATTAATTGAAGCTCTATAGTTATGATTGCTTTTTGTATATTTTCAATGTAACACGATAATTTCACTGTGCATGTGTGGATGCTTAGATATGATTGTACCATATTATATTGCAATACAGTGAGGGCAAATTTGTATTCTGTCATAACTGAATAATATATGAATACAAAAATATCACCTAACCATTGGAGCCAATTTCAAGTTAAAAAATATTAACATAGTGATATATATGTTAGGTTAGGTTTGGTTAGGTATATTTTTTAGTGTAAGCATAATGTCATTGAAGTTAAATATTAGTGGCAATCTTGCCATTTTCAGTTTTTTGTTAAATTCATCACGAGTTTGTCAATTGAATTGGAAAATTTATTAATTAAGAAATCTCTTCATCATATTTGTAAAATAATTGGTGGTTTTATCTCATTTGGTGGAGTTAGTGTTGAAGTTATTATTGTTGACTTTTTGCTGTAACACAATATTTGCTTGTTTTAGGGTCACATTGGTTGTCCAAACAAAATAAATATATACCATGATTGTACAAAGTTCTGCGAAGATCAATGGAAAGATGGGAAAAAAATTCCGGATCATAAATATTTAAGGAAAAAAATGGCAATGTTGGCCAAGTATCCTTTGCCAAGTCATTGGAAGGAAATATACGAGCCTGGGTTGTAAGTATGATTTTTATAAAACCAAAGTTAGACTTGTTTCTCTATAGACATTATCATTGAACACCTAGACATTAAATCAATTTTAATAAGTTGATAAATTAATAAGGATCAACCTG
Source organism: Aphrophora alni (assembly GCA_963513935.1). Taxonomy (NCBI): domain Eukaryota; kingdom Metazoa; phylum Arthropoda; class Insecta; order Hemiptera; family Aphrophoridae; genus Aphrophora; species Aphrophora alni. The sequence continues at coordinate 38,587,809 of OY740765.1, read as the reverse complement.
GTTGTTTTATCAGCATCTCGTTTCTGATAATCAATAATATTTTTCCTAGAATTTCTCTTTTATTCAGGTAATACTTTTACATTAAAAAGCTTATACTTCTTCCTCAGTTCACTTATAGTGAGTACAGGTGTGGTAATCCTGAAGTACCTATATAGATCTACACCTTTCTTCATGTAGTCTTGATTTAGTTTCCTCTATTGCATCTTTCCTATCAGGTCTCTCTAGACCGATTCTTGTTTTCTTCTGAACCTGGCGTTATTATTAAAGTATTCGAAGGCTAGAGGTCTCTATATTATATCCCTTTTCTTTTTTAAGGCTATGATGACCTTTAAACAACAACAACAACAAAAAATAGCTTATACAGGATTAGAAGCCAATAATTGTTTACATGTTTGGAAGGTCAACATAAACAAAAAATTCCAGTAAACATACAACTTAAAGTGGTACCAGAAAGGCATACAAGATTTTTTGTGAAAGGGGCAACCCTTTGGTGTTACTCCCAACAATTGGGGGTCAATAAGTGTTTCCCATCTCACATTAGCTAAATATTTTTTATTTATATTTTGCCAAAGTTATTTTTCCTAATTAAATCATTTTAAATTAAAACAACAAGATTTGTACGAAGCTGTGACAAAGAGAAATAAAGAGTGGTTAAAGTATCATTCTAGCCCAGAGCTTAAATAAAATACAGTACCATGCAAATTAATCCGAACAAGTGCATCGATTCAACAAGCGTATTGCACATTTTTTAATTACTTCGTCACATCACCATACATGAATTATTGATTTAATAAGCTCAATAGGCATGGTAGCCCCCCTACAGTTTATTTTTGAGAGTCCTTTTTTAACAATTGCCCAAAAAAATGTTTATAGAATTTAGATCTGACAAATTTCCTGGCCACTCCAGCACTTTAATATTTTGTTCTTGATAATTTTTTTGTTCTTTTTGGCAGTATGGTATGGTGCCAAATCTTGTTGGAACACTCAGTTGCATTGTGGAAATTTGTTTCGAAGTTGTGTTTCTTTTCTATATAATCTTGATATATCTGTTAGAACCCTTTTCTGCAGAATCTTGATATATCCATCACTTTTCAACATACCATACATAGGTACAAGGGCCTTCGAATGTGAAACACTCCAAAACATTTTTTCTGGATATTTTTAACTGATTGTTGGATATGAGCTGGTGACGTTTTCTCGTTTGACACTTTTCTATTGTATGCAACTCTTTACTGTTAGTCTAACTGATACTATGTTGGGGTAGTTTTTTTTTTTTTTTTTATACGGCTACAGTTACCCTTTCTTTAAGGTGAAAAAAGAACCAGTTTCTCTAAATCGTTTTAAAATAACATTCATAGTAGTGTAGTCACGCTAATACCAACACAGTATTCGGAAGCTATTTGTCATTTTGTCATATGAGTATGCTCAGAAAAAGAAACGATTTGGAATGTTTCCTTGAGTTATGTTCATTATTGTATTCACTACACAAAGTACAAAATGTGTGAAAATATGAATGTGTAATAAAATATAAAATAAATAACACAAAACACTATTTAATATTTGCCGTTTGGTAGATAAAAGAAGAACAACAACCTCACATTATATAGAGAGCACACAGAATGGCTGGTTAGATTGCAGCCACAACATAGAAAGGGAAAAAATCCCTGTGGTTGGATTAATCTGCACTGTACATGTAAAAATTCAGAGAAATTTTCGTTACAGGTCTGTTTAAAGTGTAAATCAACCAATAAAATATTGTTTAATTTTTTTTTTAATTCTATTAATGTAACCATTTTTAGGGTTCTGGACTAAAAAAAGGTACTATAAACTATTTACTCAAAATTATATCTTCCTGGAACTGATAATAGATTCATCTCTTTCAATCCAACTGGTTTCGAAAGTAACTATGCAATTTGATGGCCTAAAACAGTTTGACAGTCTGTCTGTTTGACAGTAAAACAGCCTGTGTTAAGCTGCCTTGTAAATGCCGTTGCTGGCGAAACCATGGTCAGCAAGACTCAATAAAATTGTAGAATTGACTAAATATTGTGTTGTTTTTTTAATTAAAATGTAGTTCTACCAAGTACCTTCGGTCAATAGTGTAAATCGTATATTTTTGTTTTATTAATTTACATCTAATTTAGTTGATTGTATTTAAAATTAATTTTAGCAATTATTTTAAGTTGTATTCTGTTGAAATTTTGTGTTTTTTTTTTTGTTTGTGTTTGTTAATTTTGGAAATTGATTGTAAAATATTTTAAAGAACTGATTAAGTTTTGTATTAATTCAGTTGGAATTATACACAAGATTTAGTTATCGTATAAAAGATATTTTAAAGACTTATTTAAATTTATTATTGAAAGTTTTATATAAATTTTTACACTGTGGAGAATAATTAAATATGATTATTTATAAATCATTAAAAAAAAAAAAAAAAAATTATAAACCTTTTTGTCTTTTCTTACCTTCATGCTATTAGAGTATTCAAGAGCTGGGGGTCTTTATTTTATCCTCTTTTCTTCTTTTTTTTTTTTTTTTTAATGTGGTTATGACTGAAGTTTTACTTTTAAAAAACAAAGGGAGAAAAATAATACAATTTTAACTTTTTATTTGAATATCATACAATTATTTAAAACTAAATTTCTCTTTTTTGTATTAGATATAAAATATAAATTTCACATTCTTTTTGGATTATATAAACGAAATATATAAATATATAAAATTGTTTTTCCAGGAACATTTATTCGAAAATTTGTTTTTTTGCAACTTTTACATCAATTTTTTTCTCCTTTCATCTGTGCTCATTGAATGCTTCTTTGTCTGTCATTTTATATTTTTTATTAATTTTTTCAAAAATGGATTGAGATATGAAATCTAATTTAGCACTGGTATTCTTATTGCAAGTTACTACTAAAACTTAATATTAAAACAAATTTACAAGAGACAAAATTATTTCTTCTGAATGTATAAGAGTACTATAGGGAATGTCGGTTCTGACTCACTTTTAACATGGGCAATAGAAAAAGTATTCTGAAAGTACATTATCTAGAAAAGTATATTCCCTATAAAAGGACGACTAGAAAAGTACATTATGCCTGAAAGAGCCAATTTGTTACATTTATATATAAGTAATATTATTAGGAATGTAGAAAATCCTACATTCTTTCTGATTAGTTTCCAAAAAATAGTCCCAACCGCACAAACGATCGATTGCTCTATCTTCAATTCAACGTAAGTGAAAAATTATCGTATTTGAATTAACGAGGAAAATTATCCTGATGAGCTGATGAATTTAGATATTGTGAATGGCAATTATGCAATTGCGTACAATATATACAAAGATTTTAAACGTGTTTACTCTGATGACTTGGATATGATCAAAACGCCGTTCTCATTCTATTATGAAAATTGTGTCATAATAGAATACGACTAAACGATAAATGATAATGATAACGTATTGTATGATACGACTAAACAAAAAGATAACATTTCAGGATCGAGGAATAATATTATGCTTCAAGTCGACTTTTCTAAACCTACCGAAGCTGATATGGTGGTTAATGTTGTAGTTGTATCCAATGCAAAAATATTGTATGATATTATAAACAATACGATTAAAGATGTTTAAGAAACAAAACGGTTGTTCTCATAAATATGTAATATATTATATCATTATTCTCATAAATATCTATTATGTTCTATTTTATTGTACAAATATTTTTTTCTCTTAAAACTGCTTTTCAAAAAATATAGAAAGTACTACACCAAACTTTCCTCGTGAACCTGTAACGTCACAGCGCTGTGACATCACACGTTCACTGGAAATCCCTGTAACTATATAATGTACTTTTCTTGTCATCCTTTTATAGGGAATGTACATTCAGAATACTTTTTCTATTGCCCTATCTCTCCTATGTTAAAACTGAGCCAGAACTGACATTCCCTATACTACTTACAAGTTTTAGTGAATTTAACTATATCCTATTATTTTGTTGGTACAGAGGAGTTCATTATTATTGGGAAGTGGATAGTGATGCCGTATCCTGGCTCCCCCCATCACATCCTCGTGCAGTCATCACTCAGCCTGCAGCCATGGATCGTCGACAGAGATATAAACTTCAGACAAACAAAGAAAATACAAAAAGTGAGGCTGATGATTATAATAAAACAGACTCCGAGGAGGTATGCAATGTCTTAAAACATATGTGTTCATATTTCTTGGCTTCATTCATGAGCCATATTTAGTCAATATGGAAAACATTTTATGACCTCATTTTGGATTAAAATTTTTTTTTTAATTTTTTTTTTGGGGGGTTAGAATAGGTTTTAATCTTTTCCACTCGAAAGGAAACTACCTGGCCATGCCTCACTCTCAGAGAATGTGTATTATTTTCCACTTGCATAGTCCTGTCAGGTTGAACGACCAGTATAAGTGATAGCTCGCTCAATCCCATTTTGATTCCCCGCTGTCACTAGCTCGGACTTGTTTTGTTCACTTTCATCTTTAATGGAGGTATTTAAAGTTAAACGAAGAAACACAATTATTTTTTTTCAATCAACTATTTTCATTGACAAACTTAAAATATAGATAATAGTTTTGCATAGTTTTTCAGGCCTAACTAAAAATATTAACTGAATGTTTACATTATATTAATAAATATTGGAATAAAAAAACAGAAAATATACTGAACAAGTATTTGTTTGGTTTAGATCTTAAGTTTTTGCCAGTAGTAAGTTAGAATTGACAATACCAGTTTCAAGTAACCAAAGAAAAATTGTTTTTTGTTTGAACGATTTACTAATAAAGCAATATTAAGATATATACTGGTTGACTATATCAACTGGTTATACTTATATAGAACAGTAAGCTTTCTTTACTTCTTCCATAACTCCTCTTTTCATCTTTGATATCTTTCATAATTTTGATCTCACTCTTTTCAACTTGATTCTGGGACCTTCTTTTTTATTTCTCTTCTACTTTCCTTACCTTCCTCTTCTTTTCCCCTTTTTTGGCATAACTTACTCAGGCAACCTCATTCTGTTATTCATGATTGTTCCTATTACTTTTACGTAATATAATGCTTCAGCCAGATCTACATTAATATAAAACCTATTTGTAAATATGTGTAGCCCCTTAATACTACCATAGGTGTCTTTAATCTTATTAACAAATGCAAAACTATATGGCTGGTTACACCTAATTCTTGCCATTCCATTCCGTCAGTTGTGGTTTTTCCAAAATATGGTTCCAAAATACAAATATAACTGGAACTAGATTTTGAAAGAACAAAAATTTTTATTCCCCCCTTAATAGGCTTGTCTTTGTTGTATGCTTTGAAAAGTATTTTCCCATTAAAGCCCACCATACTCTTATCTACACTAACTTTGCCCTTTGGGACATACTACTTAATACTTCCAAAATTTGTTGTCTCTGTACAATACTACATTGCTCACTTTTCCGAAATGCTTGAAAAAGGATGATGGTAAACCCAAACTGTAGTGAAATAGTACTATTTTGGCTTATGATTCATTGCTATGTTTATGAGGACTCCTGTAAAAGTTTTAATATCTGTTAAAGTTATGTCTTTACGTAACCACCACATAGACATTTTTCTTAAATGGGTATTTTTTAGATTTTTTTCATTTGCATACCTATTTGTTTCTGTTTGAATAAATAATTGAATTAAAATAAATTAAATATAACTGAAAATTTTCTAACCATGAAGCTGGGTTTTGCCCTAGTGGTGAATTAAACCCACTATCATTTGAAATTTTAAATTTAGAACAAATGTATCATTTTGAATCCATTCTTTCTATGTTTCCTCTTCTTCTCCAACTAATGTTTCTTTCAGAGAATCATTTTCTTCATTAGATTGGTTATTAGTCTGTTTGTAATCTGACATGTTTTCATTTCAACTATCATCTTGTTCATAACAGATTTTGGCGTTAATCAATTCTTTGTACTTTTCACCCACATTAACGTCAAGATCACTTTCGTGTTCTGAATCACTTTCAATAATACCAAAGACTACTTTCAGCTCATTTATAATTACATCTGAAGTAAAATTCCAGTTTTCACTCATTATCGCTCTCTACCATTAATTCATATAGAACAAGAAACTATTAAAAGTAACTATTAACAACTGTTAAAATTATTAAAATGAAAAAATATATTACAAAACAAAACCTTTAACTTGAATGACTATATTATGATTATATTACAGTACGTATTTACAAAAAAAAACACCTTTAATTACCTTGATTTCTAGAAAGTCTTTCCAATTCTTAATTTTTTGTTTTATTATAGCTACAGCACTGTTTCGCTACTGGCAGCTTCCTCAGGTGTAAAACACTGGTCTTAAATTGTCACATATATTAAATTTACACAAACACAGAACTTTGAAGTTTGCACAACAAACATTTAAATATACATATAACATTCTAAAAACATTCCGAGTAAACTTATTGTTAATCCATTTATTTATTATATGTGACCATATTTAGCAACGTCTATTAATTGTGTACAGTGAATAACTGAAGTTTTTAGGACAGGCTGCTGATAAGAAATTATCACCATGATTCATCCCGTCTTGGTGATGTTTCCTTGCTTTACATTCATTAAAATATCATAGATCGGGTTGGAGTGGAAATTAAGTTTTCCATTGAGTAGTATATGTGTGATTCAGTTTTAGATGTATAATAAAATCAATATTCTTTCAAGATATTGAGCAATTGTTTCTTTTTGCTTTATAGAGTACTATATGATTCTTGTGAATATCAGCGTAACCGTGGTTTTAATAGATTAAGTATTCTGGAAATTCACAACTCATTTTTGTTGTATTGTTGGTTATTTTGTCGTTTGGTATGTGTTCCTTAAAGCTACTCACTGTTGTCATGATCATTTGTAATCATATTTTTTTTATTCAGAAAATCACATAATTTTTTGGAGATGTGGAATGTGGAACTCATTTGAAATGTTCATTACTTAATGGTACTGTATTAGCTCTACGGATGAAATTGTTATAGGCAGCTAGATTGTATGGTAATGGATGATTAGAAGTATTGCATATTGTGTGGTTAGTTTGCATAGCTTTTCTATAAATTCTGTATGTATGTTTATTTCCTGGAGATTGTGAGGTATAAATAATTTATCTGGTTATTTTTTACAATATCATTTGATAATTTGAGTACATTCAATAACACAGCAACCAAAACACATTAACTGCCAAAACGTATACCATTAGATAGAGGAAATGTACAAGTTTTTTCTTAGTTAGCTTGTTGTGGGTTTTACCAATAGGAGGCTGTAATGTGCAAACATGGTGTTTCCAGATGAGCAGATAGGATTTTGTGTCTTACAATTTGCTTAAACTGATATAAGAAATCCGAAGAAACTGGCTGTTTTGTGTCACAAAATGGACAGGCCAGCCCTCCCATTGCCTCAGACTGTGAACCGTATGCAAAAATCGTTCAATAGGTGTTCTCAAAAATACACTTAATCCGATAACCTAATAACACTTATATGCCTGTTCAAATTTTCTATAGAACTAAATAGCAATGCCCGAGCTATGCAGGCCAAGTAGGCAGTCAGGCTTCGGCTTGAAAATGTTAAAAACACTTTAACTGGCATGTGCCATACATGTTTTTGATACACAAACATTTCCTCTACATTCCATGTGCATCATATATGAATACATGTCAAGGTCTTGTATTTTCCATTGTCCATCACACAGCAACTTAATTGAAGTGGAATTTGAGTTCTAGACGGTATGCTAGTTTTTAGGCCTTGGTTTTAGGTTTTCTTGAAATTCATCATTTTGTTAACTGAAATTCATAAACAGTATATTTTGTTTGATTATATAAACTGCCTTTCTAATTATTTTATTTAAATATGATATGTAGTTACATAACTTAATTTCTTAATACATGAGCATCTTTTTATAAAATTAAGTTTATTTTAGCCTATATATATATATATTTTTTCATCATTATTATTATTTTTTTCATTTGAAGAAGATGAAATGTGCATCAAAAATGACACACATGGCTTGGACAAGTCAAAATACAAAACTTTTTATTTTAATTGAACCATATTCACACTAAATTCTCTGTGAAAAGGATGATAATTGACGCAAAATAATATGATATAAAAATATTCAAAGAAAAAAAAGTGTATGCAGAATAAAAAAAAAAAAAAACATGAATAAGCATGGCAGTTAATAGTGTTTAAACCAAAATTACAATTTCAACCACATAAATTTCTCCATCTTAAGATGAATTGATTTTGATGAAATTCAACTGCCTCGTGTTATTTGTAAAGCTAAACCTGATTTTGTCACTAGTTTAGGTATAACATAACCTTATTTAATACAAAATTACAGTTTCTTTTTTTTCTTTCTTTTTTATCCAGGAAACTGATGAAGAAGAAGAACTTGAAATTGAAAGAAGGCGGGAAACGAGGAAACTCAAACTTGAAGCTCAAGAAAAAGCTCGAGCTAAAGGTCGAAACAAATTAAAAATCAACAACTTAGATCCAATGGATCCTGCATCTTATTCAGATATACCCAGGTAATAGTAGTTCATATTACAGGAGTAATATAAATTCAACTTTTTTTCATGTCGTCATTTCTAACATTATATAACTTCAGACCCTTAAACTGAAAGTTTGATCTTATGTGTTTTGATTTTCTGGGCAAACCAACTCCACTCATTTACTGATGTCAGCCTCAAGCCCTTGGTTGGTAAGTCAAGCAATATACATATATATAGGCAAACTTGCTCTACATCATGAGTTGACCTCAACCACCGTACTTAGTAGTTCTGTCATCCAATATATATCAACAGGCAAAATCAATTCACTCATTTGCTGACTTCAAGCTTCTTAGTTATACTGTAATGTAGTATATATCAATAGGCAAAATGGATTCACTCATTTGCTGATATCAAAATCTACCTTTATTTGTTCTATCATGTAATATATATATATATATATATATATATATATATATATATATATATATACACTTTATAGTTCTGCTGCGTCCATGGGATATGATTTTGCAATGTATACTGCGTCCGTATGGGATGATGCGTCCGTATATGGATGCAGTATCGCAACTCCATAGTAATTATTGAGCATTAATATTATTTTGGTGTTTGAAGTTCTGGGATTAGAGTTCTGGGTCTGTGTTTCCTGAAAAATACATATTTTCATATAGTTTTTTACTTTCAGACTCTGTGTAACATTTTTTAAAGTTTGAGTGGAGTTGGTATTAATGCCATATTAGTGAGCAATATACATTTTGTAGTACAGTGTTCGACCAATAGATAGCGACAGTGAAGGCCCGTGTATATTGTTTGGTGTATATCTTCAACATCTTTGTAAGCTTGGCAACGCTGTTTTTACAATGACTAATGTTACTTTAAAACCTTTAACGGGAAATAAGTGTTGACTCTTGTTGGAAACTTTCTGACTATGTCAAGTGAAACTAGAACCCCATAGTACACAATAGTTTAATTATATATAATTATGTGACATTTATTTCTATATGTATTCTTTAACATACTTTCAAAAATTAATGTAGGGAGCAAAACATTACTAAACAATAAATACAATAGTGCGGTATTGTATTACAAAAATTAATAGTAAATTAGTATGTTTTTATAGTATAGGCACATTTTGATATTTCCACGTTAGCTTACCATTTAGTAATTACCATTTGAAGTTGTTTTAAAATTTAAGTGATAATTAATTATAATCTCAACAAGTATTTAAGAACGCACAATTACCAGAAAACCTTTTTTTTAATAGGCCCTACGTTACATAAATTTATTCATATTAATCGAAATTAATTTGAGAAAGGAATGTTTTATTTTATTTTTACTTGGAGCAAAATTTTTCCGTTTTCGCTAACTTGTTGGGTCCTAGAAATTTTGAAAGGCGCTTCCCTTTTGACTCCTAAACCAATATTAATGCAAAAACGACAATCATAAAATTTATTCCATGTTGATTTTTTATATTCTTATATACTTTTATTTTTTCACTTATTTAAGAACTTAATCCTTAGTGGGTCCGATTAAATCATTGGCAACAAGTAGGTCCGGAACTATATAAACAGGTATGGAACATTGTAGGGAAAATTATAAAAATTTTTTTAGTTCATTTTAAAAAAAATTAATTTTCTGCTTTTCTGTCTTGTACAATCCAGCTTAATACAAGGCAGAAATTTTGCAATATAAATTAACAACAGCAAAGCGAGCAGGGGGTGTCACCAACTATTATATAATAATTCAATATTGTCATCCAATCCTGAGCTATGTTAAAATTCCAAGCCCTTAGCTCATCGGGAAGTTAGTTTAAAATCGATTAAACAATTTCACCCAAATAGACAAACAAGAATGTGAGTTAATAAAAAATTAATGAATTAATGAATAGCTATAATTGTTTCGTCTTGAGGCATCTACCAGCTAATGAAAACGTACAAACAAGTTGACTATAACTTATACAAACAAAGGCAGTAAACGGACAACAAAGAGAAACTAGGATGGGGGGAGGAAAAGCCCTAGTAGCTAATAACGAAGGTAATGGACTGGGTTATTGTCCTGGATTACAGGTAAGGTTTTAGAAATGGTGTTGAATTTAGAAACATTTTGTTATATTTAAATTAAAAGAATTTTTCTACAACATAGATCTATTAATTTCTAAACATTCTAAATTATTTAGTTATAGGCATTTATTTTCAATATATAAGATTTTAACATTCTTTTCGGGATCAAAACTATGGCCTAAGTCCCAAAAATGGTTAGCAAAGTTAGAGTTTTTATAACAATACTTCCAACTATGAATGTGTTTCTGGACATAATATAGTTGGATGTTACTTTAAACTTCCATTATTGGTTTCATTATTTAAAAATATTTTTTTAAAGTCTGTTAGATTGTTTTAAGACATTGTAAACAACTAACTTTAACATAAAATATATTAAACTAGTGGACCCATGCGACCTTTCATAGTTCATGGGAAAAATAAACAAATGGCCTAATAAACAACAGCCCTGTATTTAAAACTATAACCTTGAACTATTAACTAATGATTGACTCAATTCTAACATTGTACCAATACACTAATATTTAATTACATACTTGTATTTTAAGATTACTGTAGAGATCTTCATAATTAATATTGTTGCAAAACCATGTAGGCCTACTATTTCTTGAAAATATGAACTTCTGTTAAAATAGACGTTATAGTTATTATTGATACTTGTATATCCTGTTAATAAAGAATTACCATTCATTATATTTAGGATAAAATAAGCGCTAAGCTACAGTTTCAAATGTATTTATTAAATTATTTAGCTACAATTGGAGGCTTACTATTACCATTAGCCTGTAGATGCCGCAAGGTGAAACAATTGTAGCTAAATAATTTAATAAATACATTTGAAACTGTAGCTTAGTGCTTATTTTATCCTTATTATGGAGTTTCAACAAGTAGTTACTGCTGTTACAGTTAAATTAATTATATTTAGGTTATTAAATACAATATGTCTAACTTTGGTCTACTTTGGAATTTAAAAATTTGGGTTATCGTTAAAAATGAATAATTGAATTCTAATATTGTAGACTACCAATACATTAATCTTTAATTCAATACTTGTATTTTTAAAAATACTGTACATTTCTTCTTATGTAAAATCGTTCTAAAACGATGTAAGCCTAGGCGAATACTTTTTCTCAATATGAACTTATTTTAAAATAAAAGTTATAGTTTAATATTTAATACTTGTATTAAAGCAATCTCAATTATTACGTTTAGGTTAGTGTTTAATACAACAGACCTTACTTTGTTGTGCTTTCTTATTTAAAACTAACATATAAAATTAAAACGTATTTTAAACGTAATACTATATTAAACGTATTAAAATAGAAAGGTAAGAAGCGTCGCACACTCCTAGTGATCTGACGAACACGTAAGATTCCCCATATATGTAGTTTCAATAACACAGGTCTCTATAATAGTTACAAGACCCATTGGAATGCTAAGTGTAATAATATATGAAAAGAAAAGATATTTATTATACAATTTTTAATAAATTATTTATTTTCAATATCTTGAATATTTGCATAAATTTAGGTAGATACGTTGCAGTTTAGTGGGATTGGCATCATTTCGAGTTTTTACTTGACCACATTTTTCACTTTTTAAGTGTTTGTAAACTAAAGTAATTTAATTTAGTATAAAATAAATGTTAGGAAATTACAAGAAAGAATTTAAAACATAGTTTTGTCCTAAATTGTAAAAGCTCTACCCAATGAGCTTCGTATAAGGCAACAATGGTGTTAGAGTCAGTAGTCTACCATAGGACTCATTATAAATAATTCTAGTTCCTTTTGTACCTCAACAGCCTATAACTCCTTTGTTTTATTAGGGAGGGGAATTATAGGATAGCATGGAAGGACAGCTAATTTTGCAGCTAAGTCAATTTATGTCTCGAAACCACGAAACAAATTGTGACAAAACTTTTTTTTTTAAGTTTAGACTCTAGAAAATTACAAACAAATAGATTTTGTCGATAAGCTTAAGCTAAGAACCTTAAATACACCTTTTTGTTTGCTGTTAAAATTAAAATATTTTGACACTTTGTGATCATTATTTTGTACATTTAGCGGTTTTCAAGATATTTATCATTAAATATTTCAAATGGACGCCGTTATGAAAATGACATTATACAATTTTTATTTTTGGTTAACTTTAAAATGTAGCATGACAAAATGCGTATTAAAAATTAAAATTTTAAATATAGCTATGATGATAGTTGTCACTCATTTTCGAAAAAAACACAAAATGGCGGCTAGATGAAAAACGGTGCGTATTATACCTGTATTTATATCACCTTTTTTGGTTTCTAATTATATAACTAAATTAGAGTGATTGCCGTGCAGTTCCATTATAAGATATTTTTAAAGTAAAAACGAAGTCCAAACTAGGGAAACACCCATAATTTAATATCACAAGTTAAATAATAAAATATATACATTAGAACCTAAATAACATAAAATATTTTTTCCTGAGGAATTGAGGCAAGTTGTATTAGGAAAAAGAAAAGGGCTTAAAACAAAATAAAACGTTTTCTCTTATATATATATTTAATTCTCCTTCCTCTTTTACACACTCCCTTCCTCTCTTTTTCTTTGTCTCCAACATACATCCATTAATTTTACCAAGTTTTATAATCTTGAAGCTATAAACAATTTATACCGTACTCAATTTCTATTTCTTAAAAAATATACAAATTTGGTTGTCATCAAAAAAAGTTTAAAAAAAAAAAAAGGTTTGTTTACACCAATTGTAAAATAGTAGTGTCATTTGACCAGAAATTAATTGAAACTCAATAGGTTTGTCCAGGGAAAAGGAAAAAAGAAATATACAAAATAAATGAATAAATAACAATGTGAAACTTTATTTATATGTAACACTTGTTACGTTGTTATTTGCAGAAAAAATTATAAATTCTACTTATACATATACATCAAAAAATCCCCAACACATTCCACAGGAAGCAATAATAGGACTGTTAAATCAATACCAAAGTTCACAAGAAATTAAAACTGTTATAATAATACACCCACACAAAACCACTTTATAAGTGATTCAGGAAATGGACAAATTACAGATAAAAATGGAATACCATTTAACTTATGGCCGAAATTAACAGCAATCTAACATAATCAAGTAGTGGCCATAAGAAAAATATAAACAAATCTTTACAACTGAAGTCAAAGACCTCTCCCCAGCAAAAATAGAACCAGTAAAAATACAAACAATACCTAATGCCACAAGAGTAATCGTACCTCTCTGCAGAAAAAAGTTATCAGGAAAGGGAACTATTATATAATGAGTAAAACACTTAGAAACAGCTCCTATTTTGGAAAAATGCCCAAATTTTAGTCCACTTGCTTCACCGGCATAATTGTTAAAAACCAAAACAACTCACAAAGACTAGTAGCTGACTTCAGAAAAATTTAAAAAATTAAATAAAAAGTTATCCAATACCAAGCTTATAATTAATGTAAAATATTTCATAAAACTAGATTTGAAAAATGCTTTTTTCCAACTCAATGTACATGAAGAGAGTAAACCTTTACTAACAAAGGATAAAAGGCTTCAATACACTAGGTTACCTCAGGGTTTTAAATATCGAGCGGGATATTTAAAAAAATCTAAACAAAATACTATCACAACATTTATTTTCAAAATATATAGCATATTTAGACGATACGCTAGTCTGCACAGACATTTAAAAAAGATAAACTTTAAAACTTAGAAATAGTATTACAAGAATTGGCAAACGTTAACCTAAAACTAAATTTTAAAAATGCAAATTTTTCTACCAGACTATTGAGGTTTTACTACATGAAACTTCTACAGGGGGAATAAACCCACTACAGAAAAATATACAACCAATTTAAACTCTAAAATACCAAAATAATGGTAAAATGGGTATATTGCAGTCTGAAAGAGGTACACATTTCAAAACGAAGTCATCAAGAACAGCCACTCTAAATATAAACCAAATATTCAGCAGTGCTTAGTCATCCCAATCACAAGGGTTAACCAAACAATTTAATGAAACACTGATAGACATGCCATCACACTACGTACATGAAAACCCTAAATCATGGTCAAAATATTTGGACCATGTAATATATTGTTACAACGGGATATTCACCAAACCTATAGATGTCATTGAACCAATCAATCTAATGGAAATAATACAAATTCAGGAAAATATCAACTACGACATACAACAAATAACATATACCCAAAACATTAGAAAATAATTACGGATATGTCAAAATGGAAACAAACAAAAATATTATGATTAGAAAAGAACGGACTTTGAGCTTCAAGAAGTAGACAAATTATTAGTAAGAAGAGATTTTCATGGAAAAACAGCATCAAAATTTGATTTGAACTATATAGAACCGTATCAAATTACAATTTAAAAAATATAAAATAGCAAACTTACATACATGGTAGAAATATTAAAACATAGAAAACTACAAAACAAACCCATCCATATTTCCCAAATGAAGTTGTATAATAGGAAAGGATACTAACAAGATATACATACACACATGCTGTGCATACAAGCATTATACACACATAAAAACAATAAAAACAAAAGTAAATACTATAATAACTTTGTAAAAATATTTAAGAAACATTTAAAGGTTTATAGAATAAGAAATAGATATAATTATAATTATAATATTAGTCTTAAGTATTTTAGAAATAAATACAAATTGTATCATATTAAATAGGACTATAGAACAAGCTAATAGTAAAACTGTAACAGATATGAGCAGATATCGACAAACTTAGAGAAAAGTCTGAGCTCTGACACGCATAGATTTCATTCTAGAGAGAAACACACTGTATATATTCGCAATAAAAAAAATAATAATAATACAAAGCATTTAGTCTTACTATAAAAAATTTAGAACAGAAATAATTAATAAATGTATTTCCACATCTACATTTAATTTCAATAATTAAAACAAAATATAAATTTATTTTAACTCTTTTACAAATTTTGTATCACCAAATATTACACACACACACACACACACACACACACACACATATATATATATATATATATATATATATACTGAAAGTATAATCTAAATTTAAAACAGTAACCAATAACAAATTTTATCATATTAACTTGTTCTTATAAAGTTGGCTGAATTTACACAGTTTTAGTTACCCGGTTTTGTAAGTAACACTCAATATTCTTTTACTTGCATTGATAAACATAAATTTTTAACTGACATTGATAAACATATTTTGTTTACTGATATAATATATGCGAATAACTAATTTTACTAAAGTTTGATTATTTACGTCAAATTTGTAAAACGATTTTTATAAAATCACATCTTGGTGCTCCCAATTTTTGTATACTGCTTTTGAATATATACTTTATTTTACCCAAGTTTTATTTTCGAAGATCTTCGGGTATTCTTGTATTAATTGGTCGCATTCATGTTTTTTTGGTGGCCTCCTGTTTTTTATATGATCTTTAAAAAAGTTTCAGTGATATTTTTTTGACGATCTGTCCACGGGACGAGGGTTCTTCTTTTCTTCTTTTTCTTATTATTTTTGTTGGTCTCAGTGAAACTATCATCAGAAATCGGTATGTCAACATCATCTTCAGTTTCGTCGAAGTTAATAAGATTTTTGCTACTTTCTGCTTCCAATAAGTCCTCTTACAAATCTAAATCTATCTCGTTTAAACTTTTCCCTTTATGTTTTGATGCTTCTCCATTTTCCATCATAATTAACAATTTGCATATTTTTGCTGTTTGAAAAACGTCATCTGGAAGACGATACTCACCTCTATGTACTCTATCTGTGTGCCCCATGAACATGGCCAGCTGTTCAATGTCGTTTTCATTCATATTGAAGATTTGTATAATAGTTGCCAAATGTTTTCGCAAACGAGTCACTGTTCGTGATTTTTTATTATTATACATTTTTCGGACATTTGCCATCATTTGTGTGTTAGAAATCAAAACACTACGTTTCGGGAATAAGAATCAATTCCCGTTATCAACTGACTAAAAACTAAAGAAACATGAAACTAGAAACTAAGCCTATGTAAGAAGTAAAATTAAATAAGAATACCACCAACCTTAATATTTAAGCATCTCAGAGCTTAAACTGAGAAGTCAAAAAACACAATCACAGTAACACACAACTAACGGCAAATACGTGTTGTATCAAAGATTTTGACTTCTCAGTTTAAGTTTTTTTGTTTTGACTTCTTGTTTTGGTTTTTTGACTTCTCAGTTTAAGCTCTAAGATGCATGCTTAGATATTAAGGTTGGTGGTATTCTTATTTAATTTTACTTCTTACATAGGCTTAGTTTCTAGTTTCATGTTTCTTTAGTTTTTAGTCATTTGATAACGGGAATTGATTCTTATTCCCGAAACATCGTGTTTTGATTTCTAACACACAAATGATGGCAAATGTCCGAAAAATGTACAATAATAAAATTGAACTTCCATCATTAACAAATAACTTCAAACAAAGAACAGTTAGTGGTGCTGGATTTTTGACTGGGCTTATTCTTACATATTTTTCTAACACCATATACCCCCTTAAAGGTATAACCTTTCGTGGGACCCCAAACATATAAGGGTTTCCATTTTGAATAAAATTTCCTCGTACTTTTTGCAATAATTTAATATGATTCTGAACTTCTTCACAAAAAAGAACAGGCACACCACGCCCTCTTTTTGCTCTAGTAACAACTCTTTTAAACTTTTTCATCAGGATTTTTTCGGTATACGAAACAGAATTACTAAATTCTTCATAATTGCGTTCCAATTCACCAGGACGTTTCCTGTTTAAAAGGAGTCTCTGCAGAATACTGTCTCAAGTAACTAACTGCATGTATGAGGGTTCATCATTGTCATTTAATTGTAATCGTGCAGCAGTGTCCATTCCTTTTTTAGAAAGGAATTCTTAATGACTTTTATGTCGCTAGCTAAAGGAACTATAGTGATTTTGTTCCATTTCCTCATATTTAAATCATTTGCAACTTGGCTAGACACATCAAATTGCCAGTTTGACTGCAATAAATTTAAAAGTGTTTTTAATACGTTCTTTGCTTCCCCAACAGGAACGGAGGCATAGATGTTTTTCCTTTTATATGCGTAGGTTATTGCTATATCACAGCAATCTTTCAAAGATTTACAATAGCATACATAGGGGCGAAATAGCTATCGGTTTCACTGTTATATTTTGCCACAATTTTTGCTGCTTGAACTAGAATATCATAATACTGGGGCTTAACGCTTGAAACAGGTTGCTTATATTTCGATCAATTTTTTTAATTTCAATTAATAATTTGACTAATTCTCTCATTTTTCTCGAAGTTACTGGTATGAAATATGTCTCACGGTGTGTTTTTAAGTATCGTGATCTGAAAGAGCAAATTAGTAAATCTTTTTTTTTTGCAATTAAAGAAATGGAATCAGCTTGCATATGAGGAAATACTGTGTTTTAGATTTTCGTCGACTCTTATATTTAAAAAAAATAAATTTTGTGCTTGGCTTAAGGTTGAATATTTTCAATTTAAATTCTGTTTACATACTTTCCTGTGTTGCCACAATTGTTTCCTTGAATAAAAACCAAAACAGTGGATATAGGGCAAATATGTCGTTTCCTTTAAGTCTGATTTCCTAACTGGTTTTTTACATCCATCGTTGGAGTTTAAAATAAAATTTCCTTTTTTCCGTAAAGCTGTGATTAATTCTCTTCTTTCCTTGCTTTTATACGGCTTAGAACTTATTCTTTGAACATCTATTTCCGTTTCATGGCTCCGAAATATATGTCTAGCATAATTTAGCACTAATGATTCACAATAGATACATTAACCCTTAAGTACTCGCGCGGGGTGCTCACAGACCCCCAGGTAGAGAAAATTTTTTGCTGCTGGCCGGAGTAGGTTGGTAATACTGATGCGCTGATTAGTACAGTAGATTCTCGCAAACTCGGCACTCGATAACCCGGCAGTCCGGATTACTCGGCGACCCCGATGGGGAAAATACATTGCTAAAAACAGCGATTTTTGTAAAAGTTCGGCAGATTTCAAAGCTGGCTTTAACTTCGATCGCTTGAATCGTTGATGGTACTTTTCCCACGTTAACCCTCCAGGCGGTAATGTTAAATTTCTTCGTTTGTTTAAAAATTAATTAAATATATTATTTGTATACAAAACCTAACTTATAAGATATCATTTTCCTCAGAACGATGCATAGAATCCATCTATGTAATTAAAAAAAAAAATTTTTGAAACGGTTTTGGAGTAAGTATGTTACATGTCAAAAACGAAGTTACCAATTTTCAGGAAAAACCTGTATATTCCAAAATCAATAGCTTACTACCTTTTTCTAAGATATACAAAAGTTTTGTGTAATATTTTTGAATATATTTAGGGGGGAAAAAAAAAATATTTGTTATATTATCAAAAAAACAAAAAATAGTTTACGAAAAAAGGTAAAATGATCATTTTTTTTTCAAAAAATCACTAAAAATAGTAATATATATCTTATACAAAAGTTCTATATCTCATTATGTTCAGAAAGGTGCATAGAATGTAGGTGTGTAGTGAAAAAAAATGTTAGATGTATCACATTTGGTGTTTTTTGGTCAAATACCAAAAAATCGAAGAGTAATGGAGCAGAAATTTCACAGAAATGGTAATGAATAACATACTAATAGATTTTTAGGATTTTTTTCAACCATTTCTTGAGATTTGTCATATATTTGTGAATATATTTAGGGGGAAAAAATAATAATATGTTACATTTTCTAAATAAAATACCGATTTTCCCTAAAAAGGTAACTTTTACAAGTGAGGTTAGGTTTGTAACCTCCACAATTTAGCTTTACTAGTACCAATTTGAAGGTAGGTCAAAGACAAAACTTTTAGATTTAACTAAGAAAATATATACTTTACAAAGAATAACACACATATTCACTTTTATGATCATATAAAACACTATATATAAGACAATTTGCATATAGCCTAAACTTACCTTTTTGGCCTAGGTTATTGCAAATAAGAACGTTCAAAAACTAAACTATCACTAAAAAACATAAGCTTTAGATATAAAAACACATATATTGTAACTTTTATACACAATTTATATACAATTTGTATACACAAACCTTCAAAATAACAAATATATAACCCCAAAACAATTTGCGCTACTTCATTTGCTACAGTTTTTTACGGTGCACATTTGCCTATGTTCCGAGATGAAAACAAAGACCTGTAAGACTTTTAAGAATATATCAAGTGGTACCAACTTATAGAATGGAATTTCCCCTACAACTTAGTGTAAAGAAAAATAATTTTAAAACCAAAGAGAAACGAATACGTGTATTCCTAAAACTGTCAACTGTATTTCGTGTCGTCAGGTTTGTTCTCTGCTCAACTAGGAATATCTCTGGATCTGTTAGACGCAGAATAATTTGGAATCTATGGTTAGAAAGAGAAACATGTGATCTATAGAACAGTGTTTTAGTTAACTTGAATGACAGAAAAATAGAGTTGTAATTATTTCGGAAAAAATGGCGTCGCGCTAACGAAAAGGCGCAGAGTTCAAATCTACGATTTTACGCATCAAAAATATGCGAACTTCACCAATTTTTGGAATATTATTTATAACGTTTTGAGGTATTTTTTTTGCATGATTATGCATCTACGGAACATTAGCTTTCCAACGGTATTTTATTTATTGCGATCGGACAATTTTAAGTGGGCGTAACATTGAATGGCAAAATACGTGTTTTATAGACATGTGACTAGTTATGGACCGAGCGCTGAGTCGATTCTGGGTCCGGTATCACTTGCCGGGTTAAACTCGTCACAAAGCTTTTTTACAGATTCCCCTCTGTAAAGTCTTTTTTTTAACACATTTAACCTTGTGTCAATCGAAACATACACACGCTTCCATTTTCGTAACTCGTTCATTTTTATTTACTGTATATACTGTGCGTAGATCATAACTAGTCAAAGAAAACTGAAAAGAAATGTTATATTCTCCATAATGTATACTAAATTGATTCGTGGAAAAAAAGCGGCCCATCAAACGTTTTTGCAGGTGTATGTCTGCTATACCGACGGGTGCCAATGCCGCGGTGTTTTTACGCCGCCAACAATGGGATGCCGCTATCGACAAAGTCGTTTGACTCGCCGCTTTGGTGCCGCAGTGTTTTTACACCGCCGACAATGGGATACTGCTATCGACATAGTCGTTTGATATCGCCGCCGCGTGTTTCAACTACAATTTATTTTTTCCCTTATTCCCGATAACCCGGCATTTCACAAACACTTCCGATCCACATTACGCTGAGTTTGTGGGACTCTACTGTACCTTCAAATGACTGTATGAGACAACTGTCAACCAGTTTTCGTCAGTATCTGCAGTTTCTGTGTCTGACGAGGTTGAGACAAAGTGGACTGGGGTGACGCTAGACCCCCGCGCGAGTACTAACGTAATTTGTTTTTTCAGTTTTTAACACGTAGTTTAATTAACATTGGAATGTAAAGTAGTGTTTTTTTTATTGTATAATATAGTTTTTTTGTGTATTTATGTTGTAATATATAATGGAACCAGAAGAGCAAAATGCAGCCAGGATTAGGAAATATCTTTTTGAAGATTTCAGTGACGATGAAAGTGATATTATTCCCGAATTAGATGACGACGAAGTAGACCATTTAAGTGAATCCGATCACGACATTAATTCTTATTTAGATGATGAGGACAGACAACCGAACTATGTTCCAAGTGAAAATGAAATTTCAGATCAAGACAATCAGAATCTTACTACAAATGGTGAAGAACCTATGCAAATTGAAGTAGAACAGAATTTACAGAACTTCGCTACCGAACCTGGAAATATTTTGGATGAAGTGGGCAATGGTAATAGTCAGGAGACCATAGTTGTAACAGCTAATGATGACAACTTCCGGACCACCATTGATGAAACAATAGAATCTTTTGTACAAGGATTTGGATCAGGAGATATAGAAGTAAGTTGTAGAAATAGAAATGAATTTATTGGCAAGGACAAACTTACGCGCTGGAAGAAAACTCGTGCTGTTATTAATGTTCGCACAAGAAGTGTAAACTTCGTAAGACGTCTTCCAGGGCCAATAAACACGGCAAAACAAGCCAAAACTCCTCTTGAATGTTTTGAACTTTTTATAAGTGATACAATTGTAGATATAATTACGACTAATACAAATATTTTCATAACTAAAATGAGTGATAACTATAAAAGAGAAAGAGATTACAAGCTGACTGACAAAACAGAGATCAAGGCATTTTTTGGATTATTAATTTTAGCTGGATCTTTTCGTTCTGGTCACCAAAATTTGAAAGACTTGTTTAGACAGGATGGTTTTGGAATTGAAATTTTTTATGGTACCTACTATGAGTTTGGCTAGATTCAACTTTCTCTTGAAAACTATCCGATTTGCTAATGTTAATGATAGGTGGGAGAGTCAAGAGATTGATAAGTTAACAACATTGAGGGAAGTTTTTGAAATATTTGTACATAACTGTGAACGAAATTTCTCCATGAGTTCTTGTGCTACTATAGATGAACAGCTTGTAAAATTTAGGGGAAAGTGTTCATTCAGACAATATATCAAAAATAAGCCAGGCAAGTATGGGCTTAAAATATTTACAATGACTGACGCTAAGATGTTCTACATAAAAACGATGGAGGTTTACGTTGGGGCACAACCAAAAGGAAGTCCATACGTTATTTCAAACAATCCGTATGATATTGTGTTACGTTTAGTCAAAAGTATTGAAGGAATAGGAAGAAATATAACAGCAGACAATTGGTTCTCTAGTTATCCATTGGTGTACCAGTTTCTTAAGAAACAACTATCCTATGTGGGAACAATGAGGAAGAATAAGCCAGAGCTTCCACTTGAATTTGTTGAAAAAAAAACAGAGAAGCCAATAGCAGTTTATTTGCTTTTCAGGAGAATGTAACCATAGTGTCATACGCCCCCAAAGAAAGCAGGAGTGTTGTACTCATTTCAAGTATGCACCATGACGATACTATTGACCCTGACTCTAGGACCAACTAAAACCGGAAATTGTTACATATTACAACTCTACAAAATCTGGAGTAGATGTCATAGACGAGAAGTGCGGCACATACTCGACATCTCGAAGGTGTAGAAGTTGGCCATTGGTGTTATTTTACAGAATTTTGGACATAGCTGGAATAAACTCACAAGTTATATTCATGTTCAACAATGTAGATAATCAGCCAAGAAGATTATTTTTGAAGGAAGTTGGATTGGCACTTGTAAAACCGCAAGCGTTGAAACAATCTACCTCTGAATGTATTCGAAAACCACTCAGATTGTCTGCAAAGAAGATTGCACAAGTACCGGCTGATGAACAAATGAGCAATGTAGCAAACGTGGGAAGAAAGAAGACTAGATGTATGGTCTGCTCAAGGAACAAGGATATAAAAACTAGTTCTTCCTGTGTACAATGTAAGAAAGTTATGTCTTAAGCACATGGAAAATGTGTGTAAAGAATGCTTTAATCTTAATGAGCAGGCTGAATCTGACTAAACTCGGATTGTCCATCAATTTACTATTATTCTGTTAATTCCTCTCATTTTGGTCTGATCACTCTATTGTTTCAGTATTGTATTATTAATAAAAATGTATATTCAATAAAAAGTTTGTTTGTGACTAATTTTGTTAGTGGCGTATTGTATACCTGAAAAAGGAAGGATTTTGCTTCCACGAATCTAAGGTAAGTTCCAGTGAGAATAATAAGATATGTACTGTACAAAACTATAAGGAGTTTAGTTTTTTTTTATAGTTTCATTATTACCTTAAAAGATTATAACAGAAACAACCAATAATAATATTAATTTAAAATATCTTTTTTACAAAATAAAAAAAATAAAAAATTCAGTTATTATAAAAAAACTTTATAAACAAATTAAATATTGTTATACAAAATTGTAAATGCTGAGAGCACTTTGACAACAACTACAAAATAAAAATAAAAGTAACATTAAAACAAAATTTTGTTTGGTTGTCTATAATTTTTATAAAATATTTGGGGGTCCGGTGGACCCCCGCGCGAGTACTACCATTATAAAAATGGGCGCGAGTACTTAAGGGTTAATCCCTAACACGATTTTTCGATTTTTGTAACATTACATTATCTAAGTCTTGATTTGTAGAAAAACTGTTATCGTTGACAGGAGAAAAGTCGGTTACAAGATAGTCTTTTGAAGTTGAGGGCAAAGGTCATTAAGAAAATTATTTAAATTAATGGATGAGTTTTCTTCCTCGCTGTTTTTCTCACCGTCTTGACTTTCTAGTGTATATGCTGGATCTTTATCAGAATCATACTTACTGTCTTCAAATGAGGATGGGAGGGTACAATTGCTATGATTAGATGCGACGTCTTCATCGATTGTAGTCTTGTCGTTATCATGTTGAGATAACATAAAGTGTTTTCCTGGAATAACATTTCATAAAAATATATAGTCTACATATTTTTAACAAAACCTTAATTGTTTTGTCCTGATCAATTACACATTTGTTATTTTTTAAAGAATTATACACAATTTTTTGGAGAGTGTCATATGATAAAGACACAGTTTTTGTACTCTTTTTGCTGTTGATCAATTTTAAGAATTCATTACGTCACGTCAAGACTTTTGGGGATAAACAAATTTCTTAAACAGTGATTGGTACGGATGTTGCCCTAATATAACAGGAATTTTTCAAATCTTTCATTGATATTATACAGAGTTTTTTTTTTTTCTACTATACGGTTGATCAGCTTGTAATAATTTTAATAAAATAATATTTACATGTACATGATCGGTATGATATCATTTACTGTAAGTATTTCACATAATTGTGGAAAGAGTGTCGTAGTTTAGTATTGGTTCTATTAACGAATTTCTAATGGAAAATGAACGGCATCATGGTAATACTTAGTCCTGGGACTATGAAATGTGTACTTATCCTTACAAACACATGATATTCATATCTTTAAAAAACAAATTGTTATAGATCCTATTAACTATCGGTTTTCCAATCCAGACATTCAAGGTGTACATTAGTACTATACTATGGGCTACGAATCAAGTCTGGATTATAGCCAATAGGAGAGCAAGAGTAGCGCGTTTTTTTACTTTTTAATCGTTCGGGTGATCTACTCGCCCAAAATCAGGCAAGCAAGACAACCGAAAGTTGTACTTCCAATTTTATTTCAATTCCGCAGAAGTTAAGTTGAACTATATTTTACTTGCATTTAATCCCAATAATTAGTCACATTGATACATTATTACATATATAAAATAATCTAGTACCATTTTACTAGATCTACAACTACTTTGAGGGAAATCAAATACCATGTTATTATTCTGCATGGACAAATTGCTGACATTACTGGAGTATTTGAGTACCAGGGATCTTTATTTCAAGTTCTTTCTTCCTCTTTTTATAAAGCGATGATGACCGGATTCACTAAAAGTCAACTTTTCTGGGAAAAGTTCATCAAAAACTTATCAGCGCTTCCACTTCTCACGGGTTTTCAGCGGTAGTCCTATTCGTGCTTGGTCCACCAACCCTTCATGCCTAGTCTGGGAACACAGGATTCTGGATATGTCTAAAAAGCTGATGACGTAATTGTTTAGGAGAAGGAAAAAAGTCAATTTCCTGAGACGCTCTATACTTCCATCGTAATAACTCTGACCATGGGATATTTTTAATTGAAAGGATGTAAATTCCAATATATTTTCGGTTTGAGAAATAATTTAACCAGCAATGCTGGCTTTGAATGACGGATGTCAAGATTAATTTTTTGCCAAAACCGAAACAATTTTATAAACTTGGATACGGGTTTTGGGTCATTAATCTTCACATTCACTCAAATTTGAACGATTTTGAGAAATTATTTAGTTTAATGAGTAAATACATTGAATTTTAAAATTTTAATTTATTTCAAAATGGTGGCCATTTCAAATATTTAAACATTTAAACAGAAGAATGAAATACATGATATAACGACAGATAAGAAATATATATACATATATGGAACACACAATTCTGACAGTACAACTAAACTAAATTTAAGTAAATATAGAAAAATTTGACTTACTGTGTAGGCATTCCTGGCGTTCAAAATCATCTGTTGGTTTTGTTGATTCGTATTTTGGTAAGTTCAAAACTGTTAAAGTTTCCTTGTCAATTTCTCTAAGCTTATTAAATATTTTTTGTGTACTGCTGAGCATCTGAAAAAAGATATTTCTATTTCTAAGATTGTTTAATTTTAAGACAAAATTAGCGTATAGCAATAATATACTTCTTATTTATTTACAGACCTATTATATGTACCATTAATTTGTAATCCAAACAATGTCTTATTATAAATACTTATTTTAAATAAGTATAGGCTATTAGCTGTTTATCTACTAATCAACAATTTTAATGGTTGGTATTCTTCATTCCACAGAAAAACTTCTACACCACTGAAAAGCCAAAAATGCAATATACAAGTGATTCATTAACAATAATCCAAATTTTTCCATTGCACCCCTCTCCCCCACAAAAGGGTCCTTTAAGGCTTTGCAATACCTGGACTTTGCCTAATTTATCTACCCAATGCTAAACTTGAACAGTTGTATAGTCACCATTTCTATCACAGAAATGGTACAGAATTGTATGTCAGAATTGTGTGTTCCATATAAATATGTATACAGTAGAACCCCTCTTAACCGGTCTAGTCGGGACTGACACCTGGGCCAGTTGCCCGTTTGGCCGGTTAATCCGATGTTCCCGTGAAAAATCGGTTTTCGTTCAAAGAAAGCTTATTTAATTAGGTAGCGCTAAGAGTTATGCAATTAAGATGTTATTGCAACTCATTTTATTGTACATAAATGTATCGTATATATTATGTTATGTATATTATACATCAAACATGAAAAAAATAAACACTACAAAGCTTTTTTACAGATTCCTCTCTGTCAAGTCTTTTGACACATTTTCGCGTCTCAAACGAAACCAACACACGCTTCCGTTTTCGTAACTCGCTCATTTTTATTTACTGTATATACTGTACGTAGATCATAACCAGTCAAAGACAAGAAGAAAACTGAAAAAAAAAAGTTATATTTTCCATAATGTATACTAAATTGATTTGTGGAAAAAAAGTGGCCCATCAAACGTTTTTGTCTGTGTATGTCTGTTATACGACGGGTGCCAATGCCGCGGTGTTTTTATGCCACCAACAATGGGATACTGCTATCGACAAAGTCGTTTGACTCGATGCTGCTTTGGTGCTGCGGTGTTTTTACGCCGCCGACAATGGGATACCGCTATTGACAAAGTTGTTTCACTCGCCGCTGCTTTGGTGCCATGGTGTTTTTATGCCGCCGACAATGGTAAACCGCTATCGACAAAGTCGTTTGACTTGCCGCCGCTTTGGTGTTTCAATTACAATTTATTTTCGGAAACTCTCATCTAACCAGTACACTACGATATAGGTCGGTTAATCCGAGGACCGGTTAATCCGAGGCCGGTTAACAGAGGTTCTACTGTATATATTTCTTATCTATCGTTATATCATGTATTTCATTCTTCTGTTTAAATATTTGAAATGGCCGCCATTTTGAAACAAATTAAAATTTTAAAATTCGATGTATTTACAATGATTTACGAAAACTTTATTGAAAAATTGAGATTTTTCATTAGCAGGAAACATTATTGTGTATTTAGTCTACAAAATGAGCCATTCACCGCTATATTTGATACAAAATGGTGACGATACAATAAATGGCGACTCTCTGTTAAATTGTAACGTTGTTCTTACAAGTAGTCTAGTAACCCAAAAACAGGACTGAGCTACAAAAAAATTAATAAGTCGGATTTTTAATCCCATGGTGGCAAAAATGTTTCTTGAAATGTCCTTAAACTTTGCTGATCATAGGGGTTTTGTGAAAATTTTATTTAGGGGGTCTGGGGGGGTTGAAGGATTGAAATTTGATTTTTCAACCTTTCTTGCCCTGTAGCTCTGTAAATATAAAAGATATAAAAAAATTGTACTTTTACCAAAAATATAGGTTATTACATTATCTTTAATTTTTTTGTAGTGTCAATATTAACCCAGATATGGCACTTGAAAGTTTATAACGTAAACAAAAGTGAAATTTTGCACAAAGGTGCCTTTTTAATCAGGTAAAACGTTTCGGACTGTTTAGTATGAAATTTGTCGGTGTTGTCATTTTATAAGTGGTGAAAAGTGATGTAATAGCAATCATTTTCACATTTTGTGCAAATATCAAAGTATTTATCTCACAAAAAAATGTATTCTTAATAAATTAGATAAATTAAATGTAGAATTAGTCCCCTTTCATTTGGGGACTTTTTTCTGTAGTACCAATATTAACCGAGATATGGCGCCCAAAAGTTACCCCTTTTTAAACATTCGCTGTATAAATTGTCATTAAGAAGAATTAAATATGTTTTTATCTAATGTAGCAAGCGTACCATATAGACAGTTGGATGCAAAATTCAATTTATCATTTAATAAACTGTCCGGGTTGGTTTTGAATTGTTTATATATTTGGTACTCTTCTAGTACATCCATAGTTCTGCTTTTGTTTAGAATGTGAATGATTTCCAGATTACTAGCAATGTCCGTGTATTTATGATCATTGTCTATCAGGTGTTCAGCGTAATTAGAGCTTATTTTAGATAAGTTATTATGTGGTAAATGTTCTTTAAACCTGGTTTTAAAACTCCTTCCAGTTTGACCTATATATTGCTTATTGCAATTGTCACAATATATCTGAATAACTGATATTGAATTCAATGATGCAGAATCTGAACTCCTTAATAAAGGACTCAAACATAACTTAAAAACCAAACACAAAGACCTTCGATCTGCCCTTATTAATACTGAAGAAGCTATTCAATGCTTGCCTAAACAAACACAAAATAGTATCAGATGCATTATTAATCACAAAGCCCAGAAACAGATCAATTTGAATGAAAACAAGCCACCTAGTTTCAACAAAGACTTTGTTTGCATTAAAAATATTAGAAAGAAACTGAATGATAATTGTGCAATCATAACCAAAGCAGACAAAGGTAATTCATTGGTCATAATGAACACTACCGAATACAATAGTAAAACACTAGATTTCTTCACTACCAATAATATTACCAGTCTAGACAGAGATCCTACGACAAAATACCACAAAGAAATTAATGAAAGCAAACATTTGATTGACCAGAGGATTAAAAACCATTTTAAAATGATGAAACCTACAGCACCAAAATTAAAATCACTACCTAAAATCCACAAACCTAACATCCCCATAAGACGACTAGTAAATTTCACAACAGCACCTTCATATAAAATATCCACGTTTCTTGAAAGAACTATTAAAAATATTAAAAACGAAATTAATCTTGAACCTAATTATAGCCTCATTAATACCATAGACCTAGTAAATAAAATTAGTGATGTCAAAATTAAACATGGTTATAACTTAGTTTCCTTCGATGTAACAAACCTCTATACTAATGTACCCATAAACGAAACCTTGGTCATCCTCAAGAAAAATCTTATATCAAACAGAAAACTCAGCAAAAAAGCTATATCTGAATTATTGGAATTGCTACAACTGTGTCTCCAACAAAACTACTTCCACTTTGATAGTTAGATATATTTACAAAAAGATGGCTTAGCAATGGGATCTCCTCTATCAGGAATACTGGCTGAAATATTTCTAAATATGAAATAGAAACCCAATTCAATATGAACACTAACAACAAATATTATAAGCAAATAATATATTACCATAGATACATTGACGACATTATCTGTATGTTCAACGGCACCAAAAGACAACTGATCAATTTCAATAATTACTTAAACAATATTCATCCGTCACTTACATTTACCTCCGAATTAGAAAATGATACCTAATTGAATTATTTAGATCTCACCATCACCAACAAAACTTCAAGATATTCAGAAAACTGACCCAAACAAACCACACCATTCATTCCACATCTAACCACCCACAATCGCATAAAATGGCAGCTTTTTACAGTTATGTGCACAGAGCACTCTCAATACCCATGAACACTGCAGACCTCAACAATGAACTCATTATAATTAAACAAATAGCAATAGTTAATGGTTACAAAGCTAATATTGTGGATAATTGTGCGAAAACACAAATTGAAAACCTTAAGAAACTTAAAACCCTTGAACACTATACAAATTCCACACAAAACAAAATTTGTGTCTATGAAATACAGCAGCTACCTTGAACACTCTATCCGTAACCTTTTCAGAGAAATTGGATATAAAATAGCACACTGAACTTCTGGGAGCCTAAACCACATTTTTCATTACAACATCAATATTGTTGCCAACGATCCATTCACAAAATGTGGTGTATACAGATTACATTGTGACAATTGCAATAAGCAATATATAGGTCAAACTGGAAGGAGTTTTAAAACCAGGTTCAAAGAACATTTACCACATAATAACTTATCTAAAATAAGCTCTAATTACGCTGAACACCTGATAGACAACGACCATAAATACACGGACATTGCTAGTAATCTGGAAATCATTCACATTCTAAACAAAATCAGAACTATGGATGTACTAGAAGAGTACCAAATATATAAACAATTCAAAACCCACCTGGACAGTTTATTAAATGATAAATTGAATTTTGCATCCAACTGTCTATATGATACACTTGCTACATTAGATAAGAATGTCAAGGATTATGAGTTTTAGACTGTCAACAAGATATATTATATAATCCCTCAGTGAACAGTTGACCACTATATTAGCAAGATGTGGCTATATTATCTCAACTTTATTTTATATTATTTTCGACCTGTACTGCAGTACCAAACATTTTATGTTTATTTATTTTTGTGAAAAGTGTATCAGTGTGTTGTGTAAACGTGTTGTTTCATCTGATGATGGTATATGTTATACCGAAACAGCTGTTATGAAATATTAATAAATACTAAACACAAGATTGCTAAGACGTAAGTAATTTAGTAATAAACTTATTGTAAAGCTTTCATAAGGCAATATGGAATTTATGAAAAAAATTATATATAGACTCAAAACACAAAACAGCATTCACCAAATATTTTTAGTTATAAGTCTCAACCAAACAACATTATTTTAAAATACTGCCTTCTGAAAGCCACCTACGTAATTAAAGATGGTTTACAACTACAAATTAGAGATGAAAGTTATAATTAATTTTTTTTTTCTATTTCGAAAATATTTATGAGTTTTAGTTATTTATATAAGCTATGCATTTTTTAAATCACTTTCAGTTCATTTAGGTTTATCATTACTTGGAAATTAATTTTAAAGAAGTAATAATTATAAATACTCAACTGTTAAAATATTTTTTATAAACTAAAATAGTTCACAATAATTGTTATAGGGCCTATTTAAAATAGTATGGTATGTTTACATAATTGTGTCAAATGTATTATAGGAAGAGAATATATGTTTTAATCCACTCTTTCTACCGATGTTATTACAAAATACGTTTGCATTATACCAATGGCATAGTTCTTATCGGAAATAAATTAAACTTAAATTAAATTAGTTTTAATGTAAATTACTATATATTTTAGTACAATATTTTATTTCTAAAGAGGAACAAGAACACATTACTACAAACACATCTAAATCATTCAGAATTAAGGTACGAAATTTCTCTACTGAACAACTACCATTGCATTAATATTTGTTAATGTATTGAGTAAACGAAAAAACAAGATAGAAAAAATGAAATCTTACTTTTCAAATGGGACGCTAGGCAAAAGGAGTATTAAATAACAATGAGTATTACTGCTAATCTTCTTTTGGACCGGTCATATATCTCGTAAACAATAGGAATGGTTGGGGCGACTTGGCAACGTTGACTGACGCATCAACAACTATAGTTTAGTGAATGTATAAGCTACAGACGCACTATCCAACTTAAATTGAATAATATATACACGGAAGCAGCAAAGTCTATCTTTTGTACAGAGTCAGTAATGATGAAAAAGTAGTAACTTTTTTGTTTTAACTTTTAGGGGGAAAATGAATACGCGTTGGATATTAGTAATCATTCAAAAGCTCAATATACGCAACAATTTGTGCTTATACTGCCGTTTTTCACGTGGACACAACAGGCATTCAAAAATATCTCAATAGGCAAAATTAATTCACTTATTTGATCAGTTCGGCATCTGACCTTAGTTGTTATATCATGCAATATATGTAATTGGAAAAACTTGCTTCATTAATTTGTACTTCAACCTCTGTCCTTAGTTGTTTTGTTGTAAAATATATACCAAATATATGTAAAATATCAATAAGCAAAATTAATTCACTCATATCTTGAGTTCAACCACTCTGCCCTTAGTGGTTCATCATAGAATATCTATCAATAGGTAAACTTGATTCACTCATTTGCTGAGTTATCTCTAACCATAGTTGTTATAACATACAATATATATAATTTGATAAACTAGATTCACTAATTTGCTGACTTCAGTTTCTGCCCTTAATTGTGTTCTGTCATATGTTTCAATAGATAAAATTGATTCACTCATTTTCTCTCTTCGATCTCTGCCTTTAGTTGTTGTGTCATGCAATATTATTAACCCTTCCCACGCGGCAAACGAGTATAGCCGCAATGGTAGACTTTGACCCAAACGCGGATGACGATTAAAGTCGCAATAATATATTTTAGCCTATGGTTAGTTAATTAGTTCAGCAAAGTCCCGGTAGAATGCAGAGGCATGTCCGCTGTCTATTCAGGAATAGAAAAACGTTTTGTTGAAAGTTCTACGCCTCGAGGCAGTAGAGGGGGACGCTATTTTGTCTGGAATTGCCCGGCGGCGCACGCATTCTATAGCATCTACAGAGCGGATAACGTCTATACTCGCAGTCTCATTAGTCTGATAGGCGACGACCTCCGTGTTTGCATTTGAGCATTGTTTTGAAGAAGGATTGTTTTTTGTTTTTTTTAACATTACCTTCTATTTTTTATATATTATTTCACAATATAACTGTTCCAATTTACAAAAATTAATAAAACTAAAATTTTTTTTGCAATTTTTTACTATTTTGTTGTACAGTATGTCATAAAAAAAATGTTAAATGCAGCCGAAAACCAATGATGAAATTTTTTTTAAATTAACCATTCACATACAAAACGAAAACAAAATTAACTTTGAAAAAAAAACAAAAGATTTTTAAAGTTAGTTCAGCGTTGAGATGAAATAAGGCAAATTTTATTCAGCGTGCGAAGGGTTAACAAGCACAACTAATTCACTCATTTGCTGACTTCAACCTCTGTCCTTAGTTGTTCTGTCATGCAACAACTTTCTTCGCTAATTTACTGATCTCAACCTCTCCCCTAAGTTGTTATAGTATGAAATATATTTAAATTTTCAAACTTGCTCTACCGTTTTGTTGATCTCAACCTCACCCCTTAGTTGTTATTCCATGCAATATATATATAAGTGGT
Organism: Aphrophora alni; assembly: GCA_963513935.1. Classification (NCBI taxonomy): domain Eukaryota; kingdom Metazoa; phylum Arthropoda; class Insecta; order Hemiptera; family Aphrophoridae; genus Aphrophora; species Aphrophora alni. The sequence goes on along the minus strand of OY740765.1, from coordinate 38,554,632 downwards.
AAAACTTGCTTCACTCATTTTCTGAGTTCAGCATCTGCTCTTAGTTGTTATCTCATGAAATAAATATGTAGACAAACTTCCTTTGAGTTACATTTTTAAATTTTCAAAAATGAGGTATATAAATTTAAATAATATTATATTTTAGTATATAATAGTGTTTTGTATGTTATTTTTAAATTTGCAATATTTTAACTAAATACTATTTTGTTTCTAGGGGGATCTGGTCTGATGGGTTGTTTAAAGGTAACGAAGCAAAGACTGGAGTTGATGTGACCGTATCAGGTCCATTGTATCAGATGCGACCCTACCCTAGTCCAGGAGCAGTTTTGAAAGCTAATGCTGAACATAAAAAACCAAAATCTAAATAAAATTTGATAGAAACATACTGGTTTATTTAGATTCCAGATGTTATCTGTAAACTTAGTACTTGATTTTTCCCATCAAACACACCTCAATTCATCCAACCGAATTACCACATTGGACAGTGTGTGACTATCATCTTAAGTCAAGGACATGCATGAAGCATTCAGCTTCCAGATCCTGTTAGGGATTAGGGAATTGTTATGAATACTAGGTTTTCTCCTATATTCATATTCAACGGGTTGAAATAAAATAACATATTTGGTGGCTCAGATTGTTATTAATTTATTCCTTGTTCCCTTTATAGTTGTTACAATTTATCAGGAATATCTATCAGGAATATTTATTAATTATTCCTATCTGATATTGAATCTATAAAATATAATTTAAAACACAATCTGTCCTAATCAGACCTTTAAACCTTCAATCCAAAGCATTGGCAAATTATTGAATTATTATTAACAACTCTTGCTTTCAAAACACATGAATCTGCTCACCTTTTCAACATAGGCTGTGAATCTCTATAAACTGCCAGTGAGCTCCTTTTGTAAGTACGTTCCTGGGCCACGTCTCTCTGGTGACCAGCAGCGTCTCCCCCATCCCTGCCGACATCTTGAATGCCACTCCTCCTCTTTCTAGGTCACTAGCAGTTTATATAGAGCTTCACTATCCATGTCATGCTAATGATCTGCAAGCTAAGCAGTTACGACACTTTTTCAATTATTTCCCAATAACTACCACACGTCTGATATTGAAGATTTAACTGGTGCTAACATTTGACTTAATTGTTAATAAAATATTTTCTAAACTTATAAATAAATATTTTCTTATCCTAAATCCTAACAGAATGAAATTAGGTTTAAGTTCAATGAATATAAATTATTCTAAGTCATAATGTAGGCAGCAGAGCGTCAATGGTTCAGTGGTAGAATGCTCGCCTACCACATGGGCGGCCCGGATTCGTTTCAGAATATATGTTATATATATTTATAATCAGAAAACACTTACAATTTATTTCAAATAATATCTTTAATATATGCAACCTTATTAACTTCAGAGCAATGACAATGTTGAGAGAAAGATCAAACTAAGTCAGTCCTACTATATGGATTTTATTTCAATAAAGAGAACAAATTACTGTAACCAAAGCTTGCTCACCAATATCGGTTGCCCCCACCGGAGATATGTCATGACCCTTGTGACCTTAACAGTCTCTCTTCCTTTGGACCTATAGTCATAATTCAGTCTATTCACAAATTTACTGACTTCCTTTTCTTTCTAGTCTTTGCTTATATATCCTCTAGTGTTCCACATTATGTTTTGTTGACTGCAAGCTCAGCTGTTTCATAACATTTTACATTATTTCCCAACTATTGTCGATTCTTTGCTGCCTACATTATGACTTAGAATAATTTCTTATCTCTAACAATCCTTAAATTCCATTCGTATTTATACAAGAGTTATTTTTGTGTTAAAATAAATTTAATTAATGCAATATTATGACTAAATCAACAGAGGATTGTCAATTATTGAAGTTTAGTAATTAAATATGACAATTCCACATTTCGAAACCAGTAATGCTGTCCGATGAGTTAAGTATTGTTTCACGGAGAAAAACACTATTGTTTATTATTATTGACAAGGAACATCATAAGAATTTTTTTTTCTGGAAAGGATATATTAATTTATTTCTCTTATTTGTTTGTGTTAGCAAGATAATTTCAGCCTAGCTGGGAATAGTTCCTTTTATTTCTCTTGTTGTTTAAATGTAACAAACCTTTCAACATTATCTAAAAAAAAACGCATTCTATTTTTGCCTTTTTAGGATAAATAAAAATGATGTGTTTGATTTATTAAGTATAAAATTGTAGATATAGTAGACTCACGACTATCCAACACGAGCTTTGTTATAAATATTAATTTGGATCCAGAAATTTAGTCTATAAAACAGTTGATTTTTAATACTTAATGATTTTATATACCCTAAAAAGGATACTTGCAGTTTATGAATCCTTTGTAATTTATATGTACAAAGTAATTGCAGGTGTTTGTTTTTGGAATTGCTCTCTTGATGAAGAAATCACCATAGTTAGTTGCATGAATTGCACATACAACTTTTTTTTGTGTAAACATAAAATACAGCAGCTCTGTTATTTTACAGTACTTGTTTCGCAGAAGATATCTAATTTCATCAGTTGTTTATGTGCATTGTAGTTTTTATTTGGTGCATTCTTATTTTTTTCTAATTTTGATTTATGGTCAGTTGTGTAATTTTTATACCTGTTCATTAAATTAATATTTCTTGTGAGAAATGCAAGAAAGTGGTGGTGACAATGGAGGAAAACTTTGTAAAAAGCTTAAATTTTGGACAATTTTTCTTTCTCAAAGCCAAACAAATTTTATTCAAGTTAGTAGTTTGTAAAAGTACTGTAGGCAATTGGGAAAAAATTGTGTAGGGATTGAAAAATGCTGTGCGAACTAAAAACTGGAAGTGGTATAAAGGTAAGAAAAAAATATACTAAAAGGCCAAGTTGAAGAGGTTTTATATTTGTGGCACAAACATGTAAGAGGAAAAGGTTTGCCAGTTTTAGGTTCACTGCTCCAGAGAAAAGCATTGCAATTTAAGAAATATAATGATAGTATATGTAGTGATGCTTTGGTGTTCAACAGTTAACAATTAATTAGTGGCAAGGCTGTATCTGGATACGAAGCTGGCGTTCCGGAGTTTAAAACCAATCTTATTAAAAAGAAGGAAATTTCCAATGACCAGCTCTACAATTATGATGACACTAGACTAAATTATAAAATGTTACCGACAAAAACACTTGCATCAAAACAGGAAGTTGCAGTGCCTGAATACAATAAAAGCAAAGACCGTGTTACACTTTAGTGTTTAGTAATGTAAATGGAAGCCAAAAGTTAAGGTTAACCATAGTTGTAGTCTCTCCAGTAGTCTGAGTAAATAATTCAGTTCTTCCCTTTTCTTTATATCAACTGAACCATCTATATAGATCATTAAATACTCCTAACTTACTTACTATTTTAGAGGTCCGAGGCTATTTAGCCTCTTGTCACTACGACCCAAATGGATCTTTTGTGACTACCCAGCTAATTTTGTTTTATACCCAGTCAAAATTTAAGCTTTATAAGAATCTTAAAATGGCTCTAGGCAACATGATCATCACCTTAGCTGTGGTGGGGAATGGAAAGCTGAGGTAAAGCAGCCCTCTGTAGGTTAGAATAGAGTAGCTTAACTGTATCATCTGTTATAAATGCATTGGACTCACAGGAAAGTAAGCTGAGGCTATTATAACCTCCTGCTCCCTATTGTCAGTCCTTATTTTGACTAGCACAGTGACCAAGTCCTGTGTTGGCGTTATGGCTGTTGATGGCCCTTTAAGTTTTTGTTCTTTTAGAAGGAAAGAACTGCCCGATACTGTATATCCACCACTCCCACTCCTCGGACAGTTCGGCCAACGATATGATAAGCCTCCTGCCAGTATATCTTTTGGAGGGAGCTTTGGCAAGCGATGCAGCGACAGTCATCCTATACTTACTTTACCGTCACCGTTATCGGACTTATATGCTGTGTGCTGAAAAAGTGTGAAGTTTCAAGACGAAAACTCAAAAGGTGTAAAAAGTAAAATTGTCAAATTACATACATTCTTGTAACGTGAATTACGTAAAAACAGATGGACCGATAATCAACACTCAAAGTTCCAGGACAAGCTCTGGCCGAGTAGAATAAAATAACTGCATCAAAAATGAGGAAAATCCCGTGGGAGAGCATTAGGAACAGTTTAAAGAAAAAACAAAAGATATCTTCAGTAACAATTTCCAGGCTGCAAAGAGTAAAACTTTGAAATCAAGATATCACAGAGGGCGGAGTTATGTTGCCAACTAACAACTTTACGTGTGTTACGAAAAGTATTCTCAAGAACTTACTCCTGAGTGAATGAAAAAATTCCAAAATTACTCGTGGTCTCCCTGAACAAAAGGGAATAATTTAAATATAATAACTGGAAGGATATAACAAATAGGGGGGTACCAGTAGTTTGAGGAAACTCAAACTGTTGAAGAAATTGAACAATCCAGGCCAGAAAAAAGAAGTCGAAACTTTTCGTATAACTTAATACTGATATCTTGAGATCTTAGCTCGAGTGATAAGCGCTAAAGCATTTTCAGAACCGGAAGTTATTTTGATTTCTCCTAGTGTTGTTGAGGAAGCAGCCATATCTATGTGACTGTGAACTAAGGGGAGCAGAGGTTATGCACTTTATTTCTCTTGCCTCTTTTACTGCACTCATCGAAGTCTTTATTTGAATTTCCTACATATTTACTAGTATTTGAAATGAACACCCTATCATTTGGCAAATTAATTGTAAATCTTCCTTTTAACCAGTCACAGTATTTAATTAAAAATTTCTGTTTATTGTGGTTAACAGATTTCGGCTTCATGTTGTAATGGATTAAAAATCTCATTAATACAAAAATCTTTCTATAATATGTTCTGTGAACTTGGCGTGAATAATAAAATCACGAATAGTGAAACCAAACCCTTATGAGATAATGGGGTATGAATATTGTTAAGAGAAGAAGGATGAAAATAGTTTAACATCTCTTACTTACAATGTATACCTGTATAATTTTCGTTCTTGTAAAAACTTATAAAATCATATGCCGCTAATACAAAAACTAATAACTAAATCCAAGAACTTAAAAATATTTTTTTAAACAAATTTTTACATAACCTAAAAAAGAAATATTTTGTAAATGAAGTTTTCTTATTTTGAGAAAAAACTTGTTATTTTAATGTTTTTTATTTTTTTTGAGTTTTTTATACACTTAAGAGTAGATATAAACTAAACAGAGCAGAACAGATTTCTCCACTGAGCAGTTCTCACAGGAAGATACTCACTAAAATCTCTAGGTTCGAAAGAGTAGAACAGGTGAGCAGAATACTCAGGCAGCTCAACAGCTGTCCGCTACTTAGCCATCTACTATTTCTGCCAATTTATATTGTTAAGTTTGAAATGGCTTTACAATTTTTTAAATTTTATGTTCACTTTTATTTAAATTTATAATCGTGTTGTTAATATACATAACTAAAACATGGACAAACTAAAAGTTTGATTTGGGGTTACTTTACAAATGTTAGACATTTGCAGCCCTCACATGATTTCAATTATTATAAATTTAAAACCACTCACTTGGGTCTTAAACACCATACTGTGTTCTCGACAAACCGGTACCATACTATTTCCTATTGGTGTATCACAAATGACAGTATCATTTTTTATGTCACATAATCTTCAATTATTTATAACATAACATTTAGTTTATTCTGAATATATCTTCATTCACATTCACTAAATGCAATATAAACAAACTGGAACCAATAATCTGTATAATAATCCTAATAAGATATAATTTTTTCCAGTACTGATACTGTTATTTAAAAACCGATTTGAATAACAAATTGAATAAGCTGTTTGTGGTACAACAGTTGTACTGCATAATTTTGGTAACTACTCATATTTTAAAACAGTTCCTTTTGATAGAGGAAATGAATATACAATTGAAGAAACATAAAGCAAAAGCCTGTTTTCTAAGTTTGTGTCTGCTTGGGAGTGAGAGCAGCTTCCTCAGAATAGTTCTTGTTGGTGAGCACAACAGTTCTTAATAATACTGCTCCGGCATATTACCACTTAAAAGGATCCTTATTGACATTGGCAAAGGGAATGGAGCTATCAGAGTCGACTGACTTTAGAAGCTTGTATGAAGAAGTAAGTGAATGCTATACTTTGCAACTGCTTCGTGGTTATCTATTACTGATCACTACCTACATTGGAATATTTGTGATGAAAAAATCTCCAAGTTAAAAATTATTACAAACCTGGGTAAAAATGTAGTTTTATAAAATGTGTTTTCTAATGAAAATTCAGCATATTGTTGTTTTTTATTACCTCAGTTCGACATAGACAGAATCTAGAGTATAAGTGTATAATTAATTTAAGATTTTTATTTTTATTTATCATTTGTAAAGTATATTTTATCAAATTCTGTGGAGAACAAAAATATGGGAAATGAGGTGTTTCAGGACAAAGATTCTACGAACTTTATTTCATCTTTTTATGTCTAAAATCTAAAAGTTTGGTTACCTCTTTTTGGGATTGGATTATTAATATTTTTAACTTATTAATCTCTATATTACTATTTTAAATCTAATGTAGCCTGTTAGGTATGCCAACTTTTAACTCCAATTAAGAATAAGTGTCTACTATTCTAATTCTTATTGATTAAATTGACAGATTAGATTATTTATTTGGTAATAAAAATATATGTAGCAATGGATAATCTTAAATAAGTGAAATAAATATTCAAATCTAATAATAATCTAATTCTTTGAGAAAATTAAAAGCAGGAAATAAAAAGGAGGAGAGATGTTCCTTCTTTATAACTAGGTAATTATGTTATTTAACAAAATAATTTTCAATCCATAAACTTCATCAGTACAGTTTCTTTTAATCTCACGTAAGATCAAATTTAAATTGTATTAACATGTAAGTTGTAACCGTGGACAAAACTATAGTATAATATTCTCACACATACAAGCTATATCCATTGGAATGGATTTTACATTAGACTTTTCAGTTAAACCAATGACAATTGAGTGTATCATCAGCCAATGAAGAAGTTTACATAAAAATAGAAAGAGTAAGAGATTATTCAAAGACAGCAAAAAGTCACTGAAGTAAACAAAAAAATCATGTTAAAAATATACAAAGAGCCTGGTGTTAAAGAAATATTAATTTATTAATTATGTTCCATCAAACTCATAAAGAGTAGGCTATTAAAATGAATTTGTGTGGTTAAGATTAGATCATTCCAGTGTTTAAATGAAGTGAATGGTTCATTGAATCCAATATATGATTTAAGTCATATATCCCATAGTGAAGTTTCAAGTAGTGAAAAGGATTTAAGTTTATTCTAAAAAATTGCAGTCAAATTGTATATATTATGCAATACAAGTATTATTGTCTATATTCCATAAGAGCCAAAAGCATACATATTTGAACTATGTTTTATGAATTGAAATACTGAAACTTTAAATATAGATTATGAGATTATATATTTGGATTGTATTAGAGTACAATCCAAAGTTTTATAGCATAATATTAATTGTATGAGTGAAATTTTTCAACAATTTTAATTATTAAACAACAATTTTTTTACAATAAAGTAAATTTATTTTGAATAAATTGTATATGTTTATGATCAATGTGTCATATATTAAAGCTTAGAAAAATATTCTCGTGTTAAGGAAGAGTTAGTCTTATGTTAATCAAATCCAATCACAACAAAGCTGAGTAAGTTACTGCAGTTGGTAGAAAGCACCTATATAATAAGGATTCAGATATTTAAAGAATGATACAAAAACAATTTACATCCTGTAAGGTGAGGCTCTATTATGATTGAAAATAACCCAACTGTTAATAAAGCACATATTATCATTTTTCACCCCTTTTTACAGAATAGAAATGATGCCAATTTGAATCTAATATAGATTATTTATAAATGTTGTTACTTGTTTTGTCTCCCAATATGATATTCCAATAAATGACTAGATTATATACAAGAAATGTCCAGATAGTTTCCGTTGCTAAATATTACTGCTGCGGTCACAATGTTGTGTATGTATACCGAGATAGGTTAAGGTAGGATTGATTCATTTGTTAGGTTATTTTCAGACATTTGAGCAGCCCCTATACATCATGGTCTGTGTGTTTGTAATGTTTAAGAAAATTAAGATGCTCACCGCATGTAAAATTCAGTATGTGATCCATTTCTTGTAATGTAAGAAACGGTCTTTTACTGTTAAATTTGTGGAGAACATGAAGTGCTTCAATGGTGTGAGATGTGTGCATCATTTTAATGAAGGACATGAAAATGTCCACGATGATGAACAGTGCAGGCGAACATCTTTCCTCAATGAAGATTTCATACATGCAGTTGAAGAAAAATAGAAAGGTTAAATGAACTATTCATAATTACGCCACTCTCCTTGCATTTTCCACCAATTTTACATTCATTTTTTCATTGCGTCTGAGAAATTTGTATATCAGAAATTGTGTACACTGAGTACCAAATGTTCTAATGGAATGAGATTAAAAAAATCGCAGGGGGTACATTGACCTTTCTAACAATATACAGTAACCCAGGTGATGAGTTCTTGAGCCACATAGATACCGTACTCATTAGACATGAAACATGTGTGTTCCACACTAACCCTCTGAAATAACGGCTGTGAAGTAGAACCACACTTCATCGGCATAAAGGACAAAATTCAAACAGATGATTTCCACTTAGAAGCTCATGGCACAATGTTTTAGGATAGACAAGACAGTTTGCTTGTGGACTTCTCTCAAGGCTATATAAATTGTTAAATTTAACATGTCCTATATGGTGTACAAGGGTTCACAAAAGTCAGTTTTGTTTATCAACTAAACAAATCAAAAACGATTTTAACGCCTGAATAATATTTCAAGTATGTTGAAGCGATAAAATTTGTAGGGATTTTTAAGTTGACCAGTGTTCAACTTTTGTAATTTCAAGCCACTTGTTGAAACCAAATCGACTAGGCTAAACTTGTGGACATTTGAGTTGTGTTCTACCAGATGCCTATGAGTAAACAAGCATTTGTACTATGCTGTTGTTTGAAGTTGTAAATGTTTGTTTTGACATTCAAAGTGGAAAAAATCATGAAAGTGGTCAGATAGTGTAAAAATATGATTTTTAGATTTATGTCAACAACATAAAATAAACGTGTATTTAATAATCCTGTTCTATACAAGAACAGAGACTCTAGATATATGACTATCAAAGAAATCTTTATTAGATCTGACGTGGACTTAACCAAACCTGAAATCAAAAACAAAATTGAAACTACCCAACTATGTATAAAAAGGAACTAACTTTAATTTTCAAATCATTTTTCTTTCAGTAAAATAAGTCTCAAAATGTCACAAAATTTACTTTCTGCCATTTTGATTAGCACTGTTTTATCGACTTTAATAGAACTGTGTGAAATTTTACTTTCTATCGGGTTTCCAAGTTTTCATTGATCAAGTTGTTGAATAGTTGTTCAACAGAATTCGACCTATGTGAACCCAGATTTAGATGTAAGTAAATATAAAATAAAAACCTCTTGCCTAAATCAAATTACCGATGAATAATTCCTTGCCACTTTATATTTTCTCAACTCAGATCCTTGGTGTAGAAGTAGGGTTTCAAAATTTATTACTCTAACAATTCCTTTATCGTGTTGTAGCTCAAAATGAATATATTGCTTGTAAAATTTATACAAAGTTCTTCATAAAATTGTTAGTTACATACTACATACTTTCATAAAAAATAAGATTATACAAATTATTGTAGGTTTTTAAGCATACAGAAGAAGTTGGGTCTGTACAAACCAGTTTTAAATTCAAACTCTGAGCTCACATATTATGAGTTTCATAAAAATATGATTGTTAATAATTTTTGAAATTATGAGATTTTTATAAAATTTAATTTAAGCAAGCTGTTGACACACACCAAACTGCATACCTGCACAACAGATAATGTGTCACCTCTAACTGTCAAGCGATTTGGTCCTAAATCTAATCATTATCTTACCTATACCCTACATCAAACATACAAATTTTAAAGTCAGTTAGATTACCTGTTCTTGGTATAATCAAAACATTGAAACCAACATCATAAAATATACACAGAAAATCAATTTCAACAAAGTCAGTTGATTTTTTAAAATTATTGTTGTTTAAAGGCAAATACCCTCTCGGTCATCTTCTCCTAGAGTTGGTCAAGAGAGACCTGATAGGAAAGATGACAGAGGGATCCAACCCAAGACTACTTGAAAAAAAGTTAGATACAGCTAGAACACTTTGGATCGGTCTAGTGGTTATTGTCCTAATTTCAAGAATGAGAAGTTCTGGCTCAAAAATGTATGGTGTTGACCCTCCATCGTGAGAATATTAAAAGCTACAGTTATTAGCAAACTCTGGTTATGGTGCTAGGACAACGGCAGTGTGAATTCGATGTTCTAACTGTACATTATCTGACTGAAAAATCACCTAGGCTCTTCAGAGTTGTTGAACTACCAAAAAAAGGAAAATTCTTTAAGTAAATATTATGAGTTTCAAGAAAATCAGACTATAATTATTCATGTTTACATATTTGTAAAACCAATCCCTGCATTCATATACTGTAAATGATACAAAATAAAAAATGTGCAAACCTTCCTACTCACCCATCCCCAAAATTTAGTCAAAACTAATTACCAACAAAAATCTCAGTTCGGTAGTTACAAAAATTTAAAGTGACCCATGGACAATGTCTGATATTTAAATAAGAGCCTAAATTTGCTTATCTTGTGCTATAAATACATCCTCAGCATAAGTCATATTTATTAAAATCGAGCTTTTACACTATTTTTTTTTTTTTTTTTTTTTTTTTTTTTTTTTTTTTTTTTTTTTTTTTTTTTTTTTTTTTTACATGTTGGTTAAGGAAAGATAAAAAACCTTTCAGTCATCATTGCCTTATTTAAAAAAAGAACACAAAATGAAAATTCCTATTCGTGGAATGTTTCAATAGTGTCAGGAGTCAAAAAGAACAAGAATTTGTAAAGATAGTCTTAATAGGAAAGACGAAAATGGATTTAACCCAGACTATATATGAAAAATTGTAGATCCAGCTAGGTTCCTTGGGATTACTGCATCCCATACTCACTAAACATGAGCCCTTAGGAAAATCGAGCTTTTAATGACGGCGATCACAGTTCACTTTGGTTTTTTACCAATTATTTTTGAACCGTAATATTTTTAGTTATAATTTTGTCCATGATTTTGGCCCATTATTCTTCACATTTCAATGAACTTTGTAGAGCCAATTTGAGAAATTAAGTATTTTATGCTTTATGGTTGATTTTTGTTTCTTATCGATAACGAAACCAACATTTTTTTTGTTTAGGTCCGAAAATCATAATTTTGTTATTTTCTTATGGCAGTTACCCCCAAATTTTGAGTTATAATATTATTATTAATATATATATATACAGACACCAAATGGCCAAAAATGAATTTGTTTTTCTTAAAAGTTACCCTCTGTACAGTATTCACAAATAAATATATATACTGGTCAAAAATATCATAACGGCTAATCTCTAGATAAGAGACATGAACAAACAGAATTATGTAAAACAAAATCCTCCTCTATCTACAAAGTGAGCAAAACACTAGGTACCATGTACAGCAAAACTACATTCAATGGCTTTTTTTTTACTTGGAAATACAGTGCTACAAGCACTAAAAGCTGACACGGCACTTTCCTAAATGGCAAATTTGTTAAAACCTAGAAACAAACTATATATTTCACCATCAGGGGGTCATTTTAGTGAGTATGGGCTTAGCAATCCTAGAGGAAATATAGCTGGATCTACACTTTTTTTATGTAGTTTTAGAGTAGATCCCTTTCTTTCATTTTTCTTATTAGATCTTTTTTCACCAACTGTTGTTCCTTTCCGACCCTGATGCCATTAAAGTGTTTGAGGGCTAGATGTTTTTATTTTATAATCTTTTCTTTCTTTTTTACAAAGCAATGATGACGGAGAGGTTATTTGACTTTAAATGACTAGGGAAAAAATTCATACTCTTTGTCACACTCTTGGGTTTTTTAGACAACTGTAAATAATTGGCTGTACTATATCACAAACTCATCAGTTTATAGTAAATAAAACCAATTAATTTAAACTAATAAATTTTTCGTGAATATATCATATAGCTGAAATATTAAACAAAATGTGTAATTAATAGAGAAGTGAAAATTAGAAAAAAATTAAGTATGCAAAGAGATTTCTCAAACTTTTTCTTTATCTCCCAAATCCAAATTAATACTAACCAAAACTAATTGTTACCAAAAATTTCAGTTCGGTAGTTGACAATGAAAGAAGTGTAAACTAAGTGTAGATGACATCTTTGAAAAATATAATATTTTATAACAGTCCATTTGTTATGTTTTTACCACTAACTCACAAATCAACATTCTTGGAGAGATGGTGACCTATACATATTGATTGGATTCTTAGAAACATACACTTGAGAAACATTTGAACAAAATCATTAGAGCTGATTTTGAGAAAATTGTAATTAGGCCTACGTTTCTTTTTCTTACAGAAGTAAGCACAAAATTTTGAGTTATAAAAACTTTTTTTAAATTCTTAGATATGGTCAAAATATACCCACATATCAAATTTTATTAAATTTAATTCACACATTTGGGCTTTAGATTTATATATATTAAATGACAGACCCTAGATAGAGAGATATTCCAAAAACAACTTTTTTTGGCATCAGGACCTCAAAACTCATGATCGATTTTTTTACCTAACTCGTAACTTTCTCTCTTCTACGTATATGTAAGAAAGTAATAAAACATTAAGAGACAAATTATATCTCTATTTCCTCAATCATATTAAATTTGAAATAGGTGCGGTTTTTTGTTCATATCTTAAAAAGTAACAGATTGGTGACTATGTCATCAGATGTTATTTGAAGCTTATATAAATTATCTTAAAATTTTTTTTTTTTATGGTTAAATTTTTATGTAGTATGAACAAGGTACAGTTATTCGAACGTATAGCCTTCGCTCATAAAAAAAAGAGTTTTCACTCTCTTATTTCATTATTTATTTAAAAAGATAACAATATATAAAAAATGATTCATATAAAGTTGAAAGTGTATTTGAATCCCTTTAATTTGTTTTTCATCCTATCATTGTAGAATATAAATTATCTAAGTTATACCTCAAAACTACCATAAGTACATGCTTATGAAAACTCAATGTTATTAATTAATTTGATTAAACACCCTCAGGTTCACTTTAATGAGTACAAGTTTGGCAATCTCAAGGGACTCTAGCTGGATCTTCACCTTTTTCATGTAGTCATTGAGCTAGATCTCTCTGTCTCTCTTTCACCTTTCCTATCTGGTCTGTCTTGACCAAATCTTGTTCTCATCAGTGATTAAAGTATTCAAGAGGTAGGAGTTTGTATTTTGTTCTTTCCATCCTTTTTTATAAGGATATTATGACCAAGAGAGGTTTTCACCTTTAATCAACAAGAAAAAAACTTTTTTAAACAACGTAGAATTAAAAAATGAATAGAACTTTTTTTTTACAGCTGTACAATAATTAATTAGGTTTGTTGAAAGCTTAATATATATTTTTTTAAACAATGTTTTTAGGTAGATTATTTTGTTTAGTGTTTATTATTAAAATTATGTCCAAAGGAATGAAACATTAAACATATTAATGACAATTCAAAGGTTAAGAAATTTGATTTTGAATAATGTCAATCGTATCTATGTACTATATCACTATTAATTGGAATACAAAAGTTAATAAATTTGGTTTTGAATGATGTCAATCCCATCTATTTATTAAAAGTATTACAAAAGTTAGGACATTTGGTTTTCTATGTATCACACTATTAATGGCAATACAAAGTTTAAAATATTTGGTTTTTGAATTATTTCAATCCCATCTATGTATTAATGGCAATAAAAGGGTTAAGAAAGTTGGTATTGTATGCTGTCAATGCCATCTATGTATCACTACTAATATGCCAATACAAAGGATAAGCAATTTGGTTTTGAATGCTATCAATCCCATTTATGTTACTATTGATGAGACTACAAAGGTTAAGAAATTTGGTTTTTAATGTCGTCAATTACATCTAAATATTCTATTATTGGCAATAGTAAGGTTAAGAAACTTGGTTAAGAATGCAGTCAATCCCATCTAACTATTACTGTACTATTAATGGCAATACAAAGATTAAGAAACTTGTTTAAGAATGCAGTCAATCCCATCTAACTATTACTGTACTATTAATGGCAATACAAAGATTAAGAAACTTGGTTAAGAATGCAGTCAATCCCATCTAACTATTACTGTACTATTAATGGCAATACAAAGATTAAGAAACTTGGTTAAGAATGCAGTCAATCCCATCTAACTATTACTGTACTATTAATGGCAATACAAAGATTAAGAAACTTGGTTAAGAATGCAGTCAATCCCATCTAACTATTACTGTACTATTAATGGCAATACAAAGATTAAGAAACTTGGTTAAGAATGCAGTCAATCCCATCTAACTATTACTGTACTATTAATGGCAATACAAAGATTAAGAAACTTGTTTAAGGATGCAGTCAATCCCATCTAACTATTACTGTACTATTAATGGCAATACAAAGATTAAGAAACTTGGTTAAGAATGCAGTCAATCCCATCTAACTATTACTGTACTATTAATGGCAATACAAAGATTAAGAAACTTGGTTAAGAATGCAGTCAATCCCATCTAACTATTACTGTACTATTAATGGCAATACAAAGATTAAGAAACTTGGTTAAGAATGCAGTCAATCCCATCTAACTATTACTGTACTATTAATGGCAATACAAAGATTAAGAAACTTGTTTAAGAATGCAGTCAATCCCATCTAACTATTACTGTACTATTAATGGCAATACAAAGATTAAGAAACTTGGTTAAGAATGCAGTCAATCCCATCTAACTATTACTGTACTATTAATGGCAATACAAAGATTAAGAAACTTGGTTAAGAATGCAGTCAATCCCATCTAACTATTACTGTACTATTAATGGCAATACAAAGATTAAGAAACTTGGTTAAGAATGCAGTCAATCCCATCTAACTATTACTGTACTATTAATGGCAATACAAAGATTAAGAAACTTGGTTAAGAATGCAGTCAATCCCATCTAACTATTACTGTACTATTAATGGCAATACAAAGATTAAGAAACTTGTTTAAGGATGCAGTCAATCCCATCTAACTATTACTGTACTATTAATGGCAATACAAAGATTAAGAAACTTGGTTAAGAATGCAGTCAATCCCATCTAACTATTACTGTACTATTAATGGCAATACAAAGATTAAGAAACTTGGTTAAGAATGCAGTCAATCCCATCTAACTATTACTGTACTATTAATGGCAATACAAAGATTAAGAAACTTGGTTAAGAATGCAGTCAATCCCATCTAACTATTACTGTACTATTAATGGCAATACAAAGATTAAGAAACTTGTTTAAGGATGCAGTCAATCCCATCTAACTATTACTGTACTATTAATGGCAATACAAAGATTAAGAAACTTGTTTAAGGATGCAGTCAATCCCATCTAACTATTACTGTACTATTAATGGCAATACAAAGATTAAGAAACTTGGTTAAGAATGCAGTCAATCCCATCTAACTATTACTGTACTATTAATGGCAATACAAAGATTAAGAAACTTGGTTAAGAATGCAGTCAATCCCATCTAACTATTACTGTACTATTAATGGCAATACAAAGATTAAGAAACTTGTTTAAGGATGCAGTCAATCCCATCTATTTATCAATATTAATGGCAAAACAAAGGTCAAGAAATTTGGCTAGGTTAAAAGGGGAAAAAATCCACTTGCTGGGGGTTTCGGACCATAACTTGGCAAATTTATATCCTATAATGATGCGATAAGAACAAAATTAAAGGAAACAAAGTGCTTATTTAGCAAATAAATATTCATCATCATTACCAAGGATCTATCTAGAATGGGGGATGGGCAAGGTTAGATGTTTACTGTGGTAGAAGCTACATGTCACACAAGTAAACAAGATAATCTTTGACATATTAGAAGTATGCTCTTATCATGATATTTACAAGAGTTTAAAATTAGGTGACCCATAATATCTACATTCTATTGTAGTAAAAATAATAAAAATAGTATTGAAATGTAGGGCAGAATTATTGTACCTTAACTATATAGGCCTTGAGTAGAGGGAGCAAATTATAATTTTAATAATTCTATGTGTAACATAAAGAAGAAAGAAGGTGTCTTTCATTTTGTGGCATGATGTCCAATTTTATAGTATTTTAGAAAACTGTATTTCCAAAAAATAGAACTTTCAAGGGAAGAGTTTAATGCATATTTGAGTGGGAGGAATTGGAGATGCCTTACCTAGTATGTTCACCAACCATGGAGGTAAAGAGGGGTTTTAATAAGGGTATTTAATTATCATAAATAATAATAATAATATTTGTTTTTATGTCTTGTATTTATTGTAGTATAACTATTTTGTGTGTATTGTATTGTATATTTTTGTAGTCTTGTATGTGTATATTGTACATGTTTACTCGAAGTCAAGTGTGCATAAATTATTGGGTTCTTCTTTCCCTAAAATTTAAATAATTGATAAACCTGTGAAGTAGAAATTAAAATTTAAAGGATATACTGCTTATTTTGATTTATTTATTATTTTTCATAAAAATGAAATATTTTAAATTGATAAATCTAAGAACTGAAATTTAGTGGATCTGATTATATATATAGGAAATAAATAAATAAAATTGTTATCAACCAACAGAAGGTCTATGTGATCATTCTCTTAATACGCATGTTAAATAAGTATTGTTTATTTGAAGCTAAAATATATTATAATTATGTATATTATATACATTAAAATTATTTATAGAAAATTTTAAACACGAACAAAATTGTTTTAGTGGTACTAGTAGGTGACAAAAAACGAAAAATAAATGACACCATCCTAAAGCTGAGAAAATTTACTATAATAGTATCTATAAAATATTACTACACTCTGAAAAAATTGATTTGTTTTTTTTTAAATTTTAATTGGGGGTTTAAGCCATTAACTAGGAAAATTTATATTCTATAATGATACGTTATGAACAAAATTAAAAGGAACAAAGTGGTTTTTAATTTTAAAGGAATTATTTTGTACAAAGAATGCTTAATTTTTGAGTGAAAATGTGTTGAAAAATCAACACGAGCCTGGGGCAGTTTTATCTGAAATGTGTATTCCTAATATAAAAATCCCAAAACCTTTAAATTCACACGTGTGTTTACCTAAAACAATTTATAATATTTATTGCGTGTAAGCTCAAAGATTTTTGTTTGTTTTTTGTACAAGTGTATGTTAAATGAGACATTGGTTTGTAAAATTGATTCCTCCTATAAGAAATTATGGAAACTCAAGTTGAATGAAAAGAAAACAATCTTCTTTAAAAAACAACCTTTTACATTAAAAAAAGTCTATTAAGTTGTGATTTAAAATTTCATTATTATGGTACCATATTAGATAAATCCAGAATATATATTTTTGGAAAACAGAAATTCAGATTATATTTTGTTAATTTATTGTAAATTATAGGTACTACTTAAATATTTTAAATGGCTTTAACAGTATTTTTCTTAATATAATTCAGAAACAAACTGTATTAAAATTATATCATTTATAATTTCCTCTAAAAGTATATTTTGCCTACCTGTATCACAAAGAAATATTTCAAATCACTATAACTACTAATACATTATAAAATAAATATGCATATTAAAACATTTGTTCTTCTTTTTCTCACTGTAATATTTTCTTGCACCAGTATAATTATTTAATAGCACTAGTTCCTGCAATTTCATTATCTACAACAGCCCAAGATATTTTAATCCAATTCTTTATCTCCATTTCTGAATCGTCAACCAGATTTTTTTCTTTTGGTTCATGTTTTTCTTCTTTTGTGGTTTTTTCTGCATCCTCTTCTTTCATTGGCTGAAATGTATAATTATCAATCTTTGAACGACTTCTTACAAATTGTTTAATTCGGCCTGAACGTGATCTTAATAGTTTTCGTTTTGTTTCCGCCATATCACCTTCATAAGATGAAACAGATTCTTGTAAGTTCTGTGAAAGTGATTGTTGGCTATTTAAATTTTCTTTAAAATGTGTAAAAAATCGCTTTGCATCGGACATTTTATAATTAAATCACTTAAATATTATTTATAATTCACTTCAATTAAAGCTATCATTATAATTAGATTGTCTATTTTTTATAAAACACAAGTATGTTAATCAACCAGCTATCCAAGTATAACTAAATAGGGATTGCCATGGGAAGGGATTTATCTCAAATCTCTTAGTTTATCTTATCTCAGCATGTACTTTTGTAAAGCACTTCAATTCAGTTGCAAAACATATATTGCACTCAACATTTGTAAATTAATAATTAACTTCAGTATTCACAAAATAAACATTAAATACAACCAAGACTACAACCACCACTCACAATATCATCCTTTATACAAACATAGTTAATATAACGACCATCCAAACAACTACCATTTATATATACAATTAAGGTACAAATACAACCAATTACACAATCACCATCCCAAATACACCATTTACATAATCACCACCCAAAAAAAAAAAAAAAACACTACTTACATAACACCCATTTACACAAATACCACCCAAAAACACACTATTTATATAACCACTATTTACAGGACTAATATTTAGACAACCATCATTTACACAACAATCATACATACAAGAACCATTTACTCAACCAATATTTAGACAACTACTATACACATAACCACTATTTACAACATCAACTATTTACTAAACCACTATCCATACCATCACCATATATACATCCACAAATGTAAATGGTATTTGTGGGGTTTGTGGGGATGATTTTTATGTAAATGTTAGTTGTGTAAATGATGGTTTTGTAAATTGTGCACCTTTGGATGGTATTTTTGTATATGGTTGTTGTATAAATGGTGGTTGTTAAATGATATTTGTGGCGATTATAGGTTTTTAAATAGTGTTTTGAGGAAGGTGATTAAATAAATTGTGTTTTTGGAGTGGTGATTGTGTAAGTGGGTGTCTTTGCACCTTAATTGTATAAATGGTAGTTGTGTAAATAGCTGTTGTGTAAATTCTGTTCGTGAAAAAGGTGATTTTGTGAGTGGTAGTTTTAGTCCTGATTGTATTTTAATGTTTATTTTGTGAATACAAAAGTTAATTAATATTTACAAATGTTGATTGCAATATATTTTTTGCAACTGATGCTAAAATAAGATAAACTTAACAAATACACAACAATCATTTACACAAGAACTATCCTCCAAAACACCATTTACACAACTACAAACCCTACTAACACCATTTACACAACCACAAACCCAACAAACACCATTTACACATCCACAACCTCACTAACACTATTTACACAACCACAAATCCTACTAACACCATTTACATAACCACAAACCCTACAAACACCATTTACACAACCAATATTTAAACAAGCAACCATTATTTATACAATCACTGTCCACACAACCATCTGTTTATACAATTACCATCCAAATACATACCATTACACAACCACCACCCATGTAACCAACAATTACACAACCACCCAAACACTATTTAACGATTGTGAAGGAATACATAGGGTTGTTTGAGACGGTGAGGAATATAGAGTGGTTGACATTGCAGGCATAGATGAGAAACTGGACATTGATATGGTGTCTGTCATACGATAATTTACAGATGTGATCTAATGAGGTGAGGGGATATTTATTTGCTGGTCGAACTAAGTGTGGCACATCCACTCGAAGTCACAAGATCTGGAGGCAATTCTTCTTGGTGTTGAGAGACAGGAGAGTCAAGACTATGAGGTTCTTAGATTGTTGATTGAGTGTCAGCCAAAGCCATAGACTCCTGCAAAAAGACAGCTGTCTTGCATCAATGTATTGCTGTCGTGCTCTTGCTGGATGACTTGATTTGGTTCTTTTTCAGATGCTTCTCGCGTAATTGTCCCTTATATTTTTCCATTTCAGTGAAAGCTTTTTAACTGTAATTAATCAAAAGAACACAAGATTCTTAGCAAGACTTTAGAACTAATAATTAAAACATTGAAGTAAAACATAATTCTCGAAGAAAAAAACAAAACAAAAAATAACTTGTTTGTTGGTTCCCCTATAAATTTTACAATCATGAAAATTGGAAATTTGTTGATTTTTTAAATTTTGAATTTTATCAGATTTTGTTTTCACATTAACTAACAAATTTACTTTTTTTGATACTCTTACAGATATCTTGGAAGCAGATGTTACCTTAAGGACCTTTATTATTCTTACCGGCTTGGACATTCAACATTGTGTAAAATTGTACGAAAAGTTTGTGCAGCCATGTGGCAAATTTTAAAACAAGAATGTTTTCCTCAATTTAATACTGAAAAATGGTTGCAGATATCTCCAGATTTTGAAAAAAATGCGAACTTCCCTCACTGCCTCGGTGCTCTGGATAAAAAACATGTTAGAACAAAACATGTTACACCAAAAGAGAGTGGGTCATTACAAACAGTTTTTTTCTATAGTATTACTTGCAGTGGCTGATACAAATTATAATTTAATTTACATCGATGTTGGACCGTTTGGAAGGGAGGGGGGATAGTACTGTATTTCAAAACTCTATTGACAACTGATGGATGAATCTTTACAACTACCATCAGATGCACCACTAACAGGCAACCAAAACCGAAATTTGCCCTATGTCTTTATAGGTGACGATGTATTTAGGCTTTTTACACATATTTTGCGACTGTACAGGGGAAAAATCTTGTCAAAATCAAAGAGGATTTTTAACTTTCGTCTAAGCCAAGCCCACTGATAAATTGAATGCTTTTTTGGGATTTTTTCTTACAATCAGAGAATTTTTCACTGCCCATTAAACATAACCACAGATTTGGCTGTACAAATAGTCAAGACTTGCTGCCTCCTTCACAATTAATTATGTTCATCAAAGAAATGGGTATAATGTTACTCAGACATTGTCGATTTTAGGACTTGGGGAACCACAAATAGAACAAATACCAACCATTCATTACCATGGTTAGGCACTGTAGTGAATGCTATTAGAAATGTATATGCTAACTATTTTAAAAGTGAGATTGATCGAGTTCTTTGGCAAGAAAAATTTGTATGATTAAAACTAATATATCTTGAAGTAAAGGTAATGTAATTATAACTGTATAAGTTCATTATGTTTAAAATACCCATAATTATATTTCTGGTGACATTAGTTGAGGATGTTGAAATTGAATGAGGTGAGTGTATTTTCTATGTAATTTAGTAAAATAGTTATACCTAATTATACGAAAATTAATTTAAATGTCTATTTTTTAATTGAATATAAAAGAATATATCTTTTTCTTCACATTTTGAGCTCCATTATCTCGAATAAATGAATAGATAACTCGAATACTTAAAGACGTGAATAAAGTGACAAAAACCTTGGTAACTCAAATAAAAATTGTTAAAATACTCAAAACTTGAATAATTCCAAGTATGATCAGAAAAGGTTGGGAGAGAGCCAGAGAGCCTCCATAACTTGAGCTTTAATTTCTAAAGCCTGTACAACTCATCATTTTTCTAGAAAAAAGGGAAAGTACAAAGTGCTGATTTCCTCCCCTCTGGGCGCTTCTGTAGTTATAAAAAAAAAGTATGTACTTACTTATCACATTCTTTTCATTTTCAATTTTCTAGTTGCATCTTTAAACAGATTTTTAATAATTTCCTCCCCTGCCCATTGTTTTTCCCCTCTGTCTTTATAAGCCTCGATTCTGATATCCCAAATTTCATGATGCTTAATTTAATTAACCTCCTTAATGGGTTGTAAGGTATGTGGATGCACAAAATATAGCCTCTCCCATACAAGTGCCAATCTCACCTTAATGAAAAATAACGGTGCATGCTGTGAATGCTGACGAGGCTCTCTGGTGACCGAATGTCCATTGGTATAAATGGACAATTACCCTTTTCTATGTAAATTCTTCTTCATCCAGGAATACTCAGCATACGTTATCTTATCTGGTATTTCACTGTTTTTACTTTGCTATCTCTCTCCTGCTTCTGTCCCAAGAAGCTCTGGGAACATGTGGATATTCATTTCTTCTTGACTTCAATTATATTCACAATCTATTTATTCCCCCACTCCTAAGTGGAACAACATATGCTAATGGATGAGTGGTCAAAGGGAAGTCTGATCTTGAATGTGCAAACTCTGGATACCAGGCGAACTCCATTTTCAACCTAGCCTTACCCACACATGCGGAGCTCTCTATGGGTGGACGTCTACTTCCCTAGCTACACATGGGACTTTTATAGCATATAGTAAACCAGAAAAAGTAGATTACCTTGGGGAGCTTCCAAAAGACGACTCAAAGAGAAGCAACTAGATGAGGATGAAGGATATAGGGGATGAAAACACCTCTGTGGAATCTATTCCTCAAGCTTGGCAGCAGGACATAGGCACTCAGGCAGTGCTGAATCACCCTACTGCAGAGAAATTAGTAATGGAATTGAACATCTCGAAATCACTAAAAATGACCCAGGAGCTCAAAAGTGTAAAATGAGAAGAGCTGAAGCAGTGTGACAGGGGCTAGATATTAAACTCAGAAATAGAATACCACATAGAGGAAATACCTATATGGAGAGACATTGAATTCAAACAGGGGAAAGCTCAGGATTAACAGACAAGGCTAGTCAACAACCCAAAAGGACAAGGTCTGATAGGAGGTCACCAAGAGCAGAGGAATGGAAAAGACCTAGCTACGGTGTTGGGATGGACAAGAGTCAGAATTTTAAGACAGAAAGCTTTTCTACCAAGGATATCCTGAAAGCCTACAAGACGGAAATAATTCATTGAGCTATCCGGAGAAAATCTTAACAGAAGAAATATCGGACACAATCCAGGAGATAATTGTAGGAGAAGTACTGTCCTTTGACGAGGAAAATACAGCACCCAAATTCCATAGCTCCTATCTGGAGAAAGGTGCTCTCCTAATCACGTTTGTTGATGACACAGCCAAGAAGTGACTGATGGACAAAGTCCCTATGAATAACATCAAGGTTGATTAGTACTGAAGGTGGATCTATCTAGCGGGTGGTGCTCAGAACGATGAAGTTGCTGGTCTGGGTCCTAAACCTGTAGAAAAACACTCACCAGAACAAGTTCTGATATTATTAAAACCCAAAACAAAGGCAATCACTATGGCGGAAGGCAATGTTTCTGAAATGGAAACATAGCAAGCCATAGCATCTATTATTCAAACTGAAAATTACCCTGTTAACAATAATGATTATAATGTCAATAATTCATCAACACATAACGAGTATAAAAGGAAATGGGGAAAAATACACATAGCTATGACACAAGTACAGACGGATTGCCAATTTCAGAAAAATTAAATCAAAATAAGGTTAGGTATTACAATAATACTAAGTGACCTTATGTTGTAATAGTACAAAGTAAAGATAAAACAAAAATAAATCCATTTCAATTAGGAAAAATATTTAAAACCATAACAAAGACCATATAAATAGATCAGGATTTTTTTTTTTAAAATCATGCAATAGCTTCAAAGAAGCAAATGTAGGTTTTCTCTCAACAAACCTACAACAATATGGTGTTTTTATTTTGGCAAATAAAGTCGAATGCACCGGGATAGTATATAATGAATCAGTGGTACCAGTGGAAGAAATTCTGGAAGATTGTAGAGGCATATACCCAATAATAAATGTCAATAGAATTAAATAAACAATAAATTATAAACAAAAAATAATAAATAAACAATTATGAAATACTAATTTTGTAAAAATCACGTTTAATTCAGACAAACTACTCCAAACCATATCTTTTAACCACGTGAGAATGGTAATTGCACTATTTATATTTCCTGTCTAGCAATGATAAAATGCTTTGCTTATGGCCACACAGCTAAAACAGTATGTACTAAAGAAATACTGTGTAGGGGTGTGGTGACGCTTTCCATGATACAGACAGTGAGAGACCAAAGCAGTGTGTGAACTGCCGTGAGCCCCATAGTAGCAATAGCAAAATACACCCCAACTTCCAAAGGCAAAAAAATATAATGCAAAGAATGAATATACATAGGGAGGGCTATTTCAAAGCCAGTAGCTTTTATCCCCCTCTAGGGTAAAAAGATAAGGTCATACTACAAAAAATATAATACTTATTCCCATGCAGTCAACACCAATAATAATCAAGAATTCCCAAAATTACCAAAAAACAAATATAAGTAATACAGTATTTATAAAGAGAAAAAACTACAATATATAATCTGTGTTAGAATTAGACGAGGGAAGTGATTTAATCAATGACAGTCTTAGCCAAGAAAAAAAGTATTAAACCAAAAATATATAAAAACATCTCCAGATCCTACATAAATACCACAAATAAAAAATACACAAACACAACATTTGACCCTAAAATAAACTACCAAACAGAAGATAATGAACTATGTATTCAAACAAAAGTATTAGGTCTACTACGCCATTAAAGAGCCTAGAATCAACCCGTAGTGGGAAAAAAATTAATGAACTTAGACGACTTAGAGCACAATTTCAAGGAGAAAAATCTGGCGCTTTTTCAACAAATATATATATATATATATATATATATATATAGATAAAATATTAGACTAAGTCCACTGCTTTTCTCAATATATATCACGGAAATTAATAATAAGATGCCAAATCAAATAATTTTCTTACAGTATGCAGATGACATAGCGTTATATACATCTAATAAGCAATATGATATAGCACAATTAATTAAATATTATACAAAGAGCACTAATACAAGTAGGCCAGACTTTACATTCTCTATATCTAGAAGTCAATACAAGTAAAAGTAAAATAATCAATTTTACGCAGAAGAAAAGAACGGATCACAGCAATAGAACATATTATATGGATAATCAACTAATACCATCAGTCGATAATATCAAACTATTGGGGATTACTCTGGACAAAAACCTCACATTCAAAATGCATATAAATAATGTACAAAGGATATAAATATATTAAAAATTTTGGTGTGTGCTAGACTAGGTTCTTATCCAGACTTAATAATTCAAGTATACAAAAGCATTATTAGAGCTAAACAAGATTTTTGTTGTTTCCTCTAGAAGCAAGATGTAAAATGATTACTGAAAAAAATTATCTATAAAATAATATGTAATAGCACTCATCCAGTATATATTAAAATACTTTCCTTAAATTTTTCAGTAGATTATAAGAGCAATTGGTAAAAAAAAAAGAAACCACTAAATATCCAAGTACTAAACCTTATTAATTAAACAAATTCTTACTATAATAAATCCAAAGTAGAATTCATACAATATTGGGATTTCAACAAACCGATACAATGTTTGAAACATAATTTAGTTTTTAACACAAATATAGATGAAGAAAATAGTAGTAAAAAAACAATGGTAGGGATTCACTTACAACAATGCTTTAAAGATGGATCAACACATTTTACAAAACTGCTACAGAGATATACACAGATCGATCAAGAAACTCAGAAGGCACAGGAGCGGCTTTTTATATTCCGAAACACAATTTACAATTTAAATTTGTATTAGATAAAATTATGTCCAGTATATAACAGAGATATTATGCAATATACAAAGCAGTAGAATACATTCAAAACATACAAGACACAGAAATAATAATTTGTACAGATTCCCAATCAGCAATAAAAGCATTGGAACATTGTAATAATGGGGATAAGGAAATGGGTGTAATATTAAACATTACTTAACTAGCAATATCGTACAATAATAAATGAAAAACTTTTCAATTGGTGCCGGGTCATTTAGGTATTGAGCACAATGAAACGTTAGATGAATTAGCAAAAGAAGCCATTCTTAATGGTCAAAATTTTATAGAGCTGCAAATACCTATAGGGGATTTTATGTCATATCGAAAAAACATATTTAATAATAATTTTGCGAAATATTTCTTGAATTCACCAAAAGCAAACTGGTATAAAATTTTCGAAAAGAACATACAAAAATCCCATGGTTTAGAGACAGTAAGATGAGTAGATGTTAACGAAGACTCCAGATTGACAACATTATAGCTATGTTATAGGGCCTATTGGGGGAAGTTGGGGGCAGAAGGCAAAATTATTCTCCATTTGTAGAAAAAATTGTGATAATTTTATCAGTAGTTCGTAAACTATTGATCCTATGGAAAACTTTAAATGGAGGATATTCGTTAATTTTCATATAGCCCAGGCCTAGAATTTAAAACTCAGTTTTGTAAACTTTGTAAAAAGGCCGTCATTTTTAAATACAGCATTTTTGGATTTTATTAGATATTTTAAAACTTTTTAATTTTTGGATTTTTTTATAAACCCACTCTTTTAGGAGTTAAATATTCCCTGGGGCACTAAGTGTCTCGGTGTACGGTTCAAGGAACCGTAAAAAATGTTGTACGGTAACTGTGTTAAATTAATTGATTAAAAGTAGATTTTACTTAATTATAACGGATTTTAGAGAATGAGGTCTTGTTTTACTGTTATTAACTATGTTTAATAACAAAAAATTATGAACAATTTTCTTTTCAGTTTTTTCTTAACTTCAATTAAGTTTTCATATAGTTTCCTAGTTGGTAAATAAGGTTATTCTTAAGGTAAATTTATGGAGTCGACTTGTAAATTATATTGCATTTCTTAATTATACTAGGTTACATAAAAGAAACTACCGTACTATAAATTATATTGCATTTCATATATGATGTTTCTGAATAGGACGCCAAACTTCTGGAGTGAATTCCTTACATAAAAATAAATAAAAAAGTTCCTATACATGTGTCATGTGTCCTAAACCGATTTGTTTTCAACACAATCAGCCATTTTGTATTTTTACAAAAAAAAAAAAAAACATTATAGCTTTGGAAGTAGGTAAGATACTGAGTTCAGATTTAACACATGTTTTATGTATTGTTTTAAAAGTGTACAAAACATAAAGACTGTATTTGAATTATTTTCAAATGGCAGCCATTTATAATTTTTATTGTTGAATATCTCGAAAACCTTTAATTGTACAAGAGACAAAAACTTTCTTCTTTTAACTACAAATAAAATGATTTTTCAAATTTTGTTTGTAGGTCAAAGGGTAATTGAGTTATTGACTAAGAAAACATAATTTCGTGGTAATTGTCTACAACAAATAAGATTAGGTTAGATGCTACTTTATAAAAAATATCACAATTCAAAGAAATAATAATAAAAAAACACTACAATGCAGTACAGTATATTTATTATTCATACATAAAATACTACAGTTTAATACATAAAAATCAGCATAGGAGATATGATTAAACCAAATTAAAACCTCACAATAGTTGCTCAAAATGTTCTCTGTTTGCGGTAATGCATACTCTTTTACACATTTGCATTGACTACATTAGCAGTTAGAAAAGTAATAGGCTTAGAATAAACTAAAGCTTTAAGTGTCCCAAAACATAAAATCCATAGGATTTAAATCGTGTGACCTAGCAGGCCGTGGTACTGGCCCTCCTTTTCCAATCCATTTTTGTCCGTATATATTGTTCAGCAGGTGCCTCACATACAGTGTGTAGTGTGCTGGTGCGCTGCCGTGCATAAACCAGCAGTTCTTTATTTTGCTCAAGGGTAAATGTTCATAAATTAGAGGGAGAACTGCCCTCTATCATGTTCAAACAATAAATCATGTTCAATGAACTGCCTACAATTGTTACTATTCTGTGTTGGTGGCAGGAAATGTGGCCCTAACAACCTATCATCGATGACTACGATCCATACATTCATTTTGAACTGTTCCTTGTGCCTTCTTTGAAATACAGCATAGGGATTTTCATATCCCCATTCACGATTGTTATGGAAGTTTGCAATGCCATTTTTTAAAGGTCGTCTCATTAGTACATGCGTAGCAAAAACACATCGCACGAGCTTCCCATGACTAATTTCGACAATTTCTCTGGGTCGGGTTATCATCCCAGAAGAGAAGACATCTCAGTTCTCTATTGCCTAATACGATTCGCGCTATAGTGTGTGAACCGTCGAATTGCGGTAAAACCAACGTTGTATTCAATTTATTGTTTGAGCCCAACGGACTCAGATTCCGAAATATACGAATTTTCAAAGTCACTTAATCAGGCAAAGTACAAGTTTTTGGAAAAAGTATTCGGATATTTTCCGTTCTCGGACAACGAAAGGGTCATACCGCCTAGCAAGGCTGGACCGAATTCTGTGATGATTTTGACGATAACACGTGAATAACACGATAATATTCGTAATTATTTCACTATGGGCCGTCAGTCAACAACGATATAGACTCTTTTTATTTGGGACAAATGTACAAACGAATACCTAAAGAGTTGATCCTCGACAACGCCAACTTGTTGGTGTTATTTAAGCAGGACGATATAAATTTACTACACATTATTCTAATCACGTCACACTGGACGTTCTCCTTGAACCAGGCTCTTCATTACCCTTTCATCCTAATTAGTACCCTAGTTTTTGGAATCTCAATAAGCCTTGTATCGATTTTCAGGCTTAAGTTTATATTCTGTCGGACCTAGACCTAATATAACTTTGTAGCTGCTTACGTTATTTCTGTTTAAAAGATATAAATCGTTAAATCTTTATGTCATCATTGAAGGTATACAAAATTATTCAACTCAAATCTTTTGCTAATTTCTATGATTTTTTTAACTTGCAATATCC
The DNA here is from genome assembly GCA_963513935.1 of Aphrophora alni. Taxonomy (NCBI): domain Eukaryota; kingdom Metazoa; phylum Arthropoda; class Insecta; order Hemiptera; family Aphrophoridae; genus Aphrophora; species Aphrophora alni. The sequence continues at coordinate 38,525,732 of OY740765.1, read as the reverse complement.
AAAGATTATCCAGGCTTAAGAAATTATTTAACCCGCCTTATCTTCAATTCACAGAAAATTGAAACTCCCCCCACTCTATATGTGTAGTGGTTTTCCTATTTTGACTCAGTAATGAGTTATGAAAACCAGGAATAGATAAATGTTGTCCCTAGATTACAAGAGTAATTTGGTTATCATAGTGTGCTTGAGCAGAGACCACATGTAAGCTCATTTGTAAGAGTCGTATTTCAGTGATTTACATATTGCCAGGCAACAGATTTAATTCTGAAACCTGACTAAAATTTAAATATTGTGTTGATATTGTATTAATTAATATTAATAAACTTAAAATGTTTTTATTCTGCCTTATAAATTGTTAAAGAGAAACTGTTGGTTGAAATCAGTTATACAAATTATGTTTCAGTTTAACTTAATTGTTGATACAGTTGTTTTTGAAATAAAACTGAAGTAAATAAGTTAACCATGGCAAGAAAAGTACCACCACCTCAAGATGACCTGGAAATGAATAAAATAGCTCAAGCTGAGCTTCTTAGGTTACAGAGACAGAATAAAATAATGGAAGGAGATCGGGTGTCTTATACAATGAAATGAAATCCATTTTATAAAAACAAAGGTAATTTATTAGTATATATAATTATAACCACCTGGCCAAACCTTTCATAGGTTTATTGAAGTTAATTATTTGAAATTAGATTATTAATATGGAGGATTGACGTGATCTGTGATTTATGAGACATAAATGTGAACATTTGCTATTATGTCTATCCTATAAATTAAGTTAATTTGATAGTTTTTAGATTGTGATTTTTCAGTGTAAAAAAGTAACCTCCACGAGGAAAACATTATGTATTCTTAGGATGTTTGGTATGTAGTAGACGATAACAAAAACCCGAAAATTATTTGGTAAATACTTTTTGTACATCGGTATCGGAACATAAGATGCACTCTACACACTTTAAATTGAGGTACAGTATCAACCAATAACAAAATACATTAAATTACTGCCTTCTGGATCTAAAGAAACAAATTGGTTTAATCAAATAGTTTAAAAAAATACATAAAAATCTTACTTGATCTAAACTTACAAATAATTTGTACCATAAACATGTCCTCACAGTAAATCTTATTTATTGTAAATCAAGCTTTTAATGATGGTGGTCAATTTTGTAGTCATTTTAATTCCCATTTCGCTAAAGTTTGAATGAAATCAGTAGAGTCAATTTTGTGAAATTACATCTTTCATAACTGTCCCATGACCGAGTTGTATTTTTTTTTGCCAAAACTCACGAAGTAAGTAACCATTTAGGGCCAATTTTGAGAAAATCATGTTTTTAAACCACTTTCGAAGCGTTTTGCCTTAGCTGGAAGACCATTGTGTAATAGTGATTGACAACGCACCATACCATTCAACTAAACTAGAGATTAAAGGTTATATGGCTGCAAATAATAAAACTTTTAAACTAAAGGAATTTAAACGCCTCTTAGATGATGGCCTTCTGGAAGTGACAAAAGAGAATTGGACAAAGTGTATCAAACATGTGAAGAAGAAAGAAAAAAAATTATGGTGGCTGGAAGACATAATTGAAAATATGTAAGAAGAAAATGCACAATTTATTATAAACGTAGGGAATGACAGTAGTGACAGTGAGGTCTCGGAGGAATTGCGGAGGAATTTCCATTGAGCGAGTAAAAGAATAAAGACTGATGGGTTTCTTCGTACCATATGTTTATGTGACCCAGCCCTGTGGGAGCCTTTTTACAGTGAGTGCCTTAATGGGCGGCGCATTACTCTAAATACAGACTGAATGGACTATACATACATGTTTACCTTTTCTGGGATTCTTCTACATTTGTCCATCAATACCGGTTTTAGGTAAGCCTGACGGATCCCAGACTAAGAAGATTATCGTAAACCTCAACACTATGATATCCTTTAAATAGTTCCTTTAGGAAAATCCTACAGTAACTAACATAACACTGATAGGACATATATGTAAATACTGTAACATTTAACCTGACTAAAAATAACAAAATATACTATGCCTATATAGAACATCCCCAAGGTAGAGAATGTTTCATAATATTAGTAATAATATAGTATTGTTTATATTATACCAACAAGATAACCACAGAGAAAAATGGAAAATATCGTAATTTGAAAGTTAAAAAAAATAATAATAATAATAAAAATAATCCTACTGCCTGATGAACAAAACAATCATATTTTTTTAAAACTTTTAACTGCTTTCTTCGCTGTCAAATAAGGATTGTACTCGCACAAACAAGAAAATTTTTGTTTTAAAGAAATAGCTACTATATATAATTTAAAATTGATATAAAAGTCGATTCGGTTGACGGATTTTTAGACAATCGCATCGAATGAATTTGTTTTTAGTGTAATAGAATAATAATAAGTAATAAGCTCATACTGAATCTACAACATCGGAATGATTTGATTATTCTTCACGACTGAATATAAGTATGAATCAGTTGTTTTGCAATCAGATGTTCTTATTACTAGTCATTGACAGTTGGTCACAGTGGATGAGATTTTACCGGCAAAGCTAGTATTTTACTAATTTTATATTTCTGATATTCTGATATTCACGTGATGTATAATGACCAATTTAGTTCAAATGAAAACTCTTTATTTTTGTCATAATTGTTGTAATATGAAGAAAAAAATTAAATAGGGTATGTGGACATTATAATTGTCAATCCTGAATTAATCTTGAAGCAAAGGAATCATGAGTGCTTCTACAGAGTTGGAAGTTAATGTTGATCTTGAAAAGAGTGGAAGTCAACCAAAGAAATCACCAAGTTTAATGTAAGTTTGACATACTAATTAGTTTTTATGGTAATTATGTATTGAAGCTTGGCCTAAAATTTAATTAAGAAAAATTGTTTACTACTTTGAAAAAATAGTAAATGTCCAGTTGATACTGCGTTGCGATTTAATATAGACATTTTGACATTGTGTTTTACATACCTCATTATTAAACAATTGGATCATCCTTAAGCTGGGAAGACCATTTTCAAGTATAAAAACCCATCATTTCTGTCTAAAATAAGCAATTTAATAGTTTGCATTCAATGGATGAGCCTAAAGTATGTATTACTAATGTATTACTATTACTACACTGTATAATTTCAGAATTTTATGTGAACTAAATCTCGGGAAGTAACTATATATACATATATATATATATATATATATAGTTACCTTACGAGACCTGTCTACTAAATGTACATTATCCTATCCTGACTTATTTGCTTTGCGCGGATGAACATAAACATTGAGTGATGAGACACTCAATATATATTCAATCATTGCCATATGAATTACCGTAAACAGATACCTTACCTTATAAGGCTAGGATTTTGTACTTTTAAATTGTTTATTTTAGACAGAAATAAAGGATATCCATACTTGAAAAGGGTCTTCCCAGCTTAAGGGTGATACAATTGTTGAATAATGAGATATGTAAAACATGATAATTCTATATTAAACCGCAATGCAGTATCAACTGGACATTTACCAAAAAAATTTCATTAAGAAAATTGTTGATATATAGTTTACTACCTAGCTTATTTAGAATAAAATGAGATCATATCAGGTGTCACCAGACAATTTTGAAGTAGCTCAATAAATTATTTGATTAGAAAATAATAAATTAAAAATTATGGGTAATTATATAACAGAGTAGCCTCACTTCAAAATCAATTTTTATGGGTTTTATTCGTCAAATAAATGTTGGAAAAATATTTTACTATCGAAAAAAAGTGTCGGAAAGATGATTACATAATACAATTACACAAGTAGTTTTTTCGTGAAAAAATTAACTCTGTGTTATCTTTCATACTCATGACATTCACTTCAATAAACGTACGGAAGGTTTGGCCAGGTGGTTATATATATATATATATATATATATATATAGCAATCTGGCCAAACCTTTTGTGACATATAATAATACAGCCCTACATATGCGTACACTGAAGCACATACGCAGACAATTGAACGTCAATGGAGGGAGGTGCGAGGAAATGTGCCGCGATATGGAAATTCAAAACAACATTTCCATGGCCATATAGCCGAATTTATGTTTAAGAGAAAGTACAATGAGTATAATACTCGTTTTCATCATTTATGGCGAATTACGAGTGAAATACATTTAAATTCAATAAATTCCTCATCTACTGAATTTGCAGCAGAATTTGACTCTGATTAAGATTTTCTTGTGTAATCTTGTGAAATTATGTTATGTAATCATCTTTCCGACACTTTTTTTCGATAGTAAAATATTTTTCCAATATTTATTTGACAAATAAAACCTTTAAAAATTGATTTTGAAGTGAGGCTACTCTGCTATATAATTACCAAATTATGAAATCCAAGTTTTGTTAATTTGGTAATTGTTTACTGTAGCCTAGCACCCCAATTTTAATATTTTTTTCCTGTTATTTTTATACTTCATAGAATAACAGTTTTAGGTGAGCAAAACTGTTTATCACTTTGAAATTGACATATTTCAATGACATATTTGTGGGTTAAGTTTACATGGCAAACACAATGTTTCGTCTGATCACTGAAGTCAAGCAACATTGAGCGTAGTTGTTACTATTCGGTACTTACTTATTAACGCCACCGCAGCAGAAGTTGCGCTAATGCCCTTGCGCCAAGAGCAATAATTATTATTGAAGTTAATAATTTGCTTACTTTGTGATATATATATAACCACCTGGCCAAACCTTTCGTAAGTTTATTGACGTTAATAATTTGAAATTAGATCATGGATAAACATGAGCTGTAAAAGTGAACATTTGTCATTATGTCCAACAAGTCGTTAACCTATAAACACGTTAGATTTGATAGTTTTTTAGGTGTGTGTGTATGTGTTTATATATATATATATATATATATATATATATATATATATATATATATATATAGCTACCTTGATAAATAAGTATATCACAAACTAAGCAAATTATTAACTTCAATAATAATTATTGCTCTTTATTGGCGCATGTGCATTAGCGCAACTTCTGCTGCGGTGGCGTTAATACGTATCTTATAAAGATAGCTACAAAAATAATGGAAAACAATCAAAATTAGGGCGCTACTGTAAAGAATTACCGGTTAGTTTATTACGAATGGAAATCCAGCTCTGGTTATCACTATGTTATTCAAGTTAGTATTAAAACATTATTGTTATATTAGGTCAAGCTAGGTGACTATTGTATCGGTTTTAGCAACTAACAAATACGGTGATGTTGACTAAGCTAGGTAGAAAATGATTTCAACGATTTTCTTAATGAGAGAGAGAGAGAGAGAGAGAGAGAGAGAGAGAGAGAGAGAGAGAGAGAGAGAGAGAGAGAGAGAGAGAGAGAGAGAGAGAGAGAGAGAGAGAGAGAGAGAGAGAGAGAGAGAGAGAGAGAGAGAGAGAGAGAGAGAGAGAGAGAGAGAGAGAGAGAGAGAGAGAGAGAGAGAGAGAGAGAGAGCGATCACAGCTACCTTTCCGGGCATACTCACTCGTCCTGTAAAGTACTTCTGGGGATGTTGTCCCTTGTGGGGATATCCCCACAAGGGCAAGCGGCCTAAATCAAGTTTATATGTAATATACATATACTTTTAAGCATATTAGATCGAAAATAAAAATATTTTTAAATATCCCCTAAAATAGCTTTTGGGACGACAGCTTTAGTTTTGAAGAGAGGCCACCAGGGCTGCGCTGAACGCAATACTCTCTCCTATAGAAGAGATTCGGTCTTTTGCCCTAAAGGTGACTTATGGGGCTCTTGAGTATGATTGGTCCATTCAAATTCGAGAGAAAAGAGCAAGTTGGTTAATGCCTTTGTGAGGATACCAAAATATTTGTATGTAGACTGCAACAAACGTCACTATGCCTTTGGGGACATTGTTGCCAGATGGAACAGATCCAGTGTTGCCGTCAATTGCACCTTTCATAAACTTGGAGTTCAGTCCGTTTGTCCATTTCAATTTCTTAGATGTGGTTGTATACTTGTTGCTTCTTTGCGTTATTTGAATGTGTGCAATATATTATAAATTACATAAGTTATTTGCCATTCTAAATAATTACTCCATTTAAAGAGTTCTACCTTTTATATGAAATGGAAAAACTATTTATATGTTTTGACTACGTCGAAAAGTGTTTGTATATCAGATATAAATTTGTCTCAGATTTTTAAATAAAATATATCACTAGTTTTAAAGAAGAAAATTATCTTTATTAAAATTTTTTTTACATATTTTATGTATGAATTAATCAATTTCGAATGGTTACGTAGTAATTTATCTAGGAGACCAATTTATATTGGAAACTTTGGTTACAAAATGAAATGAAATAAAAGATGTATTACAAATCCATAATATGGAATAGTTTTGGGTTTTTGGAATAGTAATATATTACTGTTCATATTCTTCCCAGAAACAATGTACAGTTTTATTAAAAATAATAATTGTTTTAGAGTAAATTCAACAATCAATACATTTTACTTAGTACACCTTATTATAAAATTGCATTAGTTTTAATTCAACCCATCCTACTTTTACTCCTTATTTCTAAACATCCAATGAAAATGAAAATGTATTTCATTTATATTTATAAATGATATATGAAATGTTTTTTATTCCCAGTTATTCTTCACAAGTGGTAATAGAATGTACAAATTCTCTGATTCAAAAAATGTGATGTATTTTTACTTTATACAATTAAATATTATACAGTTCAATTGGCAATGACAATAGAGGGTTGAGATGTTATTTCAAGGTTTAGAATGGAAAATTTTATAAATATGTTACACAATTATAACATAGGCCTATATCATGTTTATTTATACAAATAAATATAGTCTATAGTTCAATAGTATACTGGATTCTTTTTATTGTTTGTTTTTAGTTATTATGGGGTTGTTATGCAACAAAGCATGGTTAATCATGTATAACTTGTGTTAACAACTGTTGATGGAATTTAATTGTGAATTCAAAAATGTTTTGATATTTCAAATCCGTTCAGTGGTTTTCGAGATACAAATGATTTAATAAATTCGTGTCATCGCATTTCAATGAAATGCAAACGCTAATGTACGCGGGTTTTTAAATTGTGTATATTTTGGGAACCGTTGAACGGATGTTAACTATCTAAAAAAATTTGAATTCACAATTAAATTGTCTATAAATTGGTGTATCAGAATATTACTACAGCGATTAATAAACCAACAAAAATAGCAGTATTGTCCATACTTTTCTATCAGAAATACAGCATACAATAACAGCTGATCAAGTACTAATAAGCGCGTAACGTACTCAACAAAAATTGATATATATTTTTAACCGTTTGATGGATTTTTGTTTTGAAAGCATATTTGAATTCACAATAAAATTATCTATAAAATCATTATGAGTAGGCTACTTGTTGTTAGGTTAATTTGTATTAAAAACCACGATGAATTGTATATAATTCGTTTTAAGTATACATTGGCGTAAATTAATTCAAATAGTTAAACTATAATTGTCCGTATAAAATTGACAATTTATAGTACATTTTATGAGGAATCCGAATCCGTTTAAAAAAATAACTTCCGATAATTAGTTTTCGATATATAAGCGTTTTTGTACTATCGCCTACCCAATTTTTATACTCTCTGTACGAAAATCAAAACCGAGTACGCGGGTTTACTAAATTGTGTTTATTTCTAGAACCGTGGAACGGATGTTAATTACCTTAAGAAAATTGAATTCACAATTAAATTTTCTATAAATTGGTATATCAGAATATTACCACAGAGATTAATAAACGTGTGTAATAAACCAATAAACATAGCAGTATTTAGAAATCGTTTATAATTTTGAGCGATTACTATTAACGTTTATAAATCAAAAAATATTATATATATAATTTAAAACTTTTTTAGGTTTTTTATATAGTCATATAGAATATTTCCTGAAAATTTTAACAAAATCTATAAATAAAAAGACTAGGCCTATACAAGTTATAATTTGACGCTATTTTCAACCAAACCGATAGCTGTAAACTGTTGTAAATTGTTTAGTTATAATTATACTATTAGCATAGATCTGATAGTTTATAGAAAATTTAATTGTGAATTCAAATTTTTTTTGATATTTCAAATCCGTTCGGTAGTTTTCGAGATACAAATGATTTAATAAAGGCGTGTCATCGCATTTCAATAAAATTCAAACGCTAATGTACACGGGTTTACTAAATTGTATTTATTTCGAGAACCGTAGAATGGATGTTAATTATCTAAAGAAAATTGAATTCACAATTAAATTTTCTATAAATTGGTAGCCTATATCATATTACTACAGCGATTAATAAACGTATCTAATAAACCAATAATAATAGCAGTATTTAGAAAT